>OX578135.1:46240934-46793434 GCA_951213105.1 Amaurobius ferox
TTTCCGTGGTGCTGTCGGTGATTGTTTTCATGGACGACAACGCACCATATCATCGAACACTCGATGTTCAGGATTGTCTAGTCAGCGATGGCATTCAATGTCTAGGCCAGTATGTATAGTCCAGCACGTATAGGCCAGCACGTTCTCCAGATCTAAACCCCATTGAAAATATTTGGGAGGCGACTTGCTGGTCGAAAATATCCTCCAACAATCAAGAACTCTCTCATCCGTGCACTGACAGAGGAGTGAGATAACTTGCCTCAACAGCTGCTGGATAATGTTGTGCAAAGCATAACACGACGTGTGGAATGTTGTATCGCACTCCACGGTGGGCATATCCCGTACTGACACCTTTCTCAAAGGTGCCTGCTGTCGTTCATATACATATTTCCATTTCTCCTTACACTGCATCAAATGAACACTTTTTTCCTTTCAGATATTTCAAAACCTTTCTATATTTTCTAGAACAATAAATAATCTTTATTCTAATGTCCGAACAGTGTGGCAACAATGTTTTATCCTGCTGGCCTCCAACCCGCTAAATGTTGTACTACATTGCAATTTGTGATCCGTCCTTAGCAATTGTCCAGCAGTAGATATATATATATATATATATATATGTATATATATATATATGTATATACATATATATATGTATATATATATATATATATATTATTTGCAAAATATTGCCTCAAGCTCAAAATCTTAATCTTTGATAATACACGGATTTGGAACACGAACTCTCTCCGTAGAAATATCTTAACTATCTTTGTCCGATATATCTTAAGTAGAACATACAAATTCTAGGATATATATTATGGGCATTTTTTAACATATATTGGTATTAATTATTAAGATTAATCAGCAACGCTTCTTAAGACATACATTTTGCTTTTAAAAAATCTAATGTTATGAAATCCGTGATAACGAATAAATTCTTAACTTAATGGTAGATGTTTCAAGAGGCAAGGATAAAAATTTTGCTGCTAAAGGTCTAACGGGTATCCCAAAGTCAAAGTTTGAACTTTTTCGATCTTTCGCTGATACTTACATTTAGTCTAAGCATATTTCACAACAAATACTGAGATGTGCAAATAACATGCGATTTGGAGAAAAATGAGAAAGTTGCAAAGTTAAAAATAAGGGAGTTTATTCAACAGAGAATATATTTCGCTGTTTTGTTAGATTCTTAAGAGAATTAGCCGTAAGGGGGTAGACGAGGATATTTCTACGGATCTTATTTTGCTTCGGGAGCTATCGATTACACTGAGGAGGAAATGATTTTCTCTGTTTCCTTTACGGGTCGTCAAGTGTTTTCGGTTTTGCTGCCATAGTCACTACTTCTAACAGTGACCTCTGGCTACGGACTACAGCAGCCAGTGAGCACATTTTATATATATTCCGAAAGTGAAAACCCTGGATATGTTAGAAAATGTATAAAAAATATATTCTCTACCAATGCCAAGTGCTCACTCAACTACACTATTCGGTTCAAAGTCATCCCCTCTGCAAATCCAGTCACCCCCCACAGCATCCATGGACCTGTCTCACGCTTATTGTGCGTACATCAACATGGAATAGCCAATATCTGCAATTGCAGCAAGAAACTTGCTATAAGCCACAATTTTTACAAACAGCTATGGGGAACTGACAATTTCAGTCCTCCCAAGTCGTCGGCATCAAATTCATATACAATTAGTTCAAGCTACACGAAGCTGCAAAAGTCAAGTTCATAATCACAAAACCCACCCTTTGTGATTATAAACTATTCATATTCGAAACGAAGCTATCATTCTGCTCACCATTATGGTTACCATTAGTAACATGGCCACATCAAATCCTGATTTGTTCAGGATAACTATCAGTTCCCCTTTCCTATCTCACTCTGGATACAAAATATTTACATCATATCCACCACAAGTTACATGCAGTCCTTGCTTGAACAATATAATTCCACTTTCCATCTGTGGTGCGCTAATAGAAATACAAGAACTTAAATTATGATTAACATTATTTATCATTACGCTGTGCGTTATGTTTGCAATAACCCTCCAATTATTTATCATTAACATATCTATCTTTATCTCTTAACATGGCCTTAAATTCATACATAGTGAATTTATTAACTAAATCGTACATTGCTTTATTGTGCCGCTATAAACCCTCCCATTATTTAACCTCGGCGTGAGTCCTGTAAAGGAATTATTAATTAATATTTTACCAAAAGGATTGCACCAATTTAACTTTAACAAAAACACTCATTAAAAAAATAAAATACTTAATTTAATTACGATAATTACATGCTTATTAATCATTTAGGAAGATAGCATGAGAGACCCTTAACCATATACCTAACCTATTTAATAACCTGTGGATATTTGAGGAACACATACCTTCAATTTGGGCCTTTGCAATAGACCATAATGCTTGCAAATACTTGGTTGCACTGAACACATCCTAGATCTCCCTTATTTGGGAACCTCTACTCAATACTCTGCTTCTTTAGTATTGTCGTTCTATCATAATGGCAGGCACGCTTCCGCATAAGTCATAAGGTCGCAGTCGTTGCACACATCTACTCAAGTCATTATTTCAGTTGTCTGTCTTAGTCGTATTGTACAAGTTATATCGTTCGTCGTTCTCGGGTCACAGGTTGTGGTTCCCTCTTTTTCGGGGGTGTCATTTCCCGCTTACTTTCATTTGCCGCGTTCAGTGTGACGCCAGAAGCTCCTTTTTCCATTGGTTACTTATTTAACCAATGGAACCATTCCACATCCTCGTAAGGGCCAGCTCGGCCCCTCTGTCATGGCACCCCTAAATTTATGGTTTTCTGACCTTTAGGTTCACGGGTTGTAAAACTCGGTGCCATCCAGACTACAAGTATTGTCCGAAGTTCCAGATCAATAAATAACTAGTATAACACTGTCTCACCATAACACAACACTTAATGTGAGATCTATTTCTGGTCTCACACCATCCTATCTCAGTTTTGATACAAAATAATTGCAGATAGTCCACCATTAATAGCATAGCTATATCTAATCCTAGCTTGCACACCCGATCCCTCCAATCTCTTTTGATAAAAAAAAATAATAATAACAACATCATGTCCACCATTAGTAGAATATCAAATATCAAATCCTTGTCTGAACAATATAACTGCCCGTTCCCTCCTATTTATATAATATAGTTGCAACATAATTTCCACCATTAATAGCATTACTAGATCAAGACCATATATTCGAACGTTATAACTCCCCACCATTCTTTCCTGTCACACTTTTGATCTCATGATATTTGCATCATGTCCACCATTAGTATCGTGGCTGCATCAGGTCCTTGCTTGAACAATGTTTGTTCCGCCTTCTTTCTCTCTCAGTTTTGTTAAAACATGTTTACATCATGTTAATGCTTGAGCAATAATGTTTGAACAATATAACTCCCTATTCCCTCCTATTTGAGATTTGATACAAAATAATTACAACATAATATATGCCATTAGTAACATTTCTCCAGTCCTTACTTGAACAATATCTATCTCCGTTTTTGATACAATATACTATTTACATCATGTTAATGCATTAGTAACGTAGCTACATCAGATCCTTGCTTAAACAAAACTACTTCCAGCTAGCTCTTTCCTTTATCACTATTAGTACAGCATATTTACATCCTATCCACCATTAGTAACGTATCAGATCTTTGCTTGATTAATGACGGTCAAGAGTTTGATGACCCGAGGGAACAGGGGAACGTGTCCCCCTGCCCTCCTCTGCTTGGCCAACAAAGGAAACTGTGATAGTATTTATGTAGTATGTACAAAAAAAATAATTAAATGTTTAAAAATGTTTGTAATGAAATTAATTTTTTTTTCTCTATCGTGCGTTCTAACATTTGAAAATCAAAAATTACTGCACTCTTAGAAAGAAGAATGTGAAAAATTTAATATTTTAAATATCTATTAACTTTGAGGAAATTTTAGCATTAGATTCCTTAGCTTCGAACTCCCCCCACATGGACGACTAATCGTCTGTGATTTCTTTTCTGAGGACGACATTGAGTCTGCTTTTGCTAGGCATCATTCGTTGATATCTTTTGTTCCCCCCTGTTGACGGGAAAAGACAATCTCGCAAAGAATATTCGCGGCTTAGCGTGTTCAGAATGTTCAGAACTTTCTTTCTTCTTAAAATTATAAAAGGTCGTTGGAAAAATAGCCATTCATTCAGTCTGTGATTCAGCCATTCAGTGAGTGAGCGATTGATTCAGTCAATTAGTCAGAATCGGAGTCTTGTTAAAGTGGGAGAGGTTCAAAATACTCTCAGTTTTGTTATTTGAATAATTACTGTAAAGGCTTACTTCCCGTAAAGTTCTTACAGTAGTTTGAAAACGTGAAGAAGATCGACTTCGTGATTATCAAAAGGTGATACAAGAGTTTACGTTCTACAAGTGGATATTTTCGGATATCGGTACTGATTCTTGTGTTAAAGCTTGTGCACAATGGATATAGTGAAACTCTTTGATGTTATAATTTTTCGTTTTCCTTATTTGTGGACGACACCTTAAAAAAGGAAAGGAAAGAAAATCGCGATCTGACTCTTCGGCTACTTTAAAGAGGTAAGACTTTTATACACTGCTGGCCATCCAAAATGCAACTCCATGAAGGAAGCATCCAATAAGCATGAAATTTGCACTATACGTAGACCTCGATAGGAAATACAAATGATTAGAATTTTAGCTCATATGCAAATCATGTGCGCCAGTAGCGCCACCTACAAGCGCTGTATAAGGGGAGAAGAGAAGGCTCTTTTTAAGTACAGGAATGTTATTTTCACCCAGTGTTTTTGTGTGGGAAGCTTTAGTATGCCTCGTCGAAGAATACGGCAGCCATTCCAGCACGTTTCTGAGTTTGACAGAGGACAAATTGTGACTTATAGAGATTGCGGATTATCCTTCCGAGAAATCGGTGCTCGTGTTGGACGAAAACAAGCCACAGTGATGCGAATATGGAATCAGTGGGTGCAGGAGGGACGGACCAACCGACAGGAGCGATTGCACCAGCCTCGTCGCACCACCGAACGTGAGGACAGGCATATTGTGCGCATGGCAATGATGGATCACACTGCAACATCAACAACCCTAGCGCAAGAATTAAGGCCTATTGCACAACAATCTGTGTCAGCACGTACCATTCGACGTCGTCTGCAGCAACGGGCAATTTCAGCAAGGCGTGCATTGCTGCGATTACCTTTGACTCCAGACCATAGGCGTATGCGGCTGCAATGGTGCGTTGAACGCCTGACATGGACAAACAAATGGCACGACATTCTGTTTTCAGACGAATCACGATTCTGCCTACAACACCACGATGGTCGTATCCGGGTTTGGCGGCACTGTGGCGAGAGAGTGCATAACTCTTGCATTATGCATCGCCATACCGGTCCTTCACCTGGCGTTATGGTGTGGGGGTGGCATTGGATTTTACTCCAGCACGCCCCTAATACGCATTGCCGGTACACTCAACAGCCACCGCAACATTTCTGAAGTTTTGGAGCATGATGTCTTACCTTACCTTCAAGGCTTGCCTGCGGCCAAGTTTCAACTGGACAATGCGAGACCACACGTGGCACATATCGTTCAGCATTTCTTCAGCGCCCACCAAGTTCCACTGCTCCCTTGGCCCGGCCGTTCTCCAGATCTGTCGCCCATTGAACACGTCTGGTCGATGATTGGCAAACGACTGGCCCAGCAAACACCACCAGCTGCTACGACAGATGAAGTTTGGCAACGTGTGGAAGCAGTATAAACTGACATACCCCAAGAACACATCCAAAGTCTCTTTCTTTCAATGCTAAGGCGTGTAGCAGCAGTTATTGTCAGCCATGGCGGCTGCACAAAATACTGATTTCTTCGTGTTCCGCAAGTCGAACGGGGCTGTATTTCAATCAATTCATCCTTGTACTTTATGTTCTTTGTCCAATAAATTTGGATTTGATATCTCTTGTCTTTCATGGTGTTGCATTTTTGATGGCCAGCAGTGTATTTTAGAAATCGCACATTTATTTTTATTCTTAAAAATGTTTATTTTTGAAATAATTAAGTTCGTAATTGTAATCGTAAAGAATTTTTTTTTTGTTTAAAGGGGAATATACATAAATAAGGTTTATCTTGTTCAAATCTCTAAAATATTTTCAAATCTCCAAAATATTTTAAAAATTAAGAACATATTTTGAATTTTAAATTATAGGATTTGCAAAATTTTTGATCATTCGTTTCTGACCTTTTCAAAAAATTTAAAACGAAAACTTCCCCCCTTTTTTTAAAATATGAAGGGTCGAAAAAGAATAATTAGTGGCATTTTGTGAATTTATTTTATTTCTATTCTAATTTTTTTTATGAAAGTAGGCGAAACAATTTTTTTCTTGCTGTTATAAACAGTACAGTATGCAAAGAACTTGGGGTTTTCGCATTATTGTGTTTCTCTCTGTCAGATCTTCGTGGAACATGGACGTTAAAAAACGAAAGAGTGGTCATATAAATTTAGGAAAGATAAAAGATTTAAGGAATTGCATGAATCAGCAAAAGAGTGTTCTAAAATAACCTCTTTTTATGTCAAACCTCACTCAAGCACTTATCCTAATCCTAAAAATGAAAATAGCCTCCAATTAAGCAGCCAAGAAACTGTCACAGATTTAATTTCTCCATTTAAGAGCAAGCATCGGTAAATCTTCTGCCCTATCCGCGCTTTGTTAACTTTTGCAAATCACGTTTTTAGCCAAAATTCTACTCAAACAGTTGCGAAATATTTTCTGAAAGATAAAATACAATGCTTAAATTATATTAAAACTAAATTAAATACTCAATGAAATATAGAATATTTTTTTTTTATTTTAATCCAAAATAATTTTGGTACTGCCATCTGCTGTAGTAATTTAATTCATACTGACTATTTTTATTTTTTAATGAACATTTTTAAATGTATATTCCTTCTAATACGCTATTAAATACAACAACAGATCATATATAATAATGCCACAATCACGGAAAGGTAATTGAATTTGGACTTGAAGACAGAGCTGCAGACCTCTGTGATGTACATTGAGATCCCCTTCTCAAATGTATAGAATGAGAAATTACCTTTCCGTGATTGTGGCATTATTATATATGATCTGTTGTTATATTTAATAGCATATTAGAAAGAATAGACATTTAAAAATGTTCATTAAAAAAATTAAAATAATGGGTATGAATTAAATTACGGCAACAGATGGCAGCACCAAATATATCTTGGATTGAAATAAAAAACATATTCTATATTTTATTGAGTATAAAATTTAGTTTTAATATAAACTAAGCATTGAATTTTACTTTTTAGAAAATATTTCGCAACTGTTTGAGCGGAATTTGGGCGAAAAACGTGATCTGCGAAAGTTAACAAAGTGCGGATAGGGCAGAAGATTTACTGACGCTCACCCTTAATGAATACCAAAAAGAAAATCCCAATTGTAGTGTGCGTGAAACTTCAACGATTGATTCTGATTCTAAAACTGAAGAACTTATTACAACAGGTCTTACGCCGACATTGGAACCTTTCTTCGAACTAAAACCTTTACCACCACCTCTGCTGTCATCAGAAATAGAATCTGTGGAAGAAGTTTCCTCAGCAGAGACAAAAAATTACTTTAAAAAGCCCAGTGAAAATAATTTATCACATTTTTTTTCTTTCCATCCACGTCAACTCGAAGAAAAATATTTGCCTTTTACAGAAAAAAACAAGAAAGATCAATCATGCTTAAAGCATTGATTATGAAACACTTTCCAACTTCAATGCAATTTTATTTAAATATGTCTTAAATACAATACATTTCTCGGTAATATTTTAAAACTTATCACAATACTACATCAATTTATTATATTTGAAAACTTAAAACTTCATCGAGAAAAATGAACTTCATTCAAATGACGGCATTGAAATATAAATTGCCTGGTTCAAACATCTCTAAAATATGATACATTCCTCGGTAATAATTTTAGAATTATCATAATATTACGATAATTTATTATATTTGAAAACTTCATCGAAAACAACTGAAATTCATTCAAATGACATCATAGAAAAAATAACACGCCTGGCTCTCTCTATAAAAGAAGCATTTCATTCATAAATAATTTCCCATTTATGTCATTCATTACATTACCATAATAATTTATTTTCGTTAAAAATTAAGACCATGGAGCTACAAGTAATTAAACTCTATGCGTAAAACTTCATCGAAAAAAATCGTCCTTCTCCTTATAAAATCAATGCATATTTCATTCATATCAGCTACGCAGACTCCATGAACTAAATGATTTTGTGTTAAAGAAATACAGCAATTCTAATACAACTCATTCTACATATTTTGCTGTTTACATTTTACATAGGTGAAAAATAGGCTTCGTTATAGAAATAATCAAATTTGGATGAGCATTTAAACTCAAATATATTGTAATTGCGTTGTTTCAGTATGTAAATGCACAGAATTTAAGCAAAAACAAAGTAGTTTTAGGACGGATACAACACTCAATATGAATTAAAATGAACTTTAAAAATCATGATTTTGAGACAAGATGGATGCCATATATAATTTTGAAGTGGGTCACGTGATATTTTCATACCATGGTCACGTGATCGCTTCATATAAGAGGTGTTATTATTATTTTAATTTTTATTTAAAAAAGTACTGAATATATTTCGCTGAATTTCTTTTTTATATATTTTATGGAACAATTTGAATATTACCTAAAATTTTCGAAGCAATTTGTGAATTTGAAATCCGCTTAAAAAATGTTTGAAAAATTAGGTCCCATAGGGCTCAATGTATTTCATTTTTTCAAATCGGGGTCAATCCAAAACTAATTGGGTGATATTATTCATATATATTCCCATAGGTCCTACAGACCCTCTGAACAACATACTAAAATTTCATTTTGATTAAGTCATTTTTACGGCAGTTATCGTGCTAACGGACAGACAGACAGACAGACAGACAGAATGAACAAAGTCATAAACACTTTTCAACTTTGTTGTAAAGTGTTAAAAAAGCAATATTTACCATTAAACAAAGCGACGGCCGATTATCTAATAGACAATGGCTATCTTACAATGAAACAAATAAAAAATTGCATTGTTTAGTCTATAGCAGTGGAATTTCAACTTTTTGCTCAGGATTTAAAGATTGGAGACATGTTCACCAAAAAATAGAACAACATGAAACCTCCAGAGCTCAAGTAGAATTGGTTATTTCTTGCATGGCAGAAAAACAGAAGAAATCTACTCATGACCTACATCTTAATAATCAAATGCAAAAGAGAAGGCAAGAGGATAAGACATATTATGCAAGTCATTGTCGATGTTTTGAAGGTGATATGAAAACAAGGTCTTGCTTTCCGAGCATCTACTGAACAGGCATACACTTTTGATGATGAATCAATAAATCATGGTAATTTTCTGGAAATTATATTACTGCTCCGCAAATATGACACAACGTTAAAAAAAATCTGATGTGGACAACACATGACTTTCCTTATATAATGCAATGAATTTACTACTTTTACAGTAAAAAATATAGTTTTATCTTATAGTAGATACTTATATTCTTTTCAAGATTTTGAATTTTCGACAATTAGTCGTCATTTTCATTGATGTAGCGTCATTTTTATCCATTTGGCGAGATTTTCGTCAATTTGGCAACATTTAAAAAATTCGCCAAGTTGGCGACATTCCGCCAAATTTGTCGCCAAAATCTCGCCAAGTTTAACTGACGGAGAAATAAGTTATTCTTATAGCAGATAAATGACTATTGGAGTTCAAATACAAAAGTATTACACGAAATATCTTTTCTCATGAATGGATCGAGCTAGATCCACGAGAATGCTGTTACCAACTTTATCGCATGGTATTACACATGAAAAGTGAACATGTTTCTCAATAGGAAATATATTTTTCTTATTTTATATGACTTTTTGATAATTTTTTTGAAAAATGTGCAATATCTCGAGAACGGTTCATGTTAGCGTTCTAAAATTTATGTTAATCGTTTTCTAATGAAAAATTACATAAGAAATGTCTATTTGCGTAACTTTTTTAGCTGTTTTGATTTTTTGACGATTTTTTCAAAGTTTCACTCGAAAATTTAGGGGGGGTTCTGAACATTCGATTACATTTAAAAGCAATAGACTTCCAGTGTTTATGGATTGTGATTTTTGTACCAAATTTCGTTCGAATCGGTCCATTCGTTCGTCAGTTATCGTCTCCACAGACTCACTGACACACACACACACACACACACAGACATCACTTTAAAAATGCTTGATTCGTGATCAGGGATGCTGAAAACGTGCTCTCCCGTCGAAAACTCGAATTCGAATTTTCGACCCCGTCACAATACTTTCCTTATACATTATGTATATAAGGAAAGTAAAAACATTTGGACGGTATAACAGCAAAAAGTGAACAACTCCCTCAAGCAAGAGAACGTAAAGAGAAGGATACTGGAAAGGAGGACAAAGTAGCGGGAAGAGGAAATTTGGTTACATTTTTACTTTCCTTATATACATAATGTATAAGGAAAGTATTGTGACGGGGTCGAAAATTCGAATTCGAGTTTTCGACGGGAGAGCACGTTTCAAGCATCCCTGATCACGAATCAAACATTTTTGAAGTGATGTCTGTGTGTGTGTGTGTGTGTGTGTGTGTGTGTGTGTGTGTGTGTCAGTGAGTCTGTGGAGACGATAACTGACGAACGGATGAACCGATTCGAACAAAATTTGGTACAAAAATCACAATCCATAAACACTGGAAGCTTATTGTTTTTATACGCAATCGAATGTTCAGAACCCCCCTAAATTTTCGAATGAAATTTTGAAAAAATCGTGAAAAAATCAAAACCGCTAATAAAGTTACGCAAATAGGCATTTCTTATGTAATTTTTCATTAGAAAACGATTGACATAAATTTTAGAACGTTAACATGAACCGTTCTCGAGATATTGTACATCTTTCAAAAAAATTATCAAAATGTCATATAAAAAGAAATTCCTATTGAGAAACATGTTCGCTTTTCATATGTAATACCATGCGATAAATTGGGTGACATCATTCTCGTGGATCTAGCTCGTTCCATTCATGGAAAAAAATACTTTAAGTAATACTTTTGTATTTGAACGCCAATAGTCATTTATCTGCTGTAAGAATAACTTATTTCTTCGTCCATAACACTTGGCGAGATTTTGGCGACGAATTTGGCGGAATGTCGCCAACTTGGCGACTTTCGGAAATGTTGCCAAATTAACGAAAATCTCGCCAAATGGATAAAAATGACGTTAAATCAATGAAAATGACGACTAATTGTCGAAAATTCAATATCTTGGAAAGAATATTCAATATCTTGGAAAGAATATTAATATCTACTATGAGAAAAACCTATGTTTTTTACTGTAAAAGTAGTAAATTCATTACATTATATAAGGAAAGTCATGTGTTGCCCACATCAGATTTTTTTATATAGGTTTTGCCTATGGAGAATAGGTTTTGCCTATGGAGATAAAAACATGAGCGCGTGACGGCATACAATTATTTAGTAAGAAGGGGCCCTCATAACCCTTTCTCCACCGCTCTCCCAAAGCACCCAGCACGGACCTGATGACGGTTACCTCCTATTTCAGCTTCAATACAAAATATTTAGACCATAATGTCCACCATTAGTGTCAAAGCCCCAGTCCTTACTTGAACTATATCTCTCCCCGTTTCTGATGCAAAATATTTACATCATGTCCATCTTTAGTAACGCGGCTACAACAAACAGGTCCATGCTTGAGCAATATTACCTCCTGTTCCCTCCTTTCTCACTTTTAATACAACATATTTACATTCCACCATTTTAATACAACATATTACAAGTCCACCATTAGTAACATGTTTATATCAGCTCCTTACTGTAACAATATTACTTTCTGTTCCCTCCTATTTCACTTTTGATACTAAATAATTTCTTCATATCCACCATACTTATGAACTTACGTAGACTTGAAACTATCTATCCACAAATAAAATAATCACGTACCTCTATATTTATCTACCACAATCTACAACGTCCGCGTTATTTTAGAAACGAAATCCCTATATAGAAAGGTCAAAACTCCCTAAAAAGCAAGAAAGTATTAAAATTTAAATACGAGATACAATCTCGTTTTTCTATCGATCTGGATATTTTCATTCCCTCTTCCTAAATTTCCTTCGGGCTATCCTCTGTTCGTTTCGTTTTCATCAATTATTAATGATGGTTGACGGTTTGGTTAATGACGATGTTTCACGATTCCATTCAGTCTAAATCAGGAACATATTGCTTTCAGCCTGGAAAGATTTATAAAAATTGTTAAATGTCCACTGAAAGAAATGTTATCTATTTGGAAAGTAAAAAATTATCATCGTATAAATTGGAGTATGTTTAACAAAGAATACACTGGAGTCGCATGAATTATTCGGGGTTGAAAAAAGAATTTTATGTGAATGGCACATCTCTTTCACTCCATGCCATAAGTTTACTTCTTGAAAAGTTCAGTAAACAGTAAGCTCAATTTAAGCAACAAACGTGTATTAATTATGTTTAACTGTTTTTTGTTTTGTTTTTTCAGACTTTCTATAAGCAAAATCAAGTTAAAAGATCTGATATGGGCGGCACATGACTTTCCAAAGCTTGAAAGTATATTTTTATCTTTTTTTATACACAATATTTTAAATTTTATTACCCCAAAAAAACCATTTATTAGATATTCATTTTTAATTAACCATTTCCATTCACGCTTTGCATTGGAGAAATGGCTAGCTGCCATTCAATGTGACACCTATACACTTAATAAAATTTCTGAATATCAGAAACCGTTTCAAATCTAAATATATTCCATATTATCAAATTAATTAATGTTATTTAAGTATTTTTAATCTGAAATCATTTATCACCATTTTCTAGTAGTTACCACAGCCTAAGATATTATAAATTTTAAGATATTATAAATATTATTTTTCCACAGGAAGCGCGATATACACTCTAAGACAAAAAAATCGACGCACCAAGAAAGAATTATCCAAATGAGACAAAATTTGGTACGAGTATTGTGGATGTATAGAAAAGTAAATGATTAGAATTTCAGAACAATTCGATGATTTATTACATTGAAAGATCTACACAAAGTGAGCACGTCAATATGGCGTTGGTCCACGTCTGGCGTTGATACAAGCTATTACCCGACGTGACATTGATGTTTAAAGTTACCGGATGGTGTTCTGAGGGATATCGTTCCAAATGGCCTCCAATTGGCGACCTAATTCATCTACATTCTGGGATGGTCGCAGGTGACGCCCCATCTCAGCCCAAATGTGCTCAATAGGCGAGAGATCTGAGGATCTGACTGGTCAAGGAAGTGTGTCGTAAGCACGCAGACAATCAATAGAGTGGCGTGCCGTGTGTGGCCTGGCATTATCTTGCTGAAAAGTGGAAATTGCACCTTCAGAAATGGCACCCCCAAACCATAACTCCCTGTTGTCGGATCGTGTGGCATTTGACAGTAAGAGCAGGATCCTGACAATGTCCGTGCTGTCTCCAAACACGTCTGCTCTGGTTGTGGGAACGGGGCTCATCACTGGAGACAATTCGTTCCCAATCCGAACAATTTCACGTTGATCGGGCCCAGCACCATTGCAATTGCTGTTGACGGTGCATACTGGTCGGTGGTAGGCGGCGTAATGAGAGTCGTGAGTATAGATTCCGCTCCCGTAGTCTTCTCTTAATGGTTCTGGTGGTCACTTCCGTGTTTGTCACACGTTGGATGGTTGATAACGATGAATCTCGTCCTGTCAAAGCTGCTCTGGCAATCGCTCTATCTTCCCGTTCTATCGTTCGCTCTAGGACGTCCGCTGCCCGTTTGCCGCTGAAATCTGCCATGCAGGACCCATTCCTCCCAACATCATCTAATTGCTACGTCGCTCCTACCCAAATGCCGAGAGATTCGTCGGCGTGCCCATCCAGTCTCATGCAGTCCGACCGCACGTCCTTTTTCAAACTCATCCATATGCTCGTAGTGGCCGCGAATTCGCCGGCAAGGCATTGTTATAATCTAGGTACATAAACGCAATTGAAATCCACTGCACGTTTTGTTCCTGAAAGAGAGGTTCACTTCTTATATACACCATCATGGTGCTCAGTTTTAATGCGCTGTAGTTCCGACTATTCATTCATTCATTGGCTGTGAATTTTTAATCATTTGCATATTCGGTCGAAAGGTGTTTGCATGTAAAGTTTCATTACTATTGGATTATATTGCAGGGTGCATCGATTTTTTTTTGTCTTAGAGTGTACATTTTCATAACTAGCAGTAGTATCTTCAAACTTTTCTCATATCACAGCAAAACTCGAATTGCCTATGTTACTGTTTTCACAAAGAATGCAACTTTAAGCTTTCTTCTTGCTCCTTTTCTTTAACTACATAGACAGGAAGGAACCCTCCACGAAACAACATCATTATATAAATCAATATGAACATAAAGTTTATAACAGAAATTATATTTTTCAAAGGCCACTACAGTCTACGAATACAAAACATCCCACTAATTAACATATTTATCAGCGCCATCAGGTTGAAAATAGATGTTTATAAGATATTTACTCGTGAAAACGAAAACAATAATTAGGCAAAATGCAGATTAACCTTTTTTCTTTTTCGAATTGTTCGTCTGTGGTTTCATTGCGACAATTGGGAATCTGAAAAAATGTATTTTGAAATTACAAAATACTCTGAAAATATATTTTCGATACATTACCAAAATACTTTGCTTTTTTCAGTTTAAAATACAAAATACAAATGTATTTTGAAAATGTATTTCAAATACATGTATTTTCGATACTGTCCAGCTCTGACTGCAGCACACAACTGTTTCGAAGATACCCTGTATTCCCTTCGTCAGTGCAAGAGACTCAGAAAACCCGATCCGAAGTCCAAAAGAGGAATGGGCTCAAAAGGAAGAAGCAGAAGGGATTTCATACCCAAAACCTGGATTAAGAGAGAGCCAATCAGAAAGCAGCATGAAGAACCGCGCAGCCAATCTGAAACGATAAGTAACGCACAAGATTGACTAGCGGCAAAATAACAAGAGTATCCCGACAACGCGAATCAAGTTAGAACAAGAATAAATTAAACCCATAATGCAATTCTTAGATCTCGAAAGCTGACATTGCTATGAACAATAAGATGACAGAATGTGCTGTGAACAATAAGCTAGTATTTTGTAGCTTACTAAAAGTCCTACAAGGATAAATAATTAGATTTCGGTTCAGGTATTTAATTTTCGAAATGGAGTGGTTAATAATTGCGATATTTTAGTTAGCGATGAGCAGTGAGCAAACGGTGAATAAGCATCATATCTAAACTTGCATTGAATCGATACGATTTGGGAACAAAGCTTCACATTCCAGCAGTATGATATTGATCACGTTAAATGTTCAGAGCTTGAAGCTCCATCATGAAAATATTACTTCAGACACAATACTTACCTAGTCAAATATTCCAGCAATAACTGAAACTTGGCTCGATAAAGATCAACGAGTTGACACATTTGCGGCTATAAATCCCTAACTAAATTCAAAAGTCCGTCAGTTAGATCAGCAAGATTGTGAACTTGCATAATAAAAGATGTGTGAAGGGTGAGAGGGGTTGGTTCTAAGCTTCGGAAAGCCGCGAAATTCGGTACTCGGTTAGTTGAACTCCCGGAAGAATCTATCTCAGCAAGATTTTTTTAGTTTTTAGTTATTTTATGTCTTGATTATACAGGGTGTCCCAAAAAGATTGAAACGCGCTTTAATTCATAAAATTAAGGACAAGACGCTTTAAAAAACGAAAGGTCTTTTATTTAACACATCCTAAAAGACGTACAAAATATATATTAAAAACTGCCAGAGAGCTTTCGGACGTATATACGCCCTTCATCAGTGGCTACATGAATAGTATAAACATGGAATGTTTATGTAGAGAGAGACCAGTTTAAAGCAAATTTGCTTACAATATAAAATGATAAATGAACTTACTTAAAAATAATACAAGAAATATACACGGAAATTACAAAAGAAGTTCAAACGCTTGCGAATTTTAAATTATTACAAGAAAAGAACTAATATAAATTTTAGAAAACGTCAAGCATGATATTCCTGAGAATGACATCACAAATAACTTTTAAGAGGTTTGAATTGCATAGAGTCGAAAATGAGTCGCCAAGCATAAGTTAAAATTTGAACAGGATCAAAATTACAAATGGATTCAAGCAAAATATAAATAAACAGGGATTCATAAAGAAGAATACTGCGTGGATTGTTACAACGAACCGAAAGGAAAGTTTTTTCAAAAACGGGAAGAAATTTATCATTAACCACATATTAGGCAGGAGCCGTAGAAAGTTTACCAGATTTGACATCGAAGGCATGTCAATGAGCATGCACTTTTAATTCAATTTTCGTTCTCATTTGGTAACCTGACTTATTTTCAAAGGTGGCTTAGAGAAAAAACGAAAAACTAAAATATCTCGAGAACGGCTAGTTCTAGTGTAATGGGGTTGGTCTTATTCTTTTCGGCGTTAAAAATTACGTATTAAACGAGCATTTAATGGATATACAGAGTCTGTATCTGTATCTGTATTTGTACTGTACAGTACATCTGTACAGTGTATCTGTACAGTGTATCTGTACAGTGTATTTGTACTGTACAGTACTGTACTGTACAGTGTATCTGTATCTGTACAGTACAGTATCTGTATTTGAGTATAACTAGTTCTTTAGTTTAGATTTTGACGATTTTTGTGGGCCATTTTGCAAAAAAAGGCAGGTTATTTTTTTCCGAATCGTATCAAAATCTAATCAGCACCAGGGTAACCCACAAGTGACTCATCTACTGAATTTTGTGAGCATTTAATGGATATATTTGAGTATACCTAGTTCTTTAGTTTAGATTTTGACGATTTTTGTGGGCCATTTTGCAAAAAAAGGCAGGTTATTTTTTTCCGAATCATACCAAAATCTAATCAGCACCAGGGTAACCCACAAGTGACTCATCTACTGAATTTTGTGAAATTCGGTCTATTAGTTTTTCAGTTAGAGTGGAGACAAGCTTTTGCGGACCATTTCGCAAAAAAGGCGGGTTCTTTTATCCCAAATCGTACCCAAAACTAATCAGTACCAGACACACTCACAAGTGACTTACCTACCAAATTTTATGAAATTCGGTCCATTAGTTTTTTAGTTAGAGTGGATGCAAAATCTGCACACAAGACAGACAGACAGACATACAGACACACAGACAGACAGGCAGACACACACACACACACACACACACACACACACACACACACACAGACGTCACGCTAAAAATTGTTTTTTCGTATTCTAGAGGTCTTGAAACGTGTAGATCCGTCGAAAACTCGAGTTGCGATTTTCGACATGATTCCAATACTTTCCCTATACATTACCATGTATTGCAGGGAAAGTAAAATTGAAATGGAGTCTGTAAGGAAAGTCTTATGCTTCGTATTTCAAATTATTTTAAGTTGCCACACACAGATTTAAATGTTTACACTTAGGAACTTATTATTATGTAATATCCTTGGAATTGGCGGATTTAGTTATGAAATTGAAACGAATTCGATGATTGTATGGTTTTATGAAATTGAAACGAATTCGACGATTAATTTCAGCTTCATTGAATGTGCAACAATAAATGTCAACAGAATCTAAATGCAAATAATAGATTATCTCGCTGGAAAAAACACACAAAAAAAATGTCAGATGCAATAAAACAGCTATTGTATGTTCAGTAAATTCACAAGTAAGGAATTCGTAAATACGGGGATCGACGCCTATGACATAATTCTCGGAACACCTAAGTGAGAGTCTCTTGCGGTAAATACTAGAAACCCCGAGATGTCTTGCAAAATTTCGATTTTCCAATAATCTCTAAGTTGGTGATATTGCGCCAAATGTGTCACCACGGTCATACGACTCGGACTTCCTCACAGTGACAATAGTTGTTGTAAATGCTGTTTTCCCGCTTGTTAACTTTTAAGGCAGGATAAGCTATATCAGGTAATTGCAACATTATATGTTTGGCACTTCAGTACAGCCACTTCTGATTCTTGCCCTTTAATTCTTGCCTTGCGTAAGCAAAAGGTTAACATTTCCTTTCACCTACTTTCTTGCAATTTTTGTTATAAAATCTGTGCTATGATACAAACATTCACCTTATGAAATTCCTCTTACCTTTTAATGTTGAAAGTGAAAAAAAAAAAATGTTCCACCAATATAACCCCATTACTCACTAGTCCGAACAACCTGAATATAGTCTTCTAAGATCTATCAATTGAAATAATCCTGTGAAATTTCATTCGATTATCTCAATTTGTTCGAAAGCTATCGTCTCGACAAACTGGCACAGAGACATACAGACGTCATTGAAAAATTAACCGATTCAGAGATTCTAAATCCGCGTCGGTCCATCAAAATCCTCGAGACCGAATTTTGATCCCATTATATTGTTTTCCCTTTGCATATGCTATAAATTGTAGGGAAAGTAAAAATGATCCGCAAATGTTGACAATTTTAAATTGAAGAAGTATGCTTAACCTTCCTTAAGAACATTAGTCAATTTTGTGTTAATTTTTATGGCAAGCTAATTAAATTATAGTCATTCTATGCTAAGATAAACTGTTCACGAAATATTTGTAATATCAGTATATTTGGCGTTTCGACGTCATTTTAAAATTCGTCATCATTATAAATTGGCAATTATTTTAAAACTTTAAGTCGCTGTAATTTAAAAACATATCCATTTTAAAAATTTATTTTATGCAATGTAAAACAGACAGAAGAAAAATATTTGAAACTGTGGAAAAAAGCCATGTTCTATCCACATCAGATATTTTTTTACCTTTCTGAATAAGCAGTACAACAGCTAACATATACTTACTATCGAACTTTTCATAAAGCAAAATAATAATAAAAAATTCAACTGAGTAATGCACTTAAGTACCATAATTTATTTCTCACTCCCAAATATTTTCAAAAACGTTAAGGCACTAAACCCGCGGTGTAAGGCTTGTCTGCAAATGATGGGTTTCACAATGAGCTGTCACTTTCCAATCTGCAGAATACATGAAGAGATTAATAGATTGGAAAGGGCTTTCACACATCGATTTTGCTTAAAAATAAGCGCAGAAGAATAAAGTCGGAATATATGAGTTTGAAGTGATGCCAGATACGGAGCACCAAATTCTTGCACGCTAAAAAGAAAATAAAAAGAACGCTGAATTATTTTTTCTCCAATGCATATTTCTGACATTCATCAATTTATAAAAATTCAGCGTGGGCTCAACGTTAAATCCGAGTTAATTAAAAGTTTCTGAATTTTTGATCTTACCGATAGAACGTGTTAATATTTTACGTTTTACCATTGACTATAATTCTTTAATTTTAGATATTTAACGCAATTAAGTAGAAAAACAAATTCTTTATGGATAAAATTTTATATGATAAACATATCTGGCTCTTTTTCACTCCCAATTCATAGGGGTAACCAACTCAAGAAAAGAAGGTTATGAAGGTCGAATGGAGTCAGGGTTGCGAATTTATCTCCATTCCTTTATAAAGAACCACACCAAAAAATTTTTGAAATTGTCATTTTTCAAGATAAGAATAAAATTCTGAGGCTACATCATTTCTGGACCATATAATGAATACTTCTCTATAGCTGTATGATCATCTGAAGCCTCTCACCTTATCTTTTATTGAGGGTGTTTTCACATGATTAAAAAATCTGATGTGGGCAGCACATGACTTTCCCTGCAGACTTATATCCACAATCTCTTTATTTTAATTAAATTTAATTCACTTTTAATTCAATTTTCGTTCTCATTTGATAACTGGACTTATTTTCAAAGGTGGCGTAGAGAAAATACGAAAAAACTAAAATATCTCGAGAACGGCTAGTGCTAGTGTAATGCGGTTGGTCTTATTCCATTGTTCGTTAAACATTACATATTAAACAAGCATTTAATAGATATATTTGAACATACGTAGCTTTTTATTTTAAATTTTGGAGATTTTTGTGGGCCATTTTGCAAAAAAAGGCAGGTTATTTTTTTCCGAATCATGCCGAAATCTAATCAGCACCAGGGTGACCCACAAGCGACTTATGTATCGAATTTTGTGAAATTCGGTCCATTAGTTTTTTAGCTAGAGTTGATACAAGCTTTTGCAGGCCATTTCGCAAAAAAGGCGGGTTCTTTTATCCCGAGTCATACCCAAAACTAATCAGCACCAGATTCTCTCACAAGTGACTTACCTACAAAATTTTATGAAATTCGGTCAATTAGTTTTTTAGTTAGAGTGGATACAAAATCTGCACAGACAGACAGACACACAGACAGACACACACACAGACGTCACACTAAAAATGGCTTTTTCGTATTCTAGAGGTCTCGAAACGTGTAGATCCATCGAATACTCAAGTTGCGATTTTCGACATGATTTCAATACTTTCCCTATACATTACCATGTATTGCAGGGAAAGTAAAATTACTTTTGGCTTTGGGAACAATTGCAAATTTCTGAAAGAATGTGTAGAGCTACTTCACCAAATGTTAGAAAGAGGTCTCTTATAGTATATGAAGGTAAAGAGGGTAACTATAATTTTGGCATATATTTCTCTACGATCTTCATGGGAGTCAACTATCCAAGACTTTTAAAAGTAAGGATTTCTCAGTCTTGCTTATTATCGAATCAAATCGATACACGCTTTAAAGAATCGGAGTAAATGGGTAATTTAGAACGTCATCCATTTCAATTTTTCAATCCAATGCCCCATTAAGTTGATCTCCCATTTTCATCACAAATACTTCTTCATGCAGTTTATTTCTATCTGGTGCCGTGCTGAACTTATTTCTGTCTAGTGCTTCTATGTGGTGCGGAACAAACGGGCATTTATAGACTGTCAGATCTAACTGAAAACCAAACTATCTATGTATGGCGAAGCTGAGTAACTTAAAATTCGAAACTTTCTCTCCGTAGCTTACTTAACAGTAATCGTCTCAAGAGTGTCGAAGGCCCAGACCACTCGGCTCGTCCAGGGACTTAGAGCAGCAAGATGAGTGGCCGGGAGACGTCTCAAGAGTGTGAAAGCGCAGGTTAAATTCCTGAGAGTAAAGGATTTTATTACAGAATTAAGTTACGGAACTTATTCCGTTCAGTAGCAAATCAGACTTCTAATTAAAGAAGTTACTATATACAGTTGTATCTCTATACAAGTATCTCATAAGGAACCCTTATATTAGAAAACAAAAAGAAATTGAAATTTTATACAATCCTTACCCACTGACGTAGCCAAGGGGTGTAAACAGAATGTAACATTTGTAGGGTGAAATCATAACCTCAAATGTCAAAAAACTTACATTGGTTCTCCATGATCTATACTGATAAACAAAATTCAGCACAGTAATCCACCTATTCAGTCATATACCCCTTTACAAGATCCTAACTATATTTGACGTAGCCAAGATCTCAGTAAAGGTATTTGTCGATCAAATAGAGATTACAATAGAAATACTATTAGACGAATGTAGACACCAAGGTAACCGATGTAATTTTTCACTCAATAGAACTGTTATGATCCCTAACTCCTCTGGCTACAACACTACCCTTAACGGATAAATATCTATCATAAAATTGGATGCCGGATATATCAGTTATTCACAACATTAAACATTTCGACAACATAACTTTTCCAAATTATTAATGGCATTATTCATTTCTATTTCATCCATGAAGTAAGTATTTTTAGTGTATATAAAATACTTTTAACTTCAAGCAAAAACTCAAGAATATTGGAAATCAATTTCGCAATTTATTACCTTGTATATAAAAGACCACAGAATCGATTTCAAATGTCCTTAAATTCAGCTATCCAGCAAGGAAAATTATAAATAAACTAGTTCGAATCTCCGGCTTCTATAGTTTCTATTTCGATGTAGTGTATGAATCGCATCCGTATATATTTATTTAGAAAATTTTACAAAACAATGTTAGATGTGTGTCTGTCTGGAACTGACCTATTACTGTCTATACTGGGTTATATCAGTGTAATAAGTGTGTGGTAAACAAACACATAGCAAATTTATCTTTATTAATGCACCCTGTAGGATGAATGTTTAAAGCTCACATTTAAAACTCTATTCTAATGGTGAGTAAACGTGAATAGCTTCCTGATAAGCAACAATCAAAATTTTAGTTTGACAACAATGTATTTAAAGATATTTTTATTGTCCCACTCGTATCTATTTTTAGTTACCAGAATAACTCTTTCGAAACTCTAATTTTGGTATCTTTGTCGTACGAAACCCTTGTAAAAAATCCGATGTGAGAAGCACAAGATTCTTCCTACATAATGCAATGACTCTTTTACAGTCCAATAAAGATATGCATAATCCATGACACAATGTTTTAGCGTTGAATTGTGCATACATATCGGACGCTTTTCTAGGTGGCCAGCAAAGTCCGCGTGCCTCGTAGTCTACGCCCGTCCAAATACAGCACAGCCATGCATGGAAAACAGGAACCGTTGGACATTAACCCCCACTGATCCTCCTATCCGCTCCTAATATCCACAGTCACATGCGACCTATACACCCCTCCCATTTAATATTACTATTCCTTATACGACTCACTATCGAAACATACCAACCCCTTACATAACTCCTAATTATACGAACCCCTCACATAACTCCTATATCAACACCCTAACATAACTCCTATACCAACCTCCTAAACCCCTAACTATACCAATCCCCTAACATAATTCCTAACTACCAACCCCTAACATAACTCCTATACCAACCCCCTAGCATAATTCCTAACTATACCAAGCTCCTAGCATAACTCCTTACTATACCAATCCCTAACATAACTCCTAACTATACCAATCCCCTAACATAACTCCTATACCCACCACCTAGCATAACTCCTAACTATACCAACACCTAACATAACTATATAACTCATTGGTATAACTATATAACTCATAATCAGAGCATTTAATTCATTACCTTTAATAAGCTACGTTAATGATCATTTCTTATGTAATTTTTCATTGGAAAACAAATGAAACAAACTTTAGAAGACCAGCATGGATCTTCGCGAGATATTGCACGTTTTACTAATGAATTTATCAAAAATATTACATACAATTAAAAGAAGTATCAACAGTCGTGAAATATATTCACTTTATATGCAATACCATGCAACAAATTTGTTAACATCATTCTTGTGGAACTCGTTCATTCCATTCACGAAAGAAGATACTTGTGAAACAGTTTTATATTTTTACAACCAACATTCCCCAATAGTCATTTATATCTAAGAAAAGTTCTTCTCTCCGTCTGTGTGCAACGCTCGGCGAGAAATCTGACAAACTTGGAGACTTATATAGAGAAATATCGCCAACTTAGTGATATGTTTCCCCAGATTGACGAAAATAGAATCAAAATTGCTAAATGGCACTAAATTGACGAAAATGACGCCAAATTGATGAATTCGTTATTAAAATATTTTAATACATGGGGCCCCTTTGCTTTTTCCGGATGCTATCTATCTATATTGATCATTGTCAATTAAGGGTTGAGCGAAATATAAATTAATTAGGATTCGAAATTGTTTTGCATCTTGTCATCCAAAAAAGCGCCAAATGTACGATTCAGCGTTAAAACATTGTGCCGTGGATCTTATACACCATTTTTTTATCGTGATAAAAAATAAATTCATTGCATTGTGTTAAAATAAATTCAATGCATTGTGGTAAAATAAATTCATTGCATAGTGATAAAATAAATTCATTGCATTGTGATAAAAGTGGTAATCTGTGATAATTTTGATCTTACACATCATGTGTTCACTGTGAAAGAAGTAAATCTATTGCATTATATAGGGATATAGTCATATGCTGTCCTCTTCAGATTTCTTTTACTCTAAAAGTGGACTACGAGGCCGCGTAACAGGGGCATATACCGCGATATGTGCTCTTATTTTAAGCATATTAGATGGCTACGTTGTTTTTTTCTTTCGATCCAGACGGTCCAACCTACCCGAAGGTTTACACCTTTGGTATCTAGACGGCCGGGACAGTGCCATCCAATTTAGACCGGAACCCAGTGGAGAGGTGACATTCACAAGGACGTTACCTTCCTTCCCCTAACATCAACCTCTCGAAAGGGCTTTCTGACCCACATAGTTAACGTGTCTGCACTCTGTGTGAACAGGGGGATAGTTTGGGCAGAGCCGGGAATCAAACCCGGGCTCTTCGAGTGCAATTCCAGTGACTTAACCATTGGGCTGTCTCGCCCGGGCCACATGGCTTTTCATTATGGGTTGTTAAACGGGCTACACACAGCAAACGTCTGTTTATAGCGTAATCCTGTATAACGTGCCCAGGCCACTTTGTTAACGTGCCATACCACTTTGTTAACGTGCCATACCACTTTGTTTGAAGCCGCGTAGCAACCTATGTGCGACATAGGTTGCACTTGTTTTGTTTTTTAAGGAATTGCTAAACGAAGTGGCCGCGACAAAATAGTGACCGCTAGCTGCGAACAACACAGCCTGTAAGTTATATTATATTAAAGTAGAATAGATTCAAATTCGGAAAAATTATTTTTCTTTTTTTTTTCGACTTTCATAGAAACATCGCCATGTCACTTTTCGTATCCAACAATCTCGTGATCAAGCTCATACAGTAGTACTTCTATCGGATTTGAAAATCGATTTTTAGTCAAGATGGAATAGCTCGAGAATGTCTCCGATTTATCGAAAAGTTGCGATTCCATCTTCCTCAGAGAATGAGTTTCTGATTTAACGCGAGATACGGTTTCTTTCGTGATATATATATATATATATATATATATATATCTGAAGTGTGGG
Source organism: Amaurobius ferox (assembly GCA_951213105.1). Taxonomy (NCBI): domain Eukaryota; kingdom Metazoa; phylum Arthropoda; class Arachnida; order Araneae; family Amaurobiidae; genus Amaurobius; species Amaurobius ferox. Next base: position 46,265,971 of record OX578135.1, read on the forward strand.
ACTCCACTCGATTTTCTTGAAAAAAGCATTTAAAAATACATTTAAAAAATAATTTGATGTGAACAGCGCATAACTTTCACTACAGGCATTTTTCCTCTCGCATTCCATAAAGTATTAACTTAATAAGTTGTATCGCATAAATGATGTGACGTTACATAAAATTAATACCTTTCGCAAAGATGATGGCGTTACGTAAAATGAATACTTATTGCATAAATGACGACGTTACATAAAATGAATACTTTTTGCATAAATGATGACGTTGCATAAAATGAATACTTATCGCATAAATGATGACGTTACACAAAATGAATACTTATTGCATTAATGATGACGTTACATAAAATGAATACTTATCGCATAAATGATCACGTTACATAAAATGAATACTTATTGCATAAATGATGACGTTACGTAAAAGGAATACTTATCGCATAAATGATGACGTTACATAAAAGGAATACTTACTGCATAAATGATGATGTTACGTAAAATGAATACTTATCGCATAAATGATGACGTTACATAAAATGAATACTATCGCATAAATGATGACGTTACATAAAATGAATACTTATTGCATAAATTACGTTACATAAAATGAATACTTATTGCATTAATCATGACGTTACATGAAATGAATACTTATCGCATAAATGTGGCATCACATTAAATAAATAATTAATTTAGTTCTACAATGACTTCAGTTTTCATTTGATGACTCAGTAAATTTAAAAATAGCGCCCGATCACAAAAATTTCTCACAAATCTAAATATCCCTCAAACAATTTATTCTAAATGAGGGATTACCCAAATGGCGGATCGCGGACACATTTATTATAAAGTATGATGCCATTTTGGTTGGCAGACTGTAGACATGGACCGTAAAATTGTACCTAAAACAATATTTGACTAACATATGTGTGTGACGCAAAATTCTCGAAGATGAACTTTTTAATAAGTTCAGATCTGGACTCCCAGATGTCCATGAAAATCAGTTGCGATAACTTTGCTCCAAATTATAGGCATGACGTTCCAAATAAAAAATGTAATTTCTGACATTGAACATAAATATAAATAAAATTCCATATAATTGTATATTGCTTTAATTTGTAGTCTATATTTTTTTTCCATATTATATGTAAGTTAACGAAACAGAATGAAAAGGTTTGTTTTAATAATTTCGCGTTTTATTTACAAGGATTATATTGTTTTATTTATCTTAGTAAATACGGGAATTGGCTAAACAGAGAGAAAATCACTTTTTTTAGTGTAGGCTTATAGATAGTGCTAGACCTATGTGGCAATAAAATAGTGGGCAATAAAAAGTAATAAAAGTCATAACTTTCAATAATGATAAAAAAAATAAACGTCAGGAGTGATTTTTTATTACGAAACGAATGCTATAAACTTTTGGACTCTAGCATGAACCGTTCTCGATATACTATACGGTTTCCTAATACTTTTTTGAAAAGTCATTAATCTGAACCCTGGATACTGTTAAATAAATAATCATCTCGTAAGTAATTTTTAATTAGAGAACAATTGACACAAATTTTAAAACTCTAGAATAAATCGTTCTTGGGATATTTCACGACTTTCGAAGAAATTTATAAAAAAAAAAGTTATTTAAAATTAAACAAGAAATATCAGTCATGCATAAAGCATTGATTATGAACCACTTCCCAACTGCAATGCAATTTTATTTAAACATCTCTAAAATGCGATACATTCATCGGTGATATTTTTAAAATTATCACAATACTACAATTTATTACATTTGAAATCTTCATCAAAAATAAATGAGCCTTATTAAAATAATGTCATCGAAATATAAATCGCCTGGCTCTCTATATAAAAGCATTGAATATTTCATTCATAAACTTTTTTCCATTCTTTTCATTCGGCGGCGATATTTTCAAAATTATCACAATGCTACAATAATTTATTTTACTTAAAACCATGGAGGCAAAAGTACTGTATAAGTGCATGCTTAAATCTTCATAGGAAAGGGCAATAGAATAGTCTGCTCCTCTATATAAAATCAATGAATGTTTCATTCATATCAGCTATATTATAGACTCTAGAGCTAAATAACTTTGTGTTAAAGAAATTCAGCAAATCTTATACAACTCATCTTATATCTTGATCAGTTTACATTCTCCATACGTGAAAATCAGGCTTCGTTGTAGAAATAATCAAATTTTGATGATCATTTAAACTCAAAAATATTGTAATTGCGTTGCCGCAGTATATAGATGCACAGAAAAAAATCAAAAATAAAGCGGATTTAGGACGGATGCAACACTAGATATAAATTAAAAAGAACTTTAAAAATCACGATTTTGATACAAGATGGTTGCCATATTTTATTTTGAAGTGGGTCACGTGCTCTTTTCATTGGATATGGATGTAATTGCTATTTTAATTTTTGTTTAAAAGACTACCGAATATATTTTGCTGAAATGTTTTTTTATATTTTTATGGGATAATTTGAATATTTTCTAAAACTTTCGAAGCAATTTGCGAATTTTAAATTCGCTTAAAAAATGTTTGAAAAATTAGGTCCCATAGGGTTCAATGTATTTCACTTTTTCAACCCGGCTTCATTCCAAAACAAATTGTGTGATATTATTCATTTACATTCTCATGAGTTCCACAGACTGTTTAAACAACATACTAAAATTTCATTTTGATAAAGTCATTTTTACGGTAGTTATCCTGCGAACTGACAAACAGACCGAATGAACAAAGTCATAAACACTTTTCAACTCTGTTGTAAAGTGTTAAAAAATATTAAGAAGCGTAAAATATATTCATTTTTCGTATGCCGCATTATGCAACATCATTGTCGTGAATCTACACCGTTCCATCCACAAGAAAAGATACTTTTGGTAGTAGTTTTGTATTTTAATGTCTAAAAGTTCGCCAATAGTCATTTATTTCATGCAATTGATATTAATCAAATGTTAGTTGCATTTGGATAAGGATTTTGTATGAGAGTATGAATAAGTCACTCGTTTGTACTAGTAAGTTGCTAAAAAGTGACCCATTTCAATATACGGGATGTTAATTCAATGCCAAAATCATTATTCTATAGATCTTATACACCCTAATTCCGCTATGAAACTAGTAAAGTCAAATTCAATATGTAGGGAAAGTCATATACTGGGCACATCAGATTCCTCTTCTTCGTCCCAGACCATCCGACCTACCCGAAAATGTAAGGTATCTGTCTGGACGGCCGGAAAGTGCCACCCAATTAAGACCGGAACCCAGTGGGGACGGCATCCACAAGAACCGTGCCATCCTTCCCCTACCACCAACCTCTTGAAAGGACTTACGGACCCTTATTCAACGTGCCCGTACTCCGCGTGAACAAGGAAACAGTTTAGGACAAGACTGGAATCGAACTCGGGTCGTCCTCGAGGCTGTCTTACACCGCCCACATCATACTGCCCTTCCTCGTTTTATAAGGTCCTTCGAATTACAAACATTTTCAACTGCATACATTGCATAAAAGAGATAAATAACATCTCATTCCGCGTATTCAATTTGAATCATCCTCCGCATCATGTTTCATCCACATGAAATGTCACCTAAGATCTCCGCCCTTCGTGAAAGAAAAACGGATGCGCTCAGGTCGGTTGACGGGCCGCGGGCGTCGGCTTTCATCCATGTTTACTGTAGAGCAGCCCTGATGAAGTCCCAAAAGTGCCCCGGAATCGCACACTGTAGATCAATAACTCCGATTCCAGGGAAACCTGACATGGATGCTACACATGGGCGAAAAACAAAGTATCCCACTGTCACTGATAGTTTGTACTTTTATGCTCCGGGGTCGTGGTGAATAAAGGAAGTTATCATAAACATACTTCGTTCTCTTTTTTTTTATCCCTAAATAAAATCCCTATTTTTATTTATCCAGGAATAGAAAAAAAATAGTTTCTCGTTATATCCACTCTTGTTTATTGTTTGTTTTCTGACTGCAATATAAAGTTTTCAAATTTATAAACATGTTTGCTAGCCCTATATAATAATATGATGTATGGGGAAAGCATTGTAAAGGGATCGAAAATTCGAATACGAATTTTCGACAAAAGAGCACGTTTCAAGCATTACTGAACATGAATCGAACATTTTTGAGATTGTGTGTGTGTTTGCGCGCGTGTGGAAGCGAAATCTTATGAACGAATTGGGCGTTTTGGAAATAAAATTGGTACGATTATTACAGCCAGTGAATATCGAAATCCTATAGATTTTAAGCGCGACTGAATGTTCGAAAGGCACCCCTCTCCCCTCTCTTCAATTTTTTAATAAATATTTGAAAACATAAATAAAATTCAAAACTATCAATACTGTCAAATAATCATTTCAAACATAAAATTTTATTAGAAAACAAATGATAAAAACTTTAGAATGCTAGCATGTACCGTTCTCGAGATATTGCATGTCTTCCATATAAAATTATAAAAAATAACATAAAATAAAAAAGTATTAAGGATAATCTAATATATTTACTTTCCATATGTAATATTATGCAACAAATCTGTTAACAACCGTGGACCTACAGTTCGTGTCATTCATGAGAGAAAATGGTTTTTATAAAAGTTTTGTATTTTGACGCCAAAAAATTCGCTAATAGTCATTCATTTCAAGCGATAATTAATTTTATTCCTGACCCACGCGATACAACTATTTGTTAACAGATACAGTCTTAATTTTGCTGATGTGGCTGCTCTTTCTTTTAATCATGAAGAGACTGTTTCTTGCAGTACATAGCAAATTATTTTGTTTTGCCAGTGTAGATATGGGTCATCTCAGCATTACTTACTATAGTACATTTTCTTTCATTAATGGGATTCAAACCATAATTAAAACAAGAAAAATCAATCATGAATAAAGAATTGATTATGAAACACTTTCCAAGTGAAACGCAATTTTATTTAAACATGTCTAAAATGCGATACATTCAGCGGTGATATATTTTAAATTGTCACAGTACTGCAATAACTTATAATATTTGTAAATTTTAAACTTCATCGAAAAAAATGAGCTTTATTCAAATGACGTCTTCGATCGGCTGGTATTCAATGTAAAAGCAGTGAATATTTCATTCATATCACTTTTATTCCAGACTTCAGAGCTAAATAATTTTACGTGAAAAAAATTCAGCAATTCTTATATAACTCATCTTGCAATCACTTGTTTACATTTTGCATCCATTAAAATTAAGCTCCGTTGTAGAACTAATCAAAGTGTGATGATCATTTGAGCTCAAAAATATTGTAATTGCATTGGCGCAGAATATAGTTGCACAAAAATAAAGCAGTTTTAGGACGGATGCAACACTAAATATAAGTTCAAAAGAACTTTTAAAATCACAATTTTTACATTAAGAAAAACAGATAGATGCCATATTTTATTTTGAAGTGTATCACGTTATCTCTGCATATAATATCGTTCGTTCGTTACTAATTCCCCCGTGGTGAAGGAGCGTCTATGCACCACGTCCACAAGAACCCCCAGGGTATCCCATGGCGAAAGGGAGGAGATTTGCAGCTTCACTTTTTATAAAGGCTCCCCGAAGGGCGGAAGTCTGACTTGGCCTCGACATGACAACATCCATGCCCGCTGGCGGGATTCGAACCCGCAACCCGGCAATTCAGCGATCAGACGGAAACGCATGCCCCTGACCGCTCGACCCCCAGATCGGCGTATATAATATGGATGTAATTATTATTTTAATATTTATTTAAAAAACTACGGGACATACTTTGCTGAAAATTTTTATATTATTTTAAGGGATAATTTGAATATTTCCTAAAATTTTCTAAGCAATTTGTGAATTTTAACTTCGTGTTTGAAAAAATGTTTGAAAAATTAGGTACCACAGACTTCAATGCATTTCATTTTTCAACCCAGGTTCAATCCAAAACAAATTGGTTGATATTATTCATTTATATTCCCATATGTCCCACAGACCGTCTCAACAACATACTTAAATTTCATTTTGATAATGTCATGTTTACGGTAGTTATCGTGAGGACGGACAGACAGACAAACAAACAGAATGAAGTCATAAGCACTTTTCAACTATTTTGGAAAGTGTTAAAAAATCAAATTTACTATGGAAAAATTCTGTCCCCACTTCTTTTTAATCCATTCATACATTTTAACATATAAAAAATTAAAAACTGAAAAAAACATAAAAAACACGCATTTATAAAGAGAAAAGAATAAGATAGAATATAAAGAGAATAAAAGAATATAAAGAGAATAAAAAGATTATAAAGGGAAAAGAATATAAAGAGAAAAAGACGATAGTTTTCTGCATACGCATGAATGTCGTTTCAAAGAACTTTTCGACTGACATGATGTTAATCATAAAAACATAATGAATGATAGCATTAAAAAATGGAGCTAGAGTACTTAGTGCTAACATAAATTTAATTGATGTGATTTTTTTTTGTACTTTATACCAACCTCATCGTTATCTTAATGAACTCATATTATGCTTTATGCAAATATGTTTTAGATTCATGACCTAGTGCATGAATTTTGATAAGTGTTAAAATAGTTTATAATGTTTATCTTTAATCAATTTTGCTCCATAATTTTCTTTTTTAATGCCCTTATGAATAGGAAGATTATTGAAAAGATTTGGTATCTAACATTGTATAAGTTATGCGGAGAATATTATATGGCATAGCTTGTTGGACTATCCAAGAATTTCTGGGTTTAAAGCGTTTTCATCTCAATAGACTCGAAAAATTCAATTCTTTAAGCGAAAACTCTTAAGAATATTTTTGCGCGTATGAATTATGCGAGCTGTGAAATATTTCAAATTAAAACTTAATTTAACGAATAATTATGAAATTAGATGTATAAAAATTAATTTCAATATTTGAGAATCCTAATATAAAAGAGCATATAAGATTTTAGAATTTGAATAAGTCAAGCAAATTAGAATACAGAAAAACAATGGAATAAAAGTAGCAAATTTAAATCACTAAAACGTATTCCCATAGATTCGCGTTTTAGTATTATATCTATCATGGAGGTAAAGGATAACTCTCTCTCAACTCCATGGTATGTATTTTATTTCATCATGTTCTTCTAACAACCGTGTAGAAAAAAAGAAAATAAGGTAGTGAAGATTAATATTGGACGCATTTTTATTTAATTTTTGTATAACAATGGTATTAATTTTTATATACCATATATTATATATAAATTTTATATAAATATTAGCATATATAAATATTTTATATAAATATTAGCATATTATATAAATATTAGCATATTTATTTAATTTTGTATACATTTCCGAAATCCCGCTAGGCCTATATTTTTACACGCTATTTGTAGAAAGCGTAGTGGGCATGCGCAGATTAAAAATGGACGTTTCGTCCAGTTACAGTTAGTTTTAATAATTAATATTTTGATTCTGCAAACCTGTATGCAATTACACGTATGTATGCAACATTTCATCTTCCTACCTATTGTAGTTTTCGTGTAAAAGAACCACGAAATTCAGGCAAATATAATTCAGGCAAAATTCAGGCAAATATTCGCTTTGTTAGGATTAGAGAATAGACATCACTTTTCTCCTCCATAATTAGGTACTTTATGATATTACTAGCAAAAAGCCGGGCTCAATGCAATCTCGCATAAGAATTATGGGAATGCATACTTCATATTGCATTTTAAATACACTCTCGCATATGAAGTATACGAACTGTGGAAGTTTTCAAATTAAACTTTAATTTTACAAATAAATATGAAATTAGAAGTATAAAAAATTAATTTCAATATTTGATAACTCTAATACAAAAGAGCATATTAGTTCTTAGAATTTAAACATTAAATTAAACAAATTAAAGTACAGGAAAACAATAAAATCTAAGCACATTTAAATCCCAAAAACGTATTTAATATTACAATAGTCCGTTTAAATCACAGTGCATGCAAGTGCACCTGCTTTGATTTGATGTTTAAAAAGCTCTAAAAATATGTAAACAGCCTCTGTAGTACATAGGGGAAGGAATAATTTGAACTATACAATAGTTGTTAATGTTAGTAAGTTAGTTGTTAATGTCAATGTTAGTTTTCAGAAAATGAAAGGTCAAAATTTTTATAGGGTTTCTTGGGGAGAAAGTTCATTTAGAAAAAGTTCCCGTGTGCAGTAACGAATCCAAAGAAAAATATCGATGGTGGCTCCAATGATTCTCGTGTGTGTGAATGACATTCTACAAAATTAAACTCCAGTAAAGTCCAATAAGTATATTCGATTTTTTCAGACTTATTTGTTTCGTTTACAGGCTTTCAAAGCATTACAAGTTACTCGCTAACTGTTTATAGCTAGTTACTATTTATAGCACTTTTAGTTTGCTCCTCGATTTCATCTGGAAACTCCGGCCATAGACTTCACCTATATATATCCAATTATTTTATTAACTTGCTTTGCGGTATATAAATTAAATTTATATCTAATGAGATTTTACATTAAAGTTAATAAATAAACTTGCCTGACGGCACATAAATAGAAACTTCAATACATATGTATTTCCACTGATTCTGTTCAAACCTCAGCAATCATTAAACATCTTTAGAACCCCCAAATACATTTAACTTCCTAATTTTTTTATAAATAAAACAAAATATCTCGTGCTTATGTATCAAAATTTCATAAAGGAATAAACAAACAGATTGGGCTGCAACAATCGTGACACTTTAAATACTACAGCTTTCACATCCATTGGAAAACACAGTTTAAAATCGTTAAATATCGAAATTATAACCACTATATTTCCCAACCCAAAAATTCTATCCAAAATTCAATTATATCTTGTAGGGTTTTCAAAGAGCTACAGCTTTCTGTTTATTATTCATAGCTTTTGGTTTTTAAGATAGTATAAGCATTACAAACTTGAAAAACGTAAATTTTCGTACTTCCTCAACTTTACTGGAAATTACGTATTTGACTAGATTATGGCTTTCGGGTTGAAAGATTATGGGGATTATGGACATTTTGAATTTCTTACGTGATCTGTTTAAGTTCAGCAGGCCGATCCGGTGGTCGAGCGGTCGGGGGCATGCGTTTCCATCTGGTCGCTGGATTGCCGGATTGCGGGATCGAATCCCGCCAGCGGGCATGGAAATTGTCATGTCGAGGCCAAGTCAGACTTCCGCCCTTTGGGGAGCCTCTATAAAAGTGAAGTTGCAAATCTCCTCCCCTTCGCCAGCCATGGGATATCCTGAGGGGTCTTGTGGACGTGGTGCGTAGGCGCTCCTTCACCACGGGGGAATTAGTAACGAACGAATTTTAGCAAATATTTTTCAAACGTATATTGTAATTAGCCAATCGTTGAACCAGAATAAAAGGGGTACATAGGTATGTCTGCTAATACCATTTTAACGCTTACATTTTGGCATATATTAATTCTATTTCATATCTTTTGTAAATTTGTTTACAAACAAGACCAGGATGCGGCATTCTGCTGACCCACCTGTGAAGATAAGTTTATATAACGAGAACAGAAATTCCTCTACTTCATTTTAAGGGAATTAAATTGAATATTTTAATAGTATGTTTCGAATAACAATGTCATTTAGAATACTACCGAAATGTGCACATAATTCTGAATTCTAAATTTGTTTATATAATACTAACAGAGATTACCGGCGTTGCTCGGGATTTACGATGCAAAACGCTGATTAAAATTACACCCGAACATATAGTACCGTGAATCTTATACGTTGTTTTTTCACCGTGAAAGAAGTAAATTCATTACATTATGTAAGAAAAAAAATGGATCATACATACATACTTTTCTTCTTTATATATATATAGATAGATAGATAGATATTTTATATTCATTTATTTATTATTCAAATTAATAAAATTTGTTGAATAAGCGTGTGAAAAATAAACCATGGTGATAGAGTTTCCATTTAAATTCATACTTCAAACCTGCGATTTTCAAAAATGACTAATACGTTCAATAAACTCCCACAAAACTCAGAGATTTGATTGACGTTCACGTTTTAAACCAACGATTTCCAACCTTTTTCGTTGAGAATCATGGAGTTAGAGAGTAGAACTCCTAGGAAAAAGTTCCGTTTTCCATTAATATCTCAGCAACCCCTTGTCTCAGGATCTCGAAATTTGGACTAAATTTATGGAAGGCTATTTCAAAGCTACCCACAAAATTTCATTAAATTCGGTGCAGCCGTTCTCCCCTGATGATGAGACAAACGAAAGTTTTGTTTTTTGTTAATATCGCAACAACCTCTGGCGTTAGAAACTCGAAACATGGGCTAAATTTTAAGTAGTGCTATTTCAATACTATCCACCAAATTTCATTAAATTCGGTTCAGCCGTTCTCTCGTGATGTTGGATCATACATACATACATACATACATACATACTGTTCTTCTTTATATATATAGATATTTCGTACGAAAAACGGGTATACTGCTAGTCTATGAAAAAAAATTGCATCACTCCTGAACGCATCTTCCAGATAGAACAGCTCTCATAAATGCAGATGCATTGCATTTAATTAACGCAATCGATAATTTTCATGGTGTAGTGTCAACGAACCATACGGAAAAGATAAGTTAATCCGCTTAATGAAAGATTACGCTCTTCAGAACATTCCAGGTTTTAGCGCTTTTCTTAGCACTGAAAGCATTAAGAAATTGTAAAGGCTTAGAATATGTTTCAGTGGAAGGTGGGGACATATTATTGGAATAGATTATATTAGAAGGCATATCCATTAACATTAATCTCTCTGCTAAACAAAAAAACATAGAAAAATAAGCAACGACCAACATCGATAGGCCGGTTTCGTGATCTTCAGCAACGAATAGCTGATAACTGCAATCACTGCTAGCCAGAAAAATTGCTATGTGGCGCAATTTTTCGACCCTCTGTGTTGACCGACGAAGTCAGTCATTCCCTGCAGCTGACTTTAAATTACTAGAAGCTTAGATTCAAACTGCAGAAAGTTGCAATAAAGTTCATAGTCCCAGACTAGAGACAATTCATAGTTCCAGTAGCGGATCTTGAATTTATTTTTTTAGGGGGAGGGAATTAAGTTTATTTCCTGCTCCTGCATGGATATAATATACATATATAGGTACAATATAGGTAAAAATGTCGTTTCATCTAGTGCAAACTGTGAGATTAGAATACACGTAGACAGGTTTATATGATTATTTATGATATCTAGTAGGCCAGGCAAAGGAACCCAGTCTCGTTGATGCCAGTTTTACAGCGGTTCTGACCCCAAAGGTCAAAGAAGACATAAAAAAGGGGTGACCATTTTATGGGTTAAAGAAGCCATAAAAATGAATCCACGAGATTGGTTCAAAGTTAAACGAATATGGAAGATGTATTGTCGCATCGCCCTGAGGTCAACCAATGATAGCCCAAGAGGCGTTGTTGTTGTTGTTGAGGCCCAGACCGTCCGACCTACCAGAAAGGTGTAGGGTAACCGTTTGGACGGCCGGGAAGTGCCACCCAATTTAGACCGGAACCCAGTGGGGGAGGCATCCACAGGGACCGTACCCTCCTTCCCCTACCACCAATCTCTCGGAAGGACTTACGGACCCACATGTTTAACGTGATCGTACTCTGCGTGAACACGGCGGTAGTTGTGGCAGCGTGCACATCCAGCGCGCAAACCACCGGGCTACCGCGCCCGAAATGTGCCAACAGCACGCGGTGTTCCCAGGTGGTTATCCACCCAAGTACTAACCGCGTCCGATGCTGCTTGACTTCGGTGATCTAACGAGAACCGGTGTTTTCAGCACGGTAGAGCCGTTGGCTCAGCCCAAGAGGCGTATCAGACCTCAGGCAAAAAGAAGTGGTAACCGACAGACAGTTCTACAGAAACAGATACAGATCTAAAAAAAGAGAGATCAGTAATGTAGTAAGAAATGTAAGTAACAGTTGGAGAAAATAGTAGGAGCAGTTAAAGTTGATATGCAGATATGCATTAAGATCAGCTCTGCATAAAGAGATGCATCAAGGTTCTCATGCAGTGCAGTCAGAATAGACGACATGCATTAAGTTCCACACAGCCTCAGACGATTTTGCATAAATATACTCATACAGTGCAGTGATGATGATGCGGTGGTTCAGCAACCAATGATCCATAAACGTCTAACGACAACAAGGAGGTAAGTGCTTAACAACATATATAAAAGGTCATAGTGGGTTTAGGAATTTTTGCATGCCTAGTCTCACATGGCCGGTTTCCTCCGCAAATATATAAATATAATTGATGTAATCTAATTATGAATATAAGGTGCTTAATAAATATATATTTTAAAGTTAAAATGGGTAAAGTTAATTGTTTGATATCATGTTAATATTTTACTCCAGGAACTCGTACTAAAGATTTAATGGTGAGTTTTAATGCGGCACAGTGCAATGTTTACGACTATGTGATACTGTGGACATGTTCAAGATGTTCAATTAAAAGTATGCTTTGCATTCATTTTTCATATTTCAGCACCACCCAAACAATTTCATTTGGGGGCTGAAACCTCCTAGCCCCACAATCCTCCCCCTGGATCCACCGATGCATATTTCTATGACTATGAATGATAGAACGCCTCTATCGCTGAGTCATGAGTTTGGCCGTTACAACTTCGTTCAGTCTGATCACAATTTTTTATAAATTTAATGTCGGTTGCGGTTTATGACTAACTTCGTCAATTAGCACAGAGGTTCTCAACATTGTACCATAAAGCATGTTCTATTTTTTATTACTGCCAGAGCATTTATCGGTGATTTGGTGCTGATGAGCATGAAATCTAGGTATTTCGATGCTGCATCGGGAATAGAATTCCAAGCTTTGGAATTCCCCCTATGAGTGATTTCTGTGCTTATGAGCAAAAAAAATTACTTCCAAGGCAGTTATCGATTATTCAGAGTAAAAGACGACGAAACCAATCTATTGATCATGGTTGCTACACTAGAAGCGGGATTCCAAGCTTTGGGGCCGCCCCCTATTGGTAAGTTTTATAACTGTAAATAAAATACATTTATACGATTTAGCATGAATTAGCTTTATTACGTATATGATGAAAAAAATCGTTAATATAAAATAAGCAATAAGTGTTTTAGTGCCGCCAATGTAACAACCTAAACCAACCAATAATTTCAGCTAATCATGGGTACAGAACAATAGACAAAATAGGGCCAACAAGACAAAGACAAAATGACTCCAACAAGCAGGGAAACTTTCAATATTTTCAATTAAGAATATTAAATTAATAATTTCCATAAAGCAACCTAGAAAAAAATTAAATGTAATTTTTAAAGAAATTAAATTTAATTTTCAGCTATATTGAATTATTGTCAATTTAGCAACATTCCCCAAAAGACACAAAGTTTACTGTAATATAATAAAATGTTCGCCTATGTCACCAAATTTGTCACCAAGCATGATAGACAGACAGCAATAAAGGTTTTTGTTATACATGAGATCCTAGAACGAATTTTTCCGCCGTTGTCTGGAACTTAAATAAGCACTCGCTACTTAAATAATGCATTTATAGAACCGCTTCTTCAAACTGTCGCAATCATTTTCTCCAAGCAATTTATTTCTTTAGTTTCAGATCAAATTCTCACTCAGGCGCTCTCGCAAAAAAAAAGTTAAATAAGTAAAAAAAAGCAAAGAAAAATAAGTATATATATATATATAATATATATATATATATATAATATATATATATATATATATTATATATATATATATATATATATTATATATATATATATATTATATATATATATATATATATAATATATATATATATATAATATATATATATATATATATATAATATATAATATATATTATATATATATATATATAATATATATATATATAATATATATATATATTATATATATTATATATATTATATATATATATATATATATATAATATATATATATATATTATATATATATATATATAATATATATTATATATTATATATATTATATATATATATATATATAATATATATATATATATTATATATATATATATATATATATAATATATATATATATTATATATATATATATTATATATATATATATATAATATATATTATATATTATATATATATATATATATATATTATATATATATATATATTATATATATATATATATATATAATATATATATATATATAATATATATATATATATATATATAATATATATATATATATATATTATATATATATATATATATATATAATATATATATATATATATATTATATATATATATATATATATAATATATATATATATATATATCCTTTTCTATGAGTAAAGGCGTGGCTTAAACAACACTGAGAACTGGCATGCGCCATACACAGGGAATAAAACTGAACATTTCATCCTCAGCGCTTCCTCGTTTGCAATTTTTATGCGTTTGCTTAAAGAATTATAAAAAACAAAACTAAAATGTAATAATTTGAAATATATATATATATTTGTTAGAATGCAAAAATATGCATATGACATTTTGTCTAACTATAGAATTGTGCTAATTTTCCTTTTTCAAATGCGACAAAATAAATATCAGATAACCTAAAAATTGCAAATTTCAATGTAGTTAAAAACAAGAAAGATCAATCATGCATAAAGCATTGAATATGAAACACTTTTCAACTGAAATGCAATTTTATTTAAACATCTCTAAAATGCGATACATTCAGCGGTGATATGTTTTTAATTATCACAGAACTACAATAATTTATTTTACTTTATTCACCATTTTTAATTTATTCATCAAAAAAAAATGAACTTTATTCAAATGACGTCATCAAAATATAAATCACTATATAAAAGCAATATATATTCATTCAAGCGACTCTCTATATAAAAGCAATGAATATTTCATTCACAAACTTTTTTCCATTCCTTTCATTCAGCGCCAATATTTTTAAAATTATCACAATACTACAATAATTTATTTTACTTAAAAACGTAAAACCATGGAGGTAAAATTACTTTCTAACTCCATGCTTAAAACTTCATCAAGAAAGCAATAATATAAAATTGTCTGCTTTTCTATATAAAATCAATGAATGTTTCATTCATATCAGTTATATTGCAGACTCCAGAGCTAAATAATTTTGCTTTAAAGAAATTCAGAAATTCTTATACAACTCATCTTACAGCTTAATGTGTAGTTAGGCTTCGTTGTAGAAATGATCAAAGTTTCATGATCATTTAAATCCCAATATATTGTTATTGCGTTGGCGCAGTAAAAAATCAAAAATAAAGTGGCCTTAGGGCGGATGCAACACTAAATATAAATTAAAAAGAATTTTAAATATCACGATTTTGACGCAAGATTTATGCCGCATTTTATTTTGAAGTTAGTCACGTAATATTTTCATATAATATGGGTACAATTATTATTTTAATTTTCATTTAAAAACTACCGAACATAACATATTCTGCTGAATTTTTCTTTATATATTTTATGGGATAATTTGAATATTTCCTAAAATTTTCGAAGCAATTCGTGAATTTTAAATTTGCTTAAAAAATGTTTGATAAATTAGGTCCCATAGGGTTCAATGTGTTTCATTTGTTCAACCCGGGTTCAATCCAAAACTAATTGTGTGATATTATTCATTTACATTCCCATATCCATTCCACAGACCGTCTCAGCAACATACTAACATTTCATTTTGATAAAGTCATTTCTACGGCATTTATCGTGCGAACGGACAGACAGACAGAATGAACAAAGTCATAAACACTTTTCAACTATGTTGCAGAGTGTTAAAAAATAAATATGAAGAAATAATCCAGCAAATTCGGTTCAAAATCGTTAGAAAGAACGTTTCTTCTATCTTTCCGATAGTATCACGATGGAAACTCTGTGTTAATAATTTCGATTCGCAAAAGAACCGATTTGTGTGAAAATCGCTCAAAATCGTGCTAAAACATAAAATAACTAAAAAAAACTAATTCCAAATTTTAAAAAATCTTTTTGAGACATCATAAAGTACGTCTGTACCAAATTTCTTCGTTATTAGACCCTTAGATGTCTCGCACCAGACACTCACATACACACATTTAGACACTCACACGCACACACTTAGACACTCACGTACACACACTTAGACACTCACACACACACACTTAAACACTCACACACACACACACTTAGACTCTCACACACACACTTAGACACTCACAGCAAAAGTCCGCGGCCAGCAAAGTCCGCGTGCCTCGTAGTCTACGCCCGTCCAAATACAGCACAGCCATGCATGGAAAACAGGAACCGTTGGACATTAACCCCCACTGATCCTCCTATCCGCTCCTAATATCCACAGTCACATGCGACCTATACACCCCTCCCATTTAATATTACTATTCCTTATACGACTCACTATCGAAACATACCAACCCCTTACATAACTCCTAATTATACGAACCCCTCACATAACTCCTATATCAACACCCTAACATAACTCCTATACCAACCTCCTAAACCCCTAACTATACCAATCCCCTAACATAATTCCTAACTACCAACCCCTAACATAACTCCTATACCAACCCCCTAGCATAATTCCTAACTATACCAAGCTCCTAGCATAACTCCTTACTATACCAATCCCTAACATAACTCCTAACTATACCAATCCCCTAACATAACTCCTATACCCACCACCTAGCATAACTCCTAACTATACCAACACCTAACATAACTATATAACTCATTGGTATAACTATATAACTCATAATCAGAGCATTTAATTCATTACCTTTAATAAGCTACGTTAATGATCATTTCTTATGTAATTTTTCATTGGAAAACAAATGAAACAAACTTTAGAAGACCAGCATGGATCTTCGCGAGATATTGCACGTTTTACTAATGAATTTATCAAAAATATTACATACAATTAAAAGAAGTATCAACAGTCGTGAAATATATTCACTTTATATGCAATACCATGCAACAAATTTGTTAACATCATTCTTGTGGAACTCGTTCATTCCATTCACGAAAGAAGATACTTGTGAAACAGTTTTATATTTTTACAACCAACATTCCCCAATAGTCATTTATATCTAAGAAAAGTTCTTCTCTCCGTCTGTGTGCAACGCTCGGCGAGAAATCTGACAAACTTGGAGACTTATATAGAGAAATATCGCCAACTTAGTGATATGTTTCCCCAGATTGACGAAAATAGAATCAAAATTGCTAAATGGCACTAAATTGACGAAAATGACGCCAAATTGATGAATTCGTTATTAAAATATTTTAATACATGGGGCCCCTTTGCTTTTTCCGGATGCTATCTATCTATATTGATCATTGTCAATTAAGGGTTGAGCGAAATATAAATTAATTAGGATTCGAAATTGTTTTGCATCTTGTCATCCAAAAAAGCGCCAAATGTACGATTCAGCGTTAAAACATTGTGCCGTGGATCTTATACACCATTTTTTTATCGTGATAAAAAATAAATTCATTGCATTGTGTTAAAATAAATTCAATGCATTGTGGTAAAATAAATTCATTGCATAGTGATAAAATAAATTCATTGCATTGTGATAAAAGTGGTAATCTGTGATAATTTTGATCTTACACATCATGTGTTCACTGTGAAAGAAGTAAATCTATTGCATTATATAGGGATATAGTCATATGCTGTCCTCTTCAGATTTCTTTTACTCTAAAAGTGGACTACGAGGCCGCGTAACAGGGGCATATACCGCGATATGTGCTCTTATTTTAAGCATATTAGATGGCTACGTTGTTTTTTTCTTTCGATCCAGACGGTCCAACCTACCCGAAGGTTTACACCTTTGGTATCTAGACGGCCGGGACAGTGCCATCCAATTTAGACCGAAACCCAGTGGAGAGGTGACATTCACAAGGACGTTACCTTCCTTCCCCTAACATCAACCTCTCGAAAGGGCTTTCTGACCCACATAGTTAACGTGTCTGCACTCTGTGTGAACAGGGGGATAGTTTGGGCAGAGCCGGGAATCAAACCCGGGCTCTTCGAGTGCAATTCCAGTGACTTAACCATTGGGCTGTCTCGCCCGGGCCACATGGCTTTTCATTATGGGTTGTTAAACGGGCTACACACAGCAAACGTCTGTTTATAGCGTAATCCTGTATAACGTGCCCAGGCCACTTTGTTAACGTGCCATACCACTTTGTTAACGTGCCATACCACTTTGTTTGAAGCCGCGTAGCAACCTATGTGCGACATAGGTTGCACTTGTTTTGTTTTTTAAGGAATTGCTAAACGAAGTGGCCGCGACAAAATAGTGACCGCTAGCTGCGAACAACACAGCCTGTAAGTTATATTATATTAAAGTAGAATAGATTCAAATTCGGAAAAATTATTTTTCTTTTTTTTTTCGACTTTCATAGAAACATCGCCATGTCACTTTTCGTATCCAACAATCTCGTGATCAAGCTCATACAGTAGTACTTCTATCGGATTTGAAAATCGATTTTTAGTCAAGATGGAATAGCTCGAGAATGTCTCCGATTTATCGAAAAGTTGCGATTCCATCTTCCTCGGAGAATGAGTTTCTGATTTAACGCGAGATACGGTTTCTTTCGTGATATATATATATATATATATATATATATATATCTGAAGTGTGGGACTCCACTCGATTTTCTTGAAAAAAGCATTTAAAAATACATTTAAAAAATAATTTGATGTGAACAGCGCATAACTTTCACTACAGGCATTTTTCCTCTCGCATTCCATAAAGTATTAACTTAATAAGTTGTATCGCATAAATGATGTGACGTTACATAAAATTAATACCTTTCGCAAAGATGATGGCGTTACGTAAAATGAATACTTATTGCATAAATGACGACGTTACATAAAATGAATACTTTTTGCATAAATGATGACGTTGCATAAAATGAATACTTATCGCATAAATGATGACGTTACACAAAATGAATACTTATTGCATTAATGATGACGTTACATAAAATGAATACTTATCGCATAAATGATCACGTTACATAAAATGAATACTTATTGCATAAATGATGACGTTACGTAAAAGGAATACTTATCGCATAAATGATGACGTTACATAAAAGGAATACTTACTGCATAAATGATGATGTTACGTAAAATGAATACTTATCGCATAAATGATGACGTTACATAAAATGAATACTATCGCATAAATGATGACGTTACATAAAATGAATACTTATTGCATAAATTACGTTACATAAAATGAATACTTATTGCATTAATCATGACGTTACATGAAATGAATACTTATCGCATAAATGTGGCATCACATTAAATAAATAATTAATTTAGTTCTACAATGACTTCAGTTTTCATTTGATGACTCAGTAAATTTAAAAATAGCGCCCGATCACAAAAATTTCTCACAAATCTAAATATCCCTCAAACAATTTATTCTAAATGAGGGATTACCCAAATGGCGGATCGCGGACACATTTATTATAAAGTATGATGCCATTTTGGTTGGCAGACTGTAGACATGGACCGTAAAATTGTACCTAAAACAATATTTGACTATCATATGTGTGTGACGCAAAATTCTCGAAGATGAACTTTTTAATAAGTTCAGATCTGGACTCCCAGATGTCCATGAAAATCAGTTGCGATAACTTTGCTCCAAATTATAGGCATGACGTTCCAAATAAAAAATGTAATTTCTGACATTGAACATAAATATAAATAAAATTCCATATAATTGTATATTGCTTTAATTTGTAGTCTATATTTTTTTTCCATATTATATGTAAGTTAACGAAACAGAATGAAAAGGTTTGTTTTAATAATTTCGCGTTTTATTTACAAGGATTATATTGTTTTATTTATCTTAGTAAATACGGGAATTGGCTAAACAGAGAGAAAATCACTTTTTTTAGTGTAGGCTTATAGATAGTGCTAGACCTATGTGGCAATAAAATAGTGGGCAATAAAAAGTAATAAAAGTCATAACTTTCAATAATGATAAAAAAAATAAACGTCAGGAGTGATTTTTTATTACGAAACGAATGCTATAAACTTTTGGACTCTAGCATGAACCGTTCTCGATATACTATACGGTTTCCTAATACTTTTTTGAAAAGTCATTAATCTGAACCCTGGATACTGTTAAATAAATAATCATCTCGTAAGTAATTTTTAATTAGAGAACAATTGACACAAATTTTAAAACTCTAGAATAAATCGTTCTTGGGATATTTCACGACTTTCGAAGAAATTTATAAAAAAAAAAGTTATTTAAAATTAAACAAGAAATATCAGTCATGCATAAAGCATTGATTATGAACCACTTCCCAACTGCAATGCAATTTTATTTAAACATCTCTAAAATGCGATACATTCATCGGTGATATTTTTAAAATTATCACAATACTACAATTTATTACATTTGAAATCTTCATCAAAAATAAATGAGCCTTATTAAAATAATGTCATCGAAATATAAATCGCCTGGCTCTCTATATAAAAGCATTGAATATTTCATTCATAAACTTTTTTCCATTCTTTTCATTCGGCGGCGATATTTTCAAAATTATCACAATGCTACAATAATTTATTTTACTTAAAACCATGGAGGCAAAAGTACTGTATAAGTGCATGCTTAAATCTTCATAGGAAAGGGCAATAGAATAGTCTGCTCCTCTATATAAAATCAATGAATGTTTCATTCATATCAGCTATATTATAGACTCTAGAGCTAAATAACTTTGTGTTAAAGAAATTCAGCAAATCTTATACAACTCATCTTATATCTTGATCAGTTTACATTCTCCATACGTGAAAATCAGGCTTCGTTGTAGAAATAATCAAATTTTGATGATCATTTAAACTCAAAAATATTGTAATTGCGTTGCCGCAGTATATAGATGCACAGAAAAAAATCAAAAATAAAGCGGATTTAGGACGGATGCAACACTAGATATAAATTAAAAAGAACTTTAAAAATCACGATTTTGATACAAGATGGTTGCCATATTTTATTTTGAAGTGGGTCACGTGCTCTTTTCATTGGATATGGATGTAATTGCTATTTTAATTTTTGTTTAAAAGACTACCGAATATATTTTGCTGAAATGTTTTTTTATATTTTTATGGGATAATTTGAATATTTTCTAAAACTTTCGAAGCAATTTGCGAATTTTAAATTCGCTTAAAAAATGTTTGAAAAATTAGGTCCCATAGGGTTCAATGTATTTCACTTTTTCAACCCGGCTTCATTCCAAAACAAATTGTGTGATATTATTCATTTACATTCTCATGAGTTCCACAGACTGTTTAAACAACATACTAAAATTTCATTTTGATAAAGTCATTTTTACGGTAGTTATCCTGCGAACTGACAAACAGACCGAATGAACAAAGTCATAAACACTTTTCAACTCTGTTGTAAAGTGTTAAAAAATATTAAGAAGCGTAAAATATATTCATTTTTCGTATGCCGCATTATGCAACATCATTGTCGTGAATCTACACCGTTCCATCCACAAGAAAAGATACTTTTGGTAGTAGTTTTGTATTTTAATGTCTAAAAGTTCGCCAATAGTCATTTATTTCATGCAATTGATATTAATCAAATGTTAGTTGCATTTGGATAAGGATTTTGTATGAGAGTATGAATAAGTCACTCGTTTGTACTAGTAAGTTGCTAAAAAGTGACCCATTTCAATATACGGGATGTTAATTCAATGCCAAAATCATTATTCTATAGATCTTATACACCCTAATTCCGCTATGAAACTAGTAAAGTCAAATTCAATATGTAGGGAAAGTCATATACTGGGCACATCAGATTCCTCTTCTTCGTCCCAGACCATCCGACCTACCCGAAAATGTAAGGTATCTGTCTGGACGGCCGGAAAGTGCCACCCAATTAAGACCGGAACCCAGTGGGGACGGCATCCACAAGAACCGTGCCATCCTTCCCCTACCACCAACCTCTTGAAAGGACTTACGGACCCTTATTCAACGTGCCCGTACTCCGCGTGAACAAGGAAACAGTTTAGGACAAGACTGGAATCGAACTCGGGTCGTCCTCGAGGCTGTCTTACACCGCCCACATCATACTGCCCTTCCTCGTTTTATAAGGTCCTTCGAATTACAAACATTTTCAACTGCATACATTGCATAAAAGAGATAAATAACATCTCATTCCGCGTATTCAATTTGAATCATCCTCCGCATCATGTTTCATCCACATGAAATGTCACCTAAGATCTCCGCCCTTCGTGAAAGAAAAACGGATGCGCTCAGGTCGGTTGACGGGCCGCGGGCGTCGGCTTTCATCCATGTTTACTGTAGAGCAGCCCTGATGAAGTCCCAAAAGTGCCCCGGAATCGCACACTGTAGATCAATAACTCCGATTCCAGGGAAACCTGACATGGATGCTACACATGGGCGAAAAACAAAGTATCCCACTGTCACTGATAGTTTGTACTTTTATGCTCCGGGGTCGTGGTGAGTAAAGGAAGTTATCATAAACATACTTCGTTCTCTTTTTTTTTATCCCTAAATAAAATCCCTATTTTTATTTATCCAGGAATAGAAAAAAAATAGTTTCTCGTTATATCCACTCTTGTTTATTGTTTGTTTTCTGACTGCAATATAAAGTTTTCAAATTTATAAACATGTTTGCTAGCCCTATATAATAATATGATGTATGGGGGAAAGCATTGTAAAGGGATCGAAAATTCGAATACGAATTTTCGACAAAAGAGCACGTTTCAAGCATTACTGAACATGAATCGAACATTTTTGAGATTGTGTGTGTGTTTGCGCGCGTGTGGAAGCGAAATCTTATGAACGAATTGGGCGCTTTGGAAATAAAATTGGTACGATTATTACAGCCAGTGAATATCGAAATCCTATAGATTTTAAACGCGACTGAATGTTCGAAAGGCACCCCTCTCCCCTCTCTTCAATTTTTTAATAAATATTTGAAAACATAAATAAAATTCAGAACTATCAATACTGTCAAATAATCATTTCAAACATAAAATTTTATTAGAAAACAAATGATAAAAACTTTAGAATGCTAGCATGTACCGTTCTCGAGATATTGCATGTCTTCCATATAAAATTATGAAAAATAACATAAAATAAAAAAGTATTAAGGATAATCTAATATATTTACTTTCCATATGTAATATTATGCAACAAATCTGTTAACAACCGTGGACCTACAGTTCGTGTCATTCATGAGAGAAAATGGTTTTTATAAAAGTTTTGTATTTTGACGCCAAAAAATTCGCTAATAGTCATTCATTTCAAGCGATAATTAATTTTATTCCTGACCCACGCGATACAACTATTTGTTAACAGATACAGTCTTAATTTTGCTGATGTGGCTGCTCTTTCTTTTAATCATGAAGAGACTGTTTCTTGCGGTACATAGCAAATTATTTTGTTTTGCCAGTGTAGATATGGGTCATCTCAGCATTACTTACTGTAGTACATTTTCTTTCATTAATGGGATTCAAACCATAATTAAAACAAGAAAAATCAGTCATGAATAAAGAATTGATTATGAAACACTTTCCAAGTGAAACGCAATTTTATTTAAACATGTCTAAAATGCGATACATTCAGCGGTGATATATTTTAAATTGTCACAGTACTGCAATAAGTTATAATATTTGTAAATTTTAAACTTCATCGAAAAAAATGAGCTTTATTCAAATGACGTCTTCGATCGGCTGGCATTCAATGTAAAAGCAGTGAATATTTCATTCATATCACTTTTATTCCAGACTCCAGAGCTAAATAATTTTACGTGAAAAAAATTCAGCAATTCTTATATAACTCATCTTCCAATCACTTGTTTACATTTTGCATCCATTAAAATTAAGCTTCGTTGTAGAACTAATCAAAGTGTGATGATCATTTGAGCTCAAAAATATTGTAATTGCATTGGCGCAGAATATAGATGCACAAAAATAAAGCAGTTTTAGGACGGATGCAACACTAAATATAAGTTCAAAAGAACTTTTAAAATCACAATTTTTACATTAAGAAAAACAGATAGATGCCATATTTTATTTTGAAGTGTATCACGTTATCTCTGCATATAATATCGTTCGTTCGTTACTAATTCCCCCGTGGTGAAGGAGCGTCTATGCACCACGTCCACAAGAACCCCCAGGGTATCCCATGGCGAAAGGGAGGAGATTTGCAGCTTCACTTTTTATAAAGGCTCCCCGAAGGGCGGAAGTCTGACTTGGCCTCGACATGACAACATCCATGCCCGCTGGCGGGATTCGAACCCGCAACCCGGCAATTCAGCGATCAGACGGAAACGCATGCCCCTGACCGCTCGACCCCCAGATCGGCGTATATAATATGGATGTAATTATTATTTTAATATTTATTTAAAAAACTACGGGACATACTTTGCTGAAAATTTTTATATTATTTTAAGGGATAATTTGAATATTTCCTAAAATTTTCTAAGCAATTTGTGAATTTTAACTTCGTGTTTGAAAAAATGTTTGAAAAATTAGGTACCACAGACTTCAATGCATTTCATTTTTCAACCCAGGTTCAATCCAAAACTAATTGGTTGATATTATTCATTTATATTCCCATATGTCCCAGAGACCGTCTCAACAACATACTTAAATTTCATTTTGATAATGTCATAGTTATCGTGAGGACGGACAGACAGACAAACAAACAGAATGAAGTCATAAGCACTTTTCAACTATGTTGGAAAGTGTTAAAAAATCAAATTAACTATGGAAAAATTCTGTCCCCACTTCTTTTTTAATCCATTCATACATTTTAACATATAAAAAATTAAAAACTGAAAAAAGCATAAAAAACACGCATTTATAAAGAGAAAAGAATAAGATAGAATATAAAGAGAATAAAAGAATATAAAGAGAATAAAAAGATTATAAAGGGAAAAGAATATAAAGAGAAAAAGACGATAGTTTTCTGCATACGCATGAATGTCGTTTCAAAGAACTTTTCGACTGACATGATGTTAATCATAAAAACATAATGAATGATAGCATTAAAAAATGGAGCTAGAGTACTTAGTGCTAACATAAATTTAATTGATGTGATTTTTTTTGTACTTTATACCAACCTCATCGTTATCTTAATGAACTCATTATGCTTTATGCAAATATGTTTTAGATTCATGACCTAGTGCATGAATTTTGATAAGTGTTAAAATAGTTTGTAATGTTTATCTTTAATCAATTTTGCTCCATGAATTTCTTTTTTAATGCCCTTATGAATAGGAAGATTATAGAAAAGATTTGGTATCTAACATTGTATAAGTTATGCGGAGAATATTATATGGCATAGCTTGTTGGACTATCCAAGAATTTCTGGGTTTAAAGCGTTTTCATCTCAATAGACTCGAAAAATTCAATTCTATAAGCGAAAACTCTTAAGAATATTTTTGCGCGTATGAATTATGCGAGCTGTGAAATATTTCAAATTAAAATTTAATTTAACGAATAATTATGAAATTAGATGTATAAAAATTAATTTCATTATTTGAGAATCCTAATATAAAAGAGCATATAAGATTTTAGAATTTGAATAAGTCAAGCAAATTAGAATACAGAAAAACAATGGAATAAAAGTAGCAAATTTAAATCACTAAAACGTATTCCCATAGATTCGCGTTTTAGTATTATATCTATCATGGAGGTAAAGGATAACTCTCTCTCAACTCCATGGTATGTATTTTACTTCATCATGTTCTTCTAACAACCGTGTAGAAAAAAAGAAAATAAGGTAGTGAAGATTAATATTGGACGCATTTTTATTTATTTTTGTATCACAATGGTATTAATTTTTATATACCATATATTATATATAAATTTTATATAAATATTAGCATATATAAATATTTTATATAAATATTAGCATATTATATAAATATTAGCATATTTATTTAATTTTGTATACATTTCCGAAATCCCGCTAGGCCTATATTTTTACACGCTATTTGTAGAAAGCGTAGTGGGTATGCGCAGATTAAAAATGGACGTTTCGTCCAGTTACAGTTAGTTTTAATAATTAATATTTTGATTCTGCAAACCTGTGTGCAATTACACGTATGTATGCAACATTTCATCTTCCTACCTATTGTAGTTTTCGTGTAAAAGAACCACGAAATTCAGGCAAATATAATTCAGGCAAAATTCAGGCAAATATTCGCTTTGTTAGGATTAGAGAATAGACATCACTTTTCTCCTCCATAATTAGGTACTTTATGATATTACTAGCAAAAAGCCGGGCTCAATGCAATCTCGCATATGAATTATGGGAATACATACTTCATATTGCATTTTAAATACACTCTCGCATATGAAGTATACGAACTGTGGAAGTTTTCAAATCAAACTTTAATTTTACAAATAAATATGAAATTAGAAGTATAAAAAATTAATTTCAATATTTGATAACTCTAATACAAAAGAGCATATTAGTTCTTAGAATTTAAACATTAAATTAAACAAATTAAAGTACAGGAAAACAATAAAATCTAAGCACATTTAAATCACAAAAACGTATTTAATATTACAATAGTCCGTTTAAATCACAGTGCATGCAAGTGCACATGCTTTGATTTGCTGTTTAAAAAGCTCTAAAAATATGTAAACAGCCTCTGTAGTACATAGGGGAAGGAATAATTTGAACTATACAATAGTTGTTAATGTTAGTAAGTTAGTTGTTAATGTTAATGTTAGTTTTCAGAAAATGAAAGGTCAAAATTTTTATAGGGTTTCTTGGGGGGAAAATTCATTTAGAAAAAGTTCCCGTGTGCATTAACGAATCCAAAGAAAAATATCGATGGTGGCTCCAATGATTCTCGTGTGTGTGAATGACATTCTGCAAAATTAAACTCCAGTAAAGTCCAATAAGTATATTCGATTTTTTCAGACTTATTTGTTTCGTTTACAGGCTTTCAAAGCATTACAAGTTACTCGCTAACTGTTTATAGCTAGTTACTATTTATAGCACTTTTAGTTTTCGCCTCGATTTCATCTGGAAACTCCGGCCATAGACTTCACCTATATATATCCAATTATTTTATTAACTTGCTTTGCGGTATATAAATTAAATTTATATCTAATGAGATTTTACATTAAAGTTAATAAATAAACTTGCCTGACGGCACATAAATAGCAACTTCAATACATATGTATTTCCACCGATTCTGTTCAAACCTCAGCAATCATTAAACATCTTTAGAACCCCCAAATACATTTAACTTCCTAATTTTTTTATAAATAAAACAAAATATCTCATGCTTATGTATCAAAATTTCACAAAGGAATAAGCAAACAGATTGGGCTGCAACAATCGTGACACTTTAAATACTACAGCTTTCACATCCATTGGAAAACACAGTTTAAAATCGGTAAATATCGAAATTATAACCACTATATTTCCCAAGCCAAGTATTCTATCCAAAATTCAATTATATCTTGTAGGATTTTCAAAGAGCTACAGCTTTCTGTTTATTATTCATAGCTTTTGGTTTTTAAGATAGTATAAGCATTACAAACTTGAAAAACGTAAATTTTCGTACTTCCTCAACTTTACTGGAAATTACGTATTTGACTAGATTATGGCTTTCGGGTTGAAAGATTATGGGGATTATGGACATTTTGAATATCTTACATGATCTGTTTAATTTTAGCAGGCCGATCCGGTGGTCGAGCGGTCAGGGGCATGCGTTTCCGTCTGGTCGCTGGATTGCCGGATTGCGGGATCGAATCCCGCCAGCGGGCATGGATGTTGTCATGTCGAGGCCAAGTCAGACTTCCACCCTTTGGGGAGCCTCTATAAAAGTGAAGTTGCAAATCTCCTCCCCTTCGCCAGCCATGGGATATCCTGAGGGGTCTTGTGGACGTGGTGCGTAGGCGCTCCTTCACCACGGGGGTATTAGTAACGAACGAATTTTAGCAAAGATTTTTCAAACGTATATTGTAATTAGCCAATCGTTGAACCAGAATAAAAGGGGTACATAGGTATGTCTGCTAATACCATTTTAACGCTCACATTTTGGCATATATTGATTCTATTTCATATCTTTTGTAAATTTGTTTACAAACAAGACCAGGATGCGTCATTCTGCTGACCTACCTGTGAAGATAAGTTTATGTAACGAGAACAGAAATTCCTCTACTTCATTTTAAGGGAATTAAATTGAATATTTTAATAGTATGTTTCGAATAACAATGTCATTTAGAATACTACCGAAATGTGCACATAATTCTGAATTCTGAATTTCTTTATATTATACTAACAGAGATTATCGGCGTTGCTCGGGATTTACGATGCAAAACGCTGATTAAAATTACACCCGAACATATAGGACCGTGAATCTTATACATTGCTTTTTCACTGTGAAAGAAGTAAATGCATTGCATTATGTAAGAAAAAAAATGGATCATACATACATACTTTTCTTCTTTATATATATATATAGATAGATAGATATTTTATATTCATTTATTTATTATTCAAATTAATAAAATTTGTTGAATAAGCGTGTGAAAAGTAAACCATGGTGATAGAGTTTCCATTTAAATTCATACTTCAAACCTGCGATTTTCAAAAATGACTAATACGTTCAATAAACTCCCACAAAACTCAGAGATTTGATTGACGTTCACGTTTTAAACCAACGATTTCCAACCTTTTTCGTTGAGAATCATGGAGTTAGAGAATAGAACTCCTAGGAAAAAGTTCCGTTTTCCATTAATATCTCAACAACCCCTTGTCTCAGAATCTCGAAATTTGGACTAAATTTATGGAAGGCTATTTCAAAGCTATCCACAAAATTTCATTAAATTCGGTGCAGCCGTTCTCCCCTGATGATGAGACAAACGAAAGTTTTGTTTTTTGTTAATATCGCAACAACCTCTGGCGTTAGAAACTCGAAACATGGGCTAAATTTTAAGTAGTGCTATTTCAATACTATCCACCAAATTTCATTAAATTCGGTTCAGCCGTTCTCTCGTGATGTTGGATCATACATACATACATACATACATACATACTGTTCTTCTTTATATATATAGATATTTCGTACGAAAAACGGGTAAACTGCTAGTCTATGAAAAAATTTGCATCACTCCTGAACGCATCTTCCAGATAGAACAGCTCTCATAAATGCAGATGCATTGCATTTAATTAACGCAATCGATAATTTTCATGGTGTAGTGTCAACGAACCATACGGAAAAGATAAGTTAATCCGCTTAATGAAAGATTACGCTCTTCAGAACATTCCAGGTTTTAGCGCTTTTCTTAGCACTGAAAGCATTAAGAAATTGTAAAGGCTTAGAATATATTTCAGTGGAAGGTGGGGACATATTATTGGAATAGATTATATTAGAAGGCATATCCATTAACATTAATCTCTCTGCTAAACAAAAAAACATAGAAAAATAAGCAACGACCAACATCGATAGGCCGGTTTCGTGATCTTCAGCAACGAATAGCTGATAACTGCAATCACTGCTAGCCAGAAAAATTGCTATGTGGCGCAATTTTTCGACCCTCTGTGTTGACCGACGAAGTCAGTCATTCCCTGCAACTGACTTTAAATTACTAGAAGCTTAGATTCAAACTGCAGAAAGTTGCAATAAAGTTCATAGTCCTAGACTAGAGACAATTCATAGTACCAGTAGCGGATCCTGAATTTATTTTTTTAGGGGGAGGGAATTAAGTTTATTTCCTGCTCTTGCATGGATACAATATACATATATAGGTACAATATAGGTAAAAATGTCGTTTCATCTAGTGCAAACTGTGAGATTAGAATACACGTAGACAGGTTTATATGATTATTTATGATATCTAGTAGGCCAGGCAAAGGAACCCAGTATCATTGATGCCAGTTTTACAGCGGTTCTGACCCCAAAGGTCAAAGAAGACATAAAAAAGGGGTAACCATTTTATGGGTCAAAGAAGCCATAAAAATGAATCCACGAGATTGGTTCAAAGTTAAACGAATATGGAAGATGTATTGTCGCATCGCCCTGAGGTCAACCAATGATAGCCCAAGAGGCGTTGTTGTTGTTGTTGAGACCCAGACCGTCCGACCTACCAGAAAGGTGTAGGGTAACCGTTTGGACGGCCGGGAAGTGCCACCCAATTTAGACCGGAACCCAGTGGGGGAGGCATCCACAGGGACCGTACCCTCCTTCCCCTACCACCAATCTCTCGGAAGGACTTACGGACCCACATGTTTAACGTGATCGTACTCTGCATGAACACGGCGGTAGTTGTGGCAGCGTGCACATCCAGCGCGCAAACCACCGGGCTACCGCGCCCAAAATGTGCCAACAGCACGCGGTGTTCTCAGGTGGTCATCCACCCAAGTACTAACCGCGTCCGATGCTGCTTGACTTCGGTGATCTAACGCGAACCGGTAGCAGCACGGTAGAGCCGTTGGCTCACAGCACGGTAGAGCCGTTGGGGGTAGCACGGTAGACCCGTTGGGGGTAGCACGGTAGAGCCGTTGGCTCAGCCCAAGAGGCGTATCAGACCTCAGGCAAAAAGAGGTGGTAACCGACAGAAAGTTCTACAGAAACAGATACAGATCTAAAAAAAGAGAGATCAGTAATGTAGTAAGAAATGTAAGTAAGAGTTGGAGAAAATAGTAGGAGCAGTTAAAGTTGATATGCAGATATGCATTAAGGTCAGCTCTGCATAAAGAGATGCATCAAGGTTCTCATGCAGTGCAGTCAGAATAGACGACATGCATTAAGTTCCACACAGCCTCAGACGATTTTGCATAAATATACTCATGCAGTGCAGTGATGATGATGCGGTGGTTCAGCAACCAATGATCCATAAACGTCTAACGACAACAAGGAGGTAGGTGCTTAACAACATATATAAAAGGTCATAGTGGGTTTAGGAATTTTTGCATGCCTAGTCTCACATGGCCGGTTTCCTCCGTAAATAAATAAATATAATTGCTGTAATCTAATTATGAATATAAGGTGCTTAATAAATATATATTTTAAAGTTAAAATGGGTAAAGTTAATTGTTTGATATCATGTTAATATTTTACTCCAGGAACTCGTACTAAAGATTTAATGGTGAGTTTTAATGCGGCACAGTGCAATGTTTACGACTATGTGATACTGTGGACATGTTCAAGATGTTCAATTAAAAGTATGCTTTGCATTCATTTTTCATATTTCAGCACCACCCAAACAATTTCATTTGGGGGCTGAAACCTCCTAGCCCCACAATCCTCCCCCTGGATCCACCGATGCATATTTCTATGACTATGAATGATAGAACGCCTCTATCGCTGAGTCATGAATTTGGCCGTTGCAACTTCGTTCAGTCTGATCACAATTTTTTATAAATTTAATGTCGGTTGCGGTTTATGACTAACTTCGTCAATTAGCACAGAGGTTCTCAACATTGTACCATAAAGCATGTTCTATTTTTTATTACTGCCAGAGCATTTATCGGTGATTTGGTGCTGATGAGCATGAAATCTAGGTATTTCGATGCTGCATCGGGAATAGAATTCCAAGCTTTGGAATTCCCCCTATGAGTGATTTCTGTGCTTATGAGCAAAAAAAATTACTTCCAAGGCAGTTATCGATTATTCAGAGTAAAAGACGACGAAACCAATCTATTGATCATGGTTGCTACACTAGAAGCGGGATTCCAAGCTTTGGGGCCGCCCCCTATTGGTAAGTTTTATAACTGTAAATAAAATACATTTATACGATTTAGCATGAATTAGCTTTATTACGTATATGATGAAAAAAATCGTTAATATAAAATAAGCAATAAGTGTTTTAGTGCCGCCAATGTAACAACCTAAACCAACCAATAATTTCAGCTAATCATGGGTACAGAACAATAGACAAAATAGGGCCAACAGGACAAAGACAAAATGACTCCAACAAGCAGGGAAACTTTCAATATTTTCAATTAAGAATATTAAATTAATAATTTCCATAAAGCAACCTAGAAAAAAATTAAATGTAATTTTTAAAGAAATTAAATTTAATTTTCAGCTATAGTGAATTATTGTCAATTTAGCAACATTCCCCAAAAGTCACAAAGTTTACTGTAATATAATAAAATGTTCGCCTATGTCACCAAATTTGTCACCAATCATGACAGACAGACAGCAATAAAGGTTTTTGTTATACATAAGATCCTAGAACGAATTACCCGCCGTTGCCTGGAACTTAAATAAGCACTCGCTACTTAAATAATGCATTTATATAACCGCTTCTTCAAACTGTCGCAATCATTTTCTCCAAGCAATTTATTTCTTTAGTTTCAGATCAAATTCTCACTCAGGCGCTCTCGCAAAAAAAAGTTAAATAAGTAAAACAAGAAAATTCAATCATGCTTAAAGCATTGATTATGAAACACTTTCCAACTTCAATGCAATTTTATTTAAAAAAGTCGAAAATGCAATACATTCCTTGGTAATATTTTAAAACTTATCACAATACTACATTGATTTATTATATTTGAAAACTTAAACCTTCATTGAAAAAAATGAACTTCATTCAAATGACGGCATTGAAATATAAATTGCCTGGTTTAAATATCTCTAAAATGCAATACATTCCACGGTAATATTTTTAAAACTATCATAATACTACGATAATTTATTATATTTGAAAACTTCATCGAAAACAACTGAAATAAATTCAAATGACGTCATCGAAAGAATAACACGCCTGGATCTCTCTATAAATGCAGGATTTCATTCATAACTTTCTCCCATTCATTTCATTCATCACAATACTATAATAATTTATTTTATTTAAAAATTAAGACCAAGGAGCTACAATTCATAAACTCTATGCTTAAAACTTCATCGAAAAAAATCGTCCTTCTGTTTATAAAATCAATTAATATTTCATTCATATCAGCCATGCAGACTCCATGGACTGAATTATTTTGTGTTAAAGAAATACAGCAATTCTAATACAACTCATTCTACATATTTTACTGTTTACATTTTACATAGGTGAAAAATAGGCTTAGTTGTAGAAATAATCAAATTTGAATGAGAATTTAAACTCAAATATAGTGTCATTGTGTTGTTTTAGTATGTAGATGCACAGAATTTAAGCAAAAATTAAGTAGTTTTAGGACGGATACAACACTCAATATGAATTAAAAAGAACTTTAAAAAATCACGATTTTGAAACAAGATGGATGCCATATATCATTTTGAAGTGGGTCATGTGATCGTTTCATATCATGGTCACGTGATCGTTTCATATAAAATGTGTAATTATTATTTTAATTTTTATTTTAAAAACTACTGAATATATTTCGCTGAATTTTTTTTTATATATTTTATGGAACAATTTGACTATTACCTAAAATTTTCGAAGCAATTTGTGAATTTTAAATCCGCTTAAAAAATGTTTGAAAAATTAGGTCCCATAGGGCTCAATGTATTTCATTTTTTCAACTCGGCTTCAATCCAAAACTAATTGAGTGATATTATTCATTTATATTCCCATAGGTCCTGCAGACCGTCTGAACAACATACTAAAATTTCATTTTGATTAAGTCATTTTTACGGCAGTTATCGTGCTAACGGACAGACAGACAGACAGACAGACAGAATGAACAAAGTCATAAACACTTTTCAACTTTGTTGTAAAGTGTTAAAAAAGCAAAGAAAAATAAATAAGAACTATCCTTTTCTATGAGTAAAGGCGTGGCTTAAACAACACTGAGAACTGGCATGCGCCATACACAGGGGATAAAACTGAACATTTCATCCTCAGCGCTTCCTCGTTTGCAATTTTTATGCGTTTGCTTAAAGAATTATAAAAAATAAAACTGAAATGTAATAATTTGAAATATATATATATATTTGTTAGAATGCAAAAATATGCACATGACATTTTGTCAAACTATAGAATTGTGCTAATTTTCCTTTTTCAAATGCGACAAAATAAATATCAGATAACCTAAAAATTGCAAATTTCAATGTAGTTAAAAACAAGAAAGATCAATCATGCATAAAGCATTGAATATAAAACACTTTTCAACTGAAATGCAATTTTATTTAAACATCTCTAAAATGCGATACATTCAGCGGTGATATGTTTTTAATTATCACAGAACTACAATAATTTATTTTACTTGAAAACTTAAAACTTCATCGAAAAAAAATGAACTTTATTCAAATGACGTCATCAAAATATAAATCACCTGACTCTCTATATAAAAGCAATTAATATTTCATTCACAAACTTTTTTCCATTCCTTTCATTCAGCGGCAATATTTTTAAAATTATCACAATACTACAATAATTTATTTTACTTAAAAACGTAAAACCATGGAGGTAAAATTACTTTCTAACTCCATGCTTAAAACTTCATCAAGAAAGCAATAATATAAAATTGTCTGCTTCTCTATATAAAATCAATGAATGTTTCATTCATATCAGTTATATTGCAGACTCCAGAGCTAAATAATTTTGCTTTAAAGAAATTCAGAAATTCTTATACAACTCATCTTACAGCTTAATGTGTAGTTAGGCTTCGTTGTAGAAATGATCAAAGTTTGATGATCAATTAAATCCCAATATATTGTAATTGCGTTGGCGCAGTATATAGATGCACAGAAAAAAATCAAAAATAAAGTGGCCTTAGGACGGATGCAACACTAAATATAAATTAAAAAGATTTTAAAAATCACGATTTTGACACAAGATTTATGCCGCATTTTATTTTGAAGTTAGTCACGTGATATTTTCATATAATATGGGTACAATTATTATTTTAATTTTCATTTAGAAACTACCGAACATAACATATTCTGCTGAATTTTTCTTTATATATTTTATGGGATAATTTGAATATTTCCTAAAATTTTCGAAGCAATTTGTGAATTTTAAATTTGCTTAAAAAATGTTTGAAAAATTAGATCCCATAGGGTTCAATGTATTTCATTTGTTCAACCCGGGTTCAATCCAAAACTAATTGTGTGATATTATTCATTTACATTCCCATATCCATTCCACAGACCGTCTCAACAACATACTAACATTTCATTTTGATAAAGTCATTTCTACGGCATTTATCGTGCGAACGGACAGACAGACAGAATGAATAAAGTCATAAACACTTTTCAACTATGTTGCAGAGTGTTAAAAAATAAATATGAAGAAATTATCCAGCAAATTCGGTTCAAAATCGTTAGAAAGAACGTTTCTTCTATCTTTCCGATAGTATCACGATGGAAACTCTGTGTTAATAATTTCGGTTCGCAAAAGAACCGATTTGTGTGAAAATCGCTCAAAATCGTGCTAAAACATAAAATAACTAAAAAAACTAATTCCAAATTTTAAAAAATCTTTTTGAGACATCATAAAGTGCGTCTGTACCAAATTTCTTCGTTATTAAACCCTTAGATTTCTCGCACCAGACACTCACATACACACACTTAGACACTCACACGCACACACTTAGACACTCACGCACACACACTTAGACACTCACACACACACACACTTAAACACTCACACACACACACTTAGACACTCACACACACATTTAGACACTCACACACGCACTTAGACACTCACACACACACACTTAGACATTCACACACACACACACTTAGACACTCACACACACACACACACTTAGACACTCACACACACACACACACACACACACTTAGACACTCACACACACACACACTTAGACACTCACACACACGCACTCACATATCTTCTTTTAATATGTTTGATAATAGTCAATGATTTATTAACATTGCATAAAAATAATAAAATAAAATTATATCTGGTACCTATGCCTCTTCCCTAACTTCGTATGCATTTATATTCATTTTTTTTCTTTTTGACAGATGAAAAAGGCACTATCTAATTGAATAGTAAGACGGCACGGTTCTATGCACTATTATTGGATATCTTATTCGAAAGAGATTTAACACCGTCCAAATCAAATTAGATTATCTTTTTAATGTGAATGACACATAGAAAACGGAGGAATTCGAACGCAATAGAGTTATTTCCATTTTATTTCTCTGTTTATCTCCCATGTGTTTTAAAAGGAGCAAGTAATTGAACCCTGAAAATTTTAAGATATTTTATGATATTCGGATCAATTGAATAAGTTAGCAAGAACAAAGTTTTGGGTGAACTTGGTGATTTTATTAAGTGAAACTTAATGATTTTAGTGTTTCGCAATAAGGTGAATTTTCACATATACGAGGGTCACACTGAAATTTTTGAGAAAGGGGCAGACGATATTGCGCTAGAAAAAAATTATTAGTTGGATATTTAAATTAACTCTTTTATGTCCGAAGACGATAATTTGTGACAACAGTTACAATTTAGCTATCGTAGAATAAATTTTGAAATAAAAGGAAATGGAGTTGACGCGAAAGCATTATCGAACTATGATTTTCTATGATTTTAAAGTGGGGCTAAATCAAGAAGAATATCTTCAACGTCTACAATTAGCATATGAAAATTATGCTCCATCTCGTGCCACTGTATTCAGATGCTTTACAGATTTTAGTAGAGGTCGAAATTCTCTCCTAGATGAATAACACACAGAAAGACCTTTGTCAGCTATAGTCCCAGAAAATGTGTTGGTCATTCGAAAAATCTTAATCGATGATAATCACTGTACCTGCCAAATGATACAAAAAGAACTTAACATTGGATCCGCAGCTATACATAAAATTATTCATGAAGAACTGCATATGAAAAAATTAGTTTGTCGTTGAGTCCCCTATAATTTAACAGAACACCAAAAATCGGAGCGTGTCAGAATCAGTAAAGAAACCCTAAAATTACTTAATGATGGGCGACAGCGCATTATTTCTAAAATAATAACTAGTGGTGAAACGTATACCGTTTTTGTGACGTTCCAACACGTCAAAACGTAAAGTATGGGTCTTCGAAGATGACCCCAAGATGACCCCAAACCAAAAATGGTTTAAAGACAACAAACAATGAAAAAAGCAATGTAAGCCGTATTCTTCAGAAGTACATGTCTGGTCAAAGCCATAAAGCTAGAGGGACAGAAGACAGTAAGACAGTTACAACTAACTGATACACTACTAAGTGTCTTCCAGAAATTCTTCAGGAAATGAATGTTAGAAGACTCATTCTTCACACCATGACGATGCATCTTCTCATTCAGCAAGAATGACAGTCGAATTTCTTTAACAAAACACCATCAAAGTTACAGAACATCTGCCCTATTCTCCTTATCTTGCTATGTGTGACTGTTGGATATTTTTTAATCTAAAGAAAAATTTACGTGGGCGTCGTTTTCATTCGGAAGATGAGATTGATGAGGCTATAAAAGCATATTTTTCATCAATTCCAAGGATTAGATAGCTTGAAGCATTTAATCTTTGGAAAATTCGCCTATAAAAGTGCATTGATGTTGGAGGGGAGTACTTTGAACACTCTTGACAGTTGGTAAATTTAACTTATACCACTTACTCGTATCTCAATTTCAATGTCACCCTCGTAAGAATGAATAAAGTCAAATGCAATAAAATTATCTCCATTTCACGTTTCTGTTTATCCTCCAGATGGAGAAAAGTTGTAAAAGGAACGAATAATTGAATTATTGAGATCTGTTTTAAATATAAATCTGAATAAGAGGATAAAATTAATGTTCCAGCTAAAATTAGCTGTTTTAATTTTAGCATGATTTAATTTTAAATGCAAAAAGCGGACGTTCCAAAATATAAAATTAAATTATACCCAGAATAAATAGTATCAGATTTGAGCTTGTTTTCGAACATAAATCCCTTGTTACGTAAGTAAAACGACACATCCAAACAATTCCAAACAACCACAGTCAAAACGTAATCTAAACAATTATCCCAAAGATTCATACTAAAACATTCATATGGAACAATTTAAAAACATCAAAATCTTTAAAAACAGAGGGAAGTGCTACGCCTTGATTTTAAATTCAAAAGACACAAAAATTTTTGAAGTAA
This sequence comes from Amaurobius ferox, assembly GCA_951213105.1. Classification (NCBI taxonomy): domain Eukaryota; kingdom Metazoa; phylum Arthropoda; class Arachnida; order Araneae; family Amaurobiidae; genus Amaurobius; species Amaurobius ferox. Next base: position 46,304,052 of record OX578135.1, read on the forward strand.
AGGACCGTGAAATTTAATAATATAAACCAAAGAAAATTTTATATTCATATTAGTATTATTTCTAAAATCACAAATAAAGTTAACAACAATCCAAAAATAAAAAGTAATAGACTCACATATAATATTAAAACCATAGGAACGCTTTTGTAATATCAAAACGGCAAAATAAAGGGGCCCTCGAACCACCGTTCAGGATGCTGCTGTACGACCGACATTCCTCAATCAATGCGTTTCATTTTAGGGAACACATTGATTGAAGTATTGAAAAAAGGGGACATTGAATTTTTTATAAAAAAGCGTCGACTAACATCCATTACATAATGTTAATCCACCCTGAAAAATTGCCGCCACACACAAAATATAAAAGACTCTAACCCCCCCCCCCCCACCACCACCACCACCACCACCACCACCACCACCCACCCACCCACCCACCCACGCCACCAATAGCATTAAAAATATAAAATGAAATTTCGATTATTCAAACCTTTCCATTACGAAAATCTGAACTTATTTTTCCTTGTTTAAAGATAAATTTCCCTCCCCCCTTTAATTATATATCAAGAAACAAAAAATAATAAAAAAACAGAAATTATATCATGTGAAAGTGCACATGTTTACCAATTTTTTGCAATTATTTGTGATGGTTTATAAGAAAAGGATCGGAAAACTAAAAATATAATGAAGAAAAAGAAATTATATGATGTCAAAGTGCACATGTTCACCAATATTTTGCAATTATTTGTGATGGTTTATAAGAAAAGGGTAAAAAAATCTAAAAGTAAAGAAAAAAGGGAAATCCTATCATGTCAAAGGGCATATTTCCAAATGTTTGTAATGGTGAAGAAAAGGGTTCAGCTATCGATCAGAGATAAAGTGGTATATAGCAATTATACCGAAAACTGTACCCTTTTCGGTTTTTAGTGTATTTATTTAACTGCATGCTTCTAAAATACTGGAAACGTTTTCATTATGCTCTGCGTTTTACCAATTTCGAGAAATAAAATTTCTCAACTAGAGTTAAAAAAAAAACTATTTTACGAAACACCATGATTTAAGCCAGTAGGGTTTTAACCATCCAACCCCGCTATCAGCCCGAAAACTTTCCAGCTGATTTTCTCTGTTTTAATGCTCTCGCTTGATTAATAATGCAAGATTTGTAAAATACCTTTATTTATTTATAACGCAGACCGTCCAGCTCACCCAAAGGGTGTAGAACAGTTACAAGGGACGGTCGGAAAAACACTAAAAAGAACAATGCACGCAGACATATATATACAATATGCATATATACAATATACATGGCCATACACATTGAGTAAAATGAGTTGTAAGTATCGTAAAGATTTTTTTTTTTATTATTTTCTTAGAATAAGCCTGAAAACTATATTGAACAAGGACCTTAACTCCATTATGAAAATTTCTGACAGTTGGACTTTTCTCTTGTAAACAACCACATCGCGAGATGGACGAAGAGGTCAAATACAAAATTGTAGAGCATTCTCTAATGAGTAGTAATCGATACCAGGAACGAACAAAACTAGTGCACGAAAAGCAAGAAATACCTGTCAAAAAGTTATATATTCAAGACCTCTAACACGATGACACCTGCAATATTCGTCAAAGTACCCCGTAATATTCATTCTGGGATTCAGTTGTGCCTTGTCTTTGATGGAGGATCTTTTAAATAGACTCTGCGTTAGATTTAAGCCCATCTAAATGTTGTTGTTGTTGTTTTTTATTATTATTATTGAACAAAACGGCAATTCGTCAATAACCCTATTGCATCAGATAAATGCTTTCTCTAACAATTTTATTGTCGATTCATAATAACTGTACAATGCTTTACAACTTTGTACTTGGATTTTTCGTCAATCTCACTTTATTGCCGAATCATTAAACTTTTTAAATTCTCTACTAGGAGTACTGCAATCCCTTTTTAACACTTTACAACAAAGTTGAAAAGTGTTTATGACTTTGTTCATTCTGTCTGTCCATTAGCACAATAACTGCCGTAAAAATGACTTAATCAAAATGAAATTTTAGTATGTTGTTCAGACGGTCTGTAGGACCTATGGGAATATAAATGAATAATATCACCCAATTAGTTTTGGATTGAACCCGGGTTGAAAAAATGAAATACATTGAACCCTATGGGATCTGCAGACGATTCGGCCCCATATCGACTCAACGTGATGAACCAGATATCGTGATTCATCGGACCAGGCAACTCGGTTCCATTGTTCCAGTCACGATGTTCCAGGGCCAACTGGAGGCGTAAATGGCGATGACGCTTGGTTAACAGAGACACAGGAGAGAGGCGTCTGCTGCGGAGTCCCATATCCATCAGAGTCCGCTGAACTGTCTGCTCCGAAACACTTCTACTGGGACCTGCATTGTAATCGGCTGTCAGTTGAGCCACTGACTGTCGCCGATTTTGCTTCACCAAGCTGGACATCCTCTGACGACCCGTTTCATTGATGACGCGTGGAAATCCAACGCCTTGCCGTCTACTACTGGTTTCGCCGTCATTCATCCACTTTGCATAGCTCCTAACTACGACAGCTCGCAAACACCCGATGAGCCGTGCAGTTTCGGATATACTCGTTCCGAGCTGTCGGACCATCACGATCTGCCCTCGGTTGAATTCGCTTATATCAGCAACCTTACCTATCACACACACACGGAAGCGATAGAATATGCCTCAGAATCACAGGCAGCCGTTAAATACCATTCCCGCCTGCTCATTTGCCCTTCGAGTCATCCAGGCAAGTCCATTCGCACATGGTGGGGGTGGTCATAATGATTTGACTCTTCAATATATATATATATATATGTGTGTGTGTAATCGCTATTACAGTGAATGAAAAACAAGAAATTTTTTATATAGAGAAATGAATAATGTTTAAAAGTAAACAGTATATACCTCTGATCTCATAATTTCATGGTTTCTAATCCTGAAATAACCAATGCAATAGCTATAGTTCAGAAAAATTCCGAAATTTGCTTTATATTGTTTAATAGAATATAGAACCATATTAACAAAAAATTAATTAACAAAATTTATTTAACAAAATTATTAAACTTCCATTAATTAACAAAATTATTGGAAGATTGTAACAATAGGTTGTGTACTAATTGCGTATATCTAAAAACCATGTTCAATTTAAATGCGACAATAAAGAAGCAGTGTTAATTTCAGGTCTTTTTGACCCTGTATGGAGAAGCCTTAGAGTAACTATTACATACATTTTATATGGTAATTAAATTTAGCTCAGTAGCAAAATGTTTCCGCGGGGAGTAAATGGTCATTTCTAGGGCCTTTGCTCTCCCCCGAATGTAAACCTGAAAGAAACATTGAAACTTTATGTAAAAGATAACATATTTTTCCATAGGCACCTATAGAGGAGAACAAAGGGAAGATTGCCCCCCACATGGACGTTCAAGGTCACAAAATCGGTTATCAAACTGGTCTTGACCTTGAGTTCTAACTTTTGATCTTAACCTAGAATTCGCCTCCACCTGGAAAACGTTCTATAGGCGCCCATGTATTTATCTCATTTTTGCAAATACATCTATTGCTGTCTGGATGTCAATTATTTTGCTTTCCTTGCGCTCTACAGCTATGACAAGCAAGTCACTAATTTTCTACCAAATTCTTTCAATAATTCTTATTTCACTTCAGTGACGAAAAAAAATTTCATTCCCATTTACACGCCAGAGAGAGTTGATTTCAAAGGTGTTGCCACCCAAAAATAATTTATATAAAAATTAAAAATCCAAAATCTTTCTACAAAATATAATAGTACATCCTTCACACACCAGGGACCGCTGTCTGCTTCTACCCAACAACGCACCCATTGCAGTACTCTGAAAAATTCAAAGTCTAATACTAAAAAATAAGTTTCCCATTCACATGCCAGGGGGAGTTGATTTCAAAGATGTTGCCATCCCAAAAATAATTTATTATATTTATTCCCGACGACGTATACTCAGCTCCCAACGAATCACTGCGATGCCTGGCTCCCAGAACAGAACGCTTAACTATTACCCTACTAATGACGTTTCTAAATCAGCAGCATAATTCTCCAGTATTTCTCTATCAATCTTCTGGAAATTTCCCCCAAAACCAAAAAGTTCTGAATAATTCTTCATGCCGTCCTTCTATCTAAATATGATCTGTATTTGTCGATTGAAACAACCTAGTATTATGAATGCTGTTTGGGGGATCATCCTGAATTTCATCGACCTTTTAAATTTATTTATTTAAATCTTTGTTGACCCGTTTGACGCAGCGCCCGACTGGGACCAATCGGTCAAAGACCAGCTCTGTGAAAAGTGTATGTAATTTTAAACAAAATAAAAATCACAGAAAGTTTAATAACTTCCCGTACATTTCGGAATGAGAAAACTACAACTTTCACTTGCGTGCCAAGTACATCACTCACCAAACGCTTAATGTTTCGATTGAGTTTAACGGTTGGAAGAAGTTGGTTTCGATTAAACCGTCCTTCGTGATAGATTGAGAGAATCTGAAAAAGTATTAAACCGGGAAAAAATGAAGTCACGAAACTGCGCTCTCTATGATCGAAATAGACAACCGTTTTAAATGGAGGAATTACTGCTCCCTACACGTACCTTATAAGGAATGAAATGACGTAAGAATATATCGATTGATTTATATGTATAGTGCGAAACGTATAGAAGATAAAAATAACTATATTCGCTTTACATATTTTACAACAGGGTGAGCCAAAAAATCTTTTCACGCACTTCCCTCTAAAAGTTAAGTAAATCGGACGTAAATGAAGTTCTACACCGATCGACTCAATTTCCAGATAAATGCTCATTTAAATTTGTATGAATTGTTTAGTCATACAAATTTAAATGAAACAAAACATGTAAGTACATGTATCGTGAGCGTCTGTAAAATATCAGCCCCAGGACCTCGGAGGGAAGAGCGAGTTGGCAGGCTTTCGTCTATTAGTCGCAATCGTTCGCGTCTGCAATAATATCGAATTATGTACGAAAATTCGTCTAAATGCTTTGTCCTTCATACGTAGGAGATTTTGCTTTGTATACTGATGACATGCAAAAATCAGTGTTTACGACGGGGAGCCTCGCAAACACTGTTTTTTGCATGATTTGCACTTATTTTCCACACAAGATTGCACTGATTTTACATTATCTTTTGTTAAGCTTTTTTCTTTCATCTCAGCTTGAACTTATATAATCATCTTGCATTCATCTTGCATTGTATCACTTTTATTTCTTCTTTAAAATCTTCTTTATCGGCAGTACTTTCTTTCATCACTTCTTGTTCCGCGGTTCTTCTCCATTGCCTCTTATCCGGCTTTCATTTCTTCTTTTGCTTCCTCTTGTCCGACTTTCAACACTTTGTATCTCGTCTTGTCAGACTTTAATCTTTATTTCCATATTTTCTGTCATCACCTTTTGCACGGATTTCTGCCATTGCTTCTTGTTCGGCTTTAACATTTTCTTTCATCTTTTCTGCCATCGCTTCTTATCCGGTTTCAATTGCTTCTTGTCCGACTTTAATGTTTTCTGTCATCGCTTCTTGTCCGACTTTCATCTGTTCTTTCATCGTTTTCATAAATTCCGTCATCACGCTTGACTGTTCCGCCATCGTTTCTCTAGTTTGGGGAGTCATGGCTGCTTGTCAAATTTCAAAAAATCCCACTTCTGACACCAATTTGTTACAACGTATCCTCTGGAATCGCAGACGTACTCTCAGAATGCAAAAATGAGATCCAAATTTCTGGGTAACTAACGCTTTTATTTAAAAACACCAATAAACGTAAGCAGGAACACTATACAGCAAATTGCTCGATAACTATCTTACGAGACCACTAAGCAACTGCCAGGTACAATAAAACGACAATTAAATATTCAGCAAATTCACGAAACAGGCGAATCTATTCTCTAAACTATGACGTATCTCACAATTTAATTTGACTCGTATTTCGTCACCCCTCAACTGAACGATGACTTACCGCATTACATTATCTGTGGTAATTTTTAAAAATAAGACTGTATCATAGAAATCATTCGATATGTCTAAAACGTTTTAGTGGGTTCTAAAACTCGCCAATAGACACCAAGTTGAAGATATTTTGCCAAATCTGGCACTCATGTCACCAAAAAGTCGCCAAAGTATGGCAAGCCTACTTTCGCTTAATAGCATCATGGTTGCCTATAAAAATTTACATTTTCTCCATGCGGGAAGGCAAGGCACAGTGCAGTGTTTTACATATTCCTAACATTATATTAATTGATGCTTTTAACATTAGGTCTATGGGGAGACCTTCATCCGGATGTAGAAGGACTTCACGTGCACGATTGATACGTGATTTTTAAACGGGAACATCCTTACTGTACCATGTTCAATTTTAGACCTCAACGGTCAATATCGGTTTATTAATCTAGGATGAGTTCAAGGAACAAAAATGTTTTAGACCTCAACGGTCAAAATCGGTTCATTAATCTAAAAGGAGTTCAGGGAACAAAAAATGTTTTAGACATCAACGGTCAAAATCGGTTCATTAATCTAGTAGTTCAGAGAACAAAAATGTTTTAGACATCAACGGTCAAATTCGGTTCATTAATCTAGGGGGAGTTTAGAGAACAAAAATATTTTAGACATCAACGGTCAAAATCGATTCATTAATCTAGGAGGAGTTCAAGGAACAAAAATGTTTTAGACCTCAACGGTCAAAATCGGTTCATTAATCTAGAAGGAGTTCAGGGAACAAAAATGTTTTAGACTTCAACGGTCAAAATCGGTTCATTAATCTAGGAGTTCAGAGAACAAAAATGTTTTAGACATCAACGGTCAAATTCGGTTCATTAATCTAGGAGTTCAGAGAACAAAAATGTTTTAGACATCAGCGGTCAAATTCGGTTCATAAATCTACGAGGAGTTTAGAGAACAAAAATATTTTAGACATCAACGATCAAAATCGATTGATTCATTAATCTAGGAGGAGTTCAAGGAACAAAAATGTTTTAGGCATCAACGTTCAAAATCGGTCCATTGATCTAGGAGGAGTTCATAGAACAAAAATGTTTTAGACATCAACGGTCAAAATCGATTCATTAATCTAGGAGGAGTTCAGAGAACAAAATTGTTTTAGACATCAACGGTCAAAATCGGTTCAGTAATCTAGGAAGAATTTAGAGCCGGCGCAGTGGTCGAGTGGTCAAGGTGAGCGTTTCCACAGCAATCGCTCGACCGCCGCGTTGTGGGTTCGAATCCCACATAAGGCATGGATGTTTCTGTTGTGGGCGCAGTGTGTTCCGCCCCCCTCTGGTGCGCCTGGGCAACGTCCTAGGACGGCTAAATGGTTCACGTTCTGGCCGCTGACAAAGGTGAATGATGAAAGTCAAGTGCCTGGCCATTTCATAAAAAAAGGAAGAATTTAGAGAACAAAAATGACGATATTCGAGTTTAGAGAACAAAAGTGTCGGGTTCATTAACATATGAATTCATTCATTGATTTAAAAAAAACATTCTTAAAACCCTTCGTAAGCTATGAATGAATGCACATTTATATGCATATTTTGCATGTTTTTAATGCATACTAAATTACATATATTGGGAATTTTTAGTGCATAAATATCCGTGGCCAAATTGTAAGTATTGCCGCAAAATATATTTTAATCACGCCGCATTCTTAGTAGATAACATTTAATTATTTAATTTTTACTTCATCGCTGAAAAAAATACATGGTTTTACTCCCCCTGAGACTCCCGTTTAGTTTTTTGCTCTTAAACGTTATTTATGCAGCATAGTGCGGCGCACGCTTATTGGGTCAAAAATACTCATTTCGTGAGTATTACGCCGCTAGATAAAAATGACGCTAAATCAATGAAAATGACAACTAATTAAAGAAAATTCAATATCTTGGAAAGAATATAAGTATCTACTATAAGAATAACATTTTTTTTAACTGTAAAAGTAGTAATTTCGGTACATTATATAAGGAAAGTCATGTGTTGCCCACATCAATTTTTTTTTTATTTGGTAACTGAATATTTTTTCGGAGTAACAAAAATACGAAAAAGATAAAATATCTCGAGCACGGTTAGTCCTGAAATAATGGGGTTGGTCTTATTCTTTTCGAAATATTCTTTTCGTCTTCCTCGTCAAAAATTACGTATAAAACAAGCATTTAATTGATAGATTTGAGCATACGTAATCTTTTATTTTAGAATTTGGTGAATTTTGCTGGCCATTTCGCAAAAAAAGCAGGTTCTTCTTTTTTAAATCGTATCAAAATCTAATCAGCACCAAAGTAACCTACAAGCAGCTAAAGTGGATACATGAGATTTTTGCGGCAAAAAAGGTGGGTTCTTTTATTCCGAATCGTACCAAAATCTATCAGCACCAGGGTCACACACATGTGATTTACCTACAAAATTTTATGAAATTTGGTCCATTAGTCTTTGGGTTAAAGTGGATACATATATTGTACAGGAAGACCCACAGACACACACACAGACATCACACTAAAAATTCTTTTTTCGTGTTCTAGAGGTCCCAAAACGTGTAGATCCGTCGAAAACTTGAGTTGCGATTTTCGACACGATTCCAATACTTTCCCTATACATTACCATGTATTGCAGGGAAAGTAACAACAGACCCGGTCACTGAAGGCTATTACAGAATATGTTTCGGCTTCCGGAAACAAAGCGAAAAAGCCGGAGCACCTTTATAAACCATAAAAATATTCATAAAGTTTTTATCGCAAAACCATTTTACGTCAAAAGGCGTTTTCAAACTATTTCTAATAATTTTATAAAATAAAAACCCATGAATAAAACATGAGCCAAGTTTTCAAATAACAGAATTCTAGCAGTTGTAATTTATATGATAATGAATTCAGATATTCGGGGGAAAAAATATCGAAAACTTGATAGTTAGAGGAGGTAAAATTCTTTTAAACGACATTAAAAAGGAAATAAATTCTCTAAGTCACACCAGCACTGATAAAACAAAGTTCAAATTAATTCCATTCTTCTTTAGTTTGCAACTGAAAAATGCGCCCGCCGTTGCCCGGGATTTAAAATGCAAACTAAAAAAAGGCAAACTGATAAATATTACACCGGAATTCACAAAATTCCTGAGCAAATTTATGGGCGCGATTAGTTCCTATAGGAGAGGCCTTAGTAAGTAGAACAGCCCCGGAAAAGAGTTTGCTCCATAATGGGGACGTGCTAGATTCATTCGAAAAACCTAAGACATGGCTCGGTTAAAATATTTACAATTAATCAGCGGATGGGTTTATGAAATTATTTTTGGAGTAGTCTGTGATATATTTAGGAGCTGCTGTTAAAATATAAACGTTTTTATGGCACATCAATTTTTTTGTATCGTAATATAAAAATTAGAGAAATTTAAAAGTCTCGAAAAATATGTATCTTTTAAAAGTTCACAAAAAGTCGGTCTATTAATCATATAGATTATGTTTAAAGTTTGTTTGAAAGAGAATTATTCTGTCTTTCCGATGACGTCAGAATGGAAACTCTGTGTTAATATTTTGGTTGCTAAGGAACGCATTTGTATGAAAATTGCACAAAATAGTTGTAAATCTGGATAAAACATAAAATAACTTCAAAACTATTTCGAAATTTAAAAGAAAAATAACGCCGAGGAGCCCCTATGCAGGCTCTCGAGTACATACATGTGTGCCAAATTTCATGGCCATACGACTCTTAAATTTATCTCTACAGACTATACATACAAACAGACAGACTGAGACACTCAGAGCCATCTTCCATTATTAAAAAATATATCTGAATTATAAATTTAGAAATACTATATGTACGAGAATTTTCATAGATTCCAAAACATTATATCCAAGTGACAAAAAATTCTATAACTTCAAATGGACAACCCGGCTGTACTTCCGAGACCACTTTTAATTTTTTTGTTCTTAAATTTTATTTATACAGCATGACGCGAGCACACACATTGGGTCAAAAATACACTCATTTAAGGCGCATTACGCAGCACAGCTGATAAAAGCTTACTTAAGGGGACGGTGGACGTTGAATTTTTTTTTATTTATTTATTGACTTAGAAACGTGAAAATTTGTATAAATATTCCTCTTAGCATTACTATATGCAATACCATCAATTTTTTTTTCAATTCTGTTATAATTTTGTATTTTTTTTAATTTAATTTTTTTAACGAAAATTTGAAAATGCTCCTTGCATGCCATTTGTTCAAATTTTTGATTAATTTCACATTATGATCACTCAAAAACACATTATGAACACATTTGGGTATTCATTTTTAAATCCCTTAGAAAGTTAATTTTTTAAAAATATTTTTCTGCATTAAAACTTAATTTTCATCATTTAATTGGATTCTTATTCACTTCTAATTACCTTAATAAAATCCAATTATAAAATGCATACCCAGTTTCATTAAAAAGTATGGATCGAACTGTTTGGGATAGGGTATGTCAAATACCTGTCTTTTTGGGAAGCTCTTCGTTTAAGATGGACGCTGTCCCACCCGTAAGTAAATGTTAAATGTGTAAAATAATGTTATATATTAAAACTGTTTTCAGTCGATTTTTGCTCATTCCAACGTCCACCGTCACCTTAAGCACATATCGTACCGTTAACCTTGTCAAAAAGCTGGCGAATACCAAATCAACCAGCTACATTTACCAGTTGAACATTTAGATAGAGTCACTATAGTGTTTAGTCGCCAAGTCCTTACTTTAACGCCAGCCAAATATGTGCCAAGTACATAGTGTCACACGGACGTCACTATATTACAAGATAAAATATAGCTGATTTTTAGTCCTCTACCATTCTTTAACTATTCCAGTTATCGAAAATCGATGACTATATTTGAAATCAGCACCGGTAACTCACTCGAAACTGCAAATTTCATCCATATGAATTTAAGAGGAATGGAAATACATGGATGTAAAGCGCCAAAATGAAAAATAAAAAAATCTGATGTGGGCAACACATGACTTTCCTTATATAATGCAATGAATTTACTACTTTTACAGTAAAGAAAAAAGTTTTTCTTATAGTAGATACTTATATTCTTTCCAAGATATTGAATTTTCGACAATTGTCGTCATTTTCATTGATTTAGCGTCATTTTTATCCATTTGGCGACATTTTCGTTAATTTAGCAACATTTAAGAAAGTCGCCAAGTTGGCGACATTCCGCCAAATTCGTCGCCAAAATCTCGCCAAGCGTTATAGACGGAGAAATAAGCTATTCTTATAGTAGATAAATGACTATTGAAGTTCAAATACAAAAGTATTACTCAAAGTATCTTTTCTCATGAATGGAACGAGCTAGATCCACGAGAATGATGTCACCAAATTTATCATATGATATTACATATGAAAACTGAATATGTTTCTTAACAGTTAATATTTTTTTTTAATTTATGGGATTTTTTGATAAATTTATTTGAAAAATGTGCAATATCTCGAGAACGGTTCATGCTAACGTTCCAAAATTTATGTCAATCGTTTTCTAAGGAAAAATTATATAAGAAATGTCTATTTTCGTAACTTTATTAAAGGTTTTGATTTTTTGATGATTTTTTCAAAATTTCACTCGAAAATTTAGAGGAGTTCTGAACATTTGATTACGTTTAAAAACAATAGGCTTCTAGTATACACGGATTGTGATTTTTGTACCAAATTTCATTCGAATCGCTCCATTCGTTCGTGAGATATCGTCTCCACAGATTCTCTGACACACACACACACACAGACATACTTTCACACACACACATACACACACACATACTTTCACACACACACACACACAGACATCACCTCAAAAATGTTTGATTCGTGATCAGGGATGCTTGAAACGTGCTCTCCCGTCGAAAACTCGAATTCGAATTTTCGACTCCGTCACAATACTTTCCTTATACATTATGTATATAAGGAAAGTAATAGGTTCAGTTTTCGAGTGATTACGTAAAAATATTTATTTAAATAGTTCACATTTATTTAATAACTTGCTGCAAAACCCGCTGAAATAAAAATACGATGAGCTCAAGAAATCGACTTTGCAGCGTTTAGATTGAATCTCTTCATCTATATTCCTTCATCCGATGACAATAACAGTCGTCCTTGCCTTACTCAGCATTTTATTTAGCGCATTATTGCCTTACTCAGCATGAATTTTATTTTTCCTTCACCGCGAATTATTAAAATAAGTGCAACTAAAGATTCAATATTACTTAAAATATTCATCATAATATTGAACATTTACTATATACCTGAAGAAAATCGAAAATAACGTACTAGCTCCCCGTTTCTTTCGTGCCGAGTAAACCGCTCATCAAAAACTCGATGTTTTGATTGAGTTCACGGCAAGTTCCTATTCGATTAAAATAACTTCCGTGATATAACGGGAGCCTAAGATTAGATTTAACGCGCAAATAAAAAGTGGTCACGTAAAGTTAAATGCGTGGAAAATAAACTAGTATTTTATGTAGGAATTTTCTGAATAATGTCTATCCCAATCACGTTCTTGCAAAAGAATAATAGCTTGAATAAATTCCGCGTTCAAATATATTGACCATGACTGGCACAGGGTAGATGGAAATAAAGTTCGTAAATCCTAGAAAAAGACAATTTTTCATCTATGTAAATAAAATTGAAAATCTGTATATATGTATCTTATATGTTTGTCTCATCATTATGGTAGAACGGCTGCCCAAATGTTTAAGAAATTTTGTGGATAACTTAAAATTTAGTCCATGTTTCAAGGCGTTCCCGTTCAAACCCTTAGTTTCGCATAGCGTTTCATTCTCGACACTGTGTGTGTTAAACCATTATATGACTTTCTAGAAATCTAGTGCATCACCACTAGTGTTTTGTTTATGAATTGGCCTGATTTATTTATGTACATGGGTTTTGAAATTAAATGAATTATTTTTGGAAATTTATATAGTTACTAGCAGTATACCCATTCTTCGGAGTATATAGCCATTCTTCGGAGTATATATGTAAAGAAAGTTAAAATTCACGATCTTGTGCAAATTCCTATAGTATACTAAATGGCATTGTTAATCAAAATATTCTATTAAAATATTTAATTTAATGCTCCTAAAAAGGAGCTATACAAAATTACTTCACTGGCAAATCTGAAGAATAATAACAAGAAAGATCAATCATGCATAAAGCATTGATTATGAAATACTCCAACTTCAATGCAATTTTATACAAACATCTCTAAAATGCGATACATTCCTCGGTAATATTTTTTAAATTATCATAACACTACAATAATTTATTATATTTGAAAATTTCATTGAAAACAAATGAACTTTATTCAAATGACGTCATCAAAATATAAATCGCATCTGTATAAAAGCAGCGTTTCATTCATAAACATTTTTCTAATCGTTTCATTCATCAAAATACTATAATGATTTATTTTATTTAAAAATTTTAAAAATTGTTATCTACCATATATATTTTAAAATGTGAAACCTTACTCATATGTAAAATAATTAAACTCTTGGAAATATATTTATTATATAATATATCTCTTTTTTCTTTCTGGAGGATATAACGAGAGTCAGAATTTAATTGGATTTGTTTTTCTCCCTATATTAAATAATTTTTATTTAAAAAACTACCTAACATATTTTACTGAAATTTTTTTTTATATATTTTATGGGATAATTTGAATATTTCCTAAAATTTTCAAAGCAATTTGTGAATTTTAAATTTGCTTAAAAAATATTTGAAAAATTAGGTACCATAGGGTTCAATGTATTTCATTTTTTCAACCCGAGTTCAATAAAAAACTAATTGGGTGAAATTATTCATTTATATTCCCATAGGTCCCACAGACCGTCTGAAAAACATACTAAAATTTCATTTTGATAAAGCCATTTTTACGACAGTTATCGTGCTAACGGACAGACAGAATGAATGAACAAAGTCATACACACTTTCAACTATGTTGTAAAGTGTTAGTGTTAAAAACATCCTGGTTCCGTTTTTAAACAAATTTACAAAAAATATGAAACTGAACCAATATATTCAAAACAAAAGCGCTAAAATTGTATGGGACCCATACAACTTATATTAGCGAATATTAAAAGATATGCCAATGTATTAGTAGAATATTACACGTACTACAACATATGAGTCTCTAAAATCTTCGCCAAAATAAAACAGATGATATAATAAAGCAGATGACGTGAAAATATTAAAAATCTCGCAATCTTTAAACCTAAAGACCGTAATTCATTCCATTATATGCCAATATACGCCAAAATATGTGCCAATACACCTGTACTACTTATATTCTCTTAGATTAAAAGATATACACCCGTGTATTTGTAGAAAATTACCCGTACTACTTGCAATATATGTGTTTCAACAATTCTTACAAAAATAAAACAATGACATAAGAAATTAAAAATATCAATAACCCCGAATCAATAATTCCCGAAAATATCAATAATAATAATGTTTAAACCTGAAGACCGTAATTGATATTATCCTGTCAAAAATGCAATGTCAATTAAATTTATTTTATATACATATCTTTATTACTCAAATCGGAAAAGATTTAATAAAAATCGTCTGCCGCATAAACACATTGGATTTAAATCTGTTGCTAAGCGACATGATATCATTTGCTTCAAATAAATTGGTCGAGAAAATATCGTCTGAATAATGTTATCTCTATGGAAGGTTGTTGTTGAGACCCAGACCGTCCGACCTACCAGAAAGGTGTAAGGTAACTGTTTGGACGACCAGGATGTGCCACCCAATTTAGACCGGAACCTAGTGGGGGAGGCATCCACAGGGACCGTACCCTCCTTTCCCTACCACCAACCTCCCGGAAGGACTTACGGACCCACATGTTTAACGTGATCGTACTCAGCATGAACACGGAGGCAATTGTGGCAGCGTGCAAATCCAGCGCGCAAACCACTGGGCTACCGCGCCCGAAATGTGTCAACAGCAAGCGGTGCTCCCAGGTGGTCATCCATCCAAGTACAAACCGCGCCCGATGCTGCTTGACTTCGGTGATCTATCGAGAACCGGTGTTTTCAGCACGGTACGGCCGTTGGAAGGTTTGTCGACCTTTTCATCAATTTAACGACATTTGAAAAATCGCTAAATTTATCACCAAGTGGGACTGTAGAACTACTGACAGTCCCACTTGGAGACATATTGACGAAACACAATCACAGTACTATTCCCTAATAAAACACAATTAATTTAATTTATTTAGCGACATTTTATCAATTTCAAGATATTTTTATGGATTTACAAACATTTTTATCAATTTGGTGGCGTTTTAAAAATTCGCTAAATATGTTACTAAGTAGAACGGTTCGACTAACAGACAAATGCTACCGAAACATCATTTCTGAACTCTCTTTAAAAAAAACAAAATTAATTTCATTGATGTAGCGTCGTTTTTATCAATTTGAGACATTTCCAATTTTGCAACGTTTAAAAAAAGTTGCCAAGTTATCGATATCCGCCAAATTCGTAAATCTGAATTTGCAGATCAGATGAATAAAACATCCGATCCCGTTTGTATATACTAAATAAAAACATTGAAATTGTATTAGAAGATATATACCAGTTCTACTCTTATTCTGTTTCAACAATCGGTTAAATGTGTCTATTGGCTAAACACAATATATAAGTTTATTGGCTCTCTTTTCCAAAATAAATGAAAGTGATGTACGCAGTACGTAATTAATATAATTAAAAGAAAAATCAAACCGTTCATTTATAAGATATATTTTTATATCAATTTATTTATTATTCAAATCGAAAAAATAATAATAATAATTAACAAACACATTTAATTTAATTGCGCTGCTGAGCAACATGTTATAAGATAGAATCTTCCTCATGAAAATGCTGATAATTAAATAACCATTTTGATTTCTTAATACTTTTCATTGTTGCTTAAAAGCTTGTGAAAAATAAACAATGGTGATAGATTTTCCATTTAAATTCATGTTTCAAACATTCAGGTTTTCAAACAATCCATGTTTTCAAAAAGTGACTATGTAGTGCAAAAATCTCCCACAAAACTCAGAGATAAAGTTTTAATCCATTTTCACGTTTCAAACCAATGATTTCTATCCTTTTTCATTTGGAGGAATCAAAGAGTTAGAGAGTATAACTCCTAGAAAAAAAATTTCGTTTTCATTAATATCTCAACAACCCCTGGTCTTAGAAACTAGAAACTTGGGCTAAATTCAAGTGGGACCATTTTAAGGCTAACCATAAAATTTCATCAAATTCGGTTCAGCCATTCTCCCGTGATGATGAGACAGACAGACATATTTTCTATTTTATTTATATAGATTTGTAATACATGCTAATTTTAGCATCGATTTAACCGATTTACCTTATGCAAATTTGTATTCACGATTTCTGGTTGTATAAAAGTTCATGTCTGTCAATTCCTTATTACTGCCACTGATGATGGAAACTATGTTGTCCGAAAACGCTATGACATTTTAAAAAACTTTTCCTGTACGGCAAGATGGTGTATTAAATGCAGTTTACAATACTTGTAGTCTTTGAGGAAAATATTAAAATATTTTAGATGTGTTTCACCATAATGATTTAACGTATTTTTAAAATATATTCTTGGAGAAGTAATATGCGCTACATTGATCACGAAGACTGTATACTTCTAACCATTCTCTTAAATAAAGTCGTTATAACCCTAAACAAACAAGAAAATATTATATAAAAGCATTTTTAAATATCTACAGTGAGAAACTCCAATCGATCTCAAATTTTCATATTCCGTATCCGTTTTCACTTATGTCCAGCATTCTTATCCGGTGAGGTACAACTTCCAAGAAAAAATTTAAAGGAAATACAGGTGCGATATGAGTCTCAGGAAATCTATATAAATAAAATTGAAAATATGTCTGTTTAATTGTTTGTGTGTGTGTGTGTGTGTGTGTGTGTTTGTCTCATTATCAGAGTTATGCGGATTAATTGAATACACTTTGACCTGCGCGTTAAGGTCTCTTGTTAAAACCATTTACACTGCAGCTATAATGGATTTGAAAGTATCATTTTTTCTCATGGGCAATATCCATACCATTGTTACAAAAATTATAATTTTTCCATATGAAATAATGCTATGAATGTCTTACATTTTGAATAATTCTTGTTCTAATCCTGTCAATTACATAATTACAAAACATATGTAGTTCTAATTTTTATTTTTACATACTGAAACAGCACATAAAATTCGTGTAAATTTATTCTTAAATTATTATATCTACATCTCACAGTGAGAAAAACATTTTAAAAATATTCTAAATGTGTTCATGAGGATTGAAAAATGTATTTCCATCAAATTCTCGAATTTGAAAACATTTTTTGGAAAACAATACTTTACATAATAGTATATAAGAAATTAAAAATATAAAATAGCAGTTATTTTCTACATTTTACTCGATATAAATTAGTAAGAAAAAAT
This sequence comes from Amaurobius ferox, assembly GCA_951213105.1. Lineage (NCBI taxonomy): Eukaryota > Metazoa > Arthropoda > Arachnida > Araneae > Amaurobiidae > Amaurobius > Amaurobius ferox. Next base: position 46,321,569 of record OX578135.1, read on the forward strand.
AGTAAATTATCGAACATATCAAAATTAATGAGAGGCATGATAAAAATGGATAGAAATGATAAAAATTAATTATTTTTTTATCTCATCAAATTCTTTATAGCTTATTACCAGAATTCTTTAAATTAGATTTTTCTTCTAAAATTAGTTTTTAAGAATGATAATAGCGCACAAAAAGTGATTATAGTACGAAGGGTAATTTTTAAGCTGAGCTTAAGTTCCCCTTCTCCATTAATATAATTAAAAAGTAATTTTTTAATTAGAAACTGCTTTATAAGCGGCCAGTTTTAATTATCCTTTATGGACTTTTTTTGCGATTCTCCTGGGATATATATTTAATAGTCTGCTTGCCAGTTTTTAAAAATTAACTGCTTTGCTTAAAAAAAGAGTGTGCTTTCCTAAAAAAGTTAAAACTTTAGAGTTATTCAAATTGTGTAGAGTATCTCAAAAGCAACTGATTTATTTTCAGCAGAGAATTGGTACAGTTTTTCTTGGGGCATGGCTGTTTCCCAATCTACCTTTACGAAATTCAAAAGAAAGACACCGAAAACTGTATTTGTGGTGAAATAGAATCGCCGAAGCGCGTTTTCCAACTTACTGTCAACATACAGAAAACTATCACCTTAAAAGGCCCAGTAGACAACATTTGTCAATATTTGCCAAAAACCTTCTGGAAAATAGCTGGGCTAAACAGAGAATAAAATCTATAATTCAATTCTTAGAGGGAAACCAACATATCTTGTGAATTATTACAGATAACTCCCTGACATTCACTCACTGATTATTGCATATTTACTCGTAGTTCTTGTAAATTTTATTATATATACTGCAATCAAATTGCTTTTAAATATACATTTGTTTTATTCATTGCAAATATCAATGTAGTATTGAAAGCCATGGTAATCGGAGAGATTTGTTTGCATATGTTGTATATATAGTCTTGTGTGTATGTTTGCATAAGTAGTTTAGTATATCTTTGAATATTATCTGTGGCATTTTATATATTTAATAACCAATTTTAGAAATATTTTTATATGTATATCGTTGCTCCCATTTGAAACAGTTCTGCACATAAGTGTTTATGGATGTGAGATATTTGTATATTTCAACTGTATCTTGTACGGACAAACATATTGTATATAATTGTTTATCATTCTTATCTCTACATTATGTTTCGTTTTCTGATTTTGACAGATATTCCTCCCCCACATGTTGTAATTACTGTAAACCTTCGGGTCGGTGCCTATTGGTGGTTAATCTGTGAAAATGCCAACTGTTTTGTAGGAGTTTACTGGTTGTTTTTTTATGTGAAGCATCCTAGGGTGCAGGGAGTAAATCATGAAAGGACAGGTGGAAAACCAATATATGTAACGAAAGTGCCACTATATTTACACCGACGAACTCAAAACAGAACCCAAATTAAAATATTTCTTCTGGTTATATATATCCTTTAAACTCCAAGACACAACCCTCAAGACTCACCCATAGGTTTAGGGCACAAATGTGTGTCGGCGCGAAAGGATCCCTCAACGCAAAAGAGGTCCAACAGACCAACCAGTCAAACTAATAAATTCGGCTGGAATTAAAAGCAAAATATCAATTCTTAAATTAATAAGATGGTGGTTAAGACACGGGGATTGCACTAGGACGACCCGAGTTCGATTCCTGGCTCTGCCCAACTAGCCCCGTTTTTAAGCGGAGAATGGGCACGTTATATATGTAGGTCAGCAAGCCCTTCTAAAATGTTGGTAATAGGAGAAGGAGGGTACGGTCCCTGTAGATGCCGCCCCACTAGGTTCCGGTCTAAATTGGGTAGCACTTCCCGGTTGTCCAAGCAGATACTTTATACCTTCAGATAGGTCAGAAGGTCTGGGTCGACGAGTCAGAAATCTTAAATTAATGGACTGGGTCAGCCCAGTGGTTAAAGCACATGGCTTTAACTCGAACGACCCGATTTCGATTCCTGACTCTGCTTAAACTGTCCCCGTGTTTACGCAGAGTACGGGCACTTCAAATATGTAGGTCCGTAAATCCTTTTTAGAGGTTGGTGATAGGGGAGGGAGGGTACAGTCCCTGTGGATGCCGCTTCCACTGGATTCCAGTCTAAATTGGGTGGCACCGTCTCGGTCGTCCAAATAGATACCTTACACCTTCTGGTAGGTCGGACAGTCGGACAGTCGGACATAAAACTTATCACAATACTATATTTATTTATTATATTTGAAAACTTAAACCTTCATCGAAAAAAATGAACTTCATTCAAATGACGGCATTGAAATATAAATTGCGTGGTTTAAACATCTCTAAAATGCGATACATTCCTCGGTAATATTTTTAAAACTATCATAATACTACGATAATTTATTATATTTGAAAACTTCATCGAAAATAACTGAAATTCATTCAAATGACGTCATAGAAAAAATAACACTCCTGGATCTCTCTATAAAAACAGCATTTCATTCATAACATTTTCCCATTCATTTCATTCATCATAATACTATAATAATTTATTTTATTTAAAAATTAAGTCCATGGAGCTACAAGTAATTAAACTGTATGCTTAAAACTTCATCGAAAAAAATCGTCCTTCTCTTTGCAAAATCAATAAATATTTCATTCATATCAGCTATATTGCAGACTCCATGGGCTAAATAATTTTGTGTTAAAGAAATACAGCAATTCTGATACAACTCATTCTACATATTTTGCTGTTTACATTTTACATAAGTAAAAAATAGGTTTCGTTGTAGAAATAATCAAATTTGGATGATCATTTAAACTCAAATATATTGTAATTGGGTTGTTTCAGTATGTAGATGCACAGAATTTAAGCAAAAATAAAGTGGTTTTAGGACGGATACAACACTCAATATGAGTTAAAAAGAACTTAAAAAATCACGATTTTGAGACAAAATAGATGCCATATATCATTTTGAAGTGGGTCATGTGATCGTTTCATATCATGGTCACGTGATCGCTTGATATAAGAGGTGTAATTATTATTTTAATTTTTATTTAAAAAACTACTGAAGATATTTCGCTGAATTTTTTTTTCATATATTTTATGGAATAATTTGAATATTACCTAAAATTTTCGAAGCAATTTGTGAATTTTAAATTCGCTTAAAAAATGTTTGAAAAATTAGGTCCCATAGGGCTCAATGTATTTCATTTTTTCAACCAGGGTTCAATCCAAAACTAATTGGGTGATATTATTCGTTTATATTCCCATAGGTTCTACAGACCGTCTGAACAACATACTAAAATTTCATTTTGATTAAGTCATTTTTACGGCAGTTATCGTGCTAACGGACAAACAGACAGACAGACAGACAGACAGACAGAATTAACAAAGCCATAAACACTTTTCAACTTTGTTGTAAAGTGTTAAAAACAGTAATGACCAAACACTATGCATCAAATAGTAACTTTCACACTATTCAATACCAATTAAACTTAATAATTTTCACAGGGGGCGGTTTCTAGAGGGTGCGCTTGACCCCCTTGTGCAAGAACCATAATTACCTTATTTAAATTTTTATGTTAATAATTGATTGCCAAACAGACTGAATTACGCATTTTTCGTGTTTGTAGGGACAAACACTGAATTAGGGAATTTTTAATAATCAGTGATTTGTAAAATATAGAGTTAGGGGCAAAGTAGGGACGCACTTTTTTCAGATGGAATGAACCGAATAGTTTTGGTGAATGCCAACAAAATTGAACGAACGAAAGGGAATCGTGGAGGAAAGCGAAAGCCTCAGATAAAATAGTGCCTTAAAGAGACTACCCTATTAAAAGAGACTATACAGACGCTCTACTATACACAGAATACTATATTAGTCTGTGCTACTATAGTGCCTATAATATTAGTGTGTGCTACTACAGTGCCTAAACTTCTAGGCACTGTAGCCCTTCGCCAAAAACCTTTTCCCTTTTATGCCAAAAATGAAGCTATACGGGAAAGGGGTTGCTATCATTGGCTTAGTTTCGCTGATTTGGCTTGCATTGTTTATCTCTAAAAAATATTTAGAATGTCTTCAAAAGTTTATATGTGACAGCTATTATAAATCTTTGGGGGGGGGGGGGGGGAAATACTGTATTTATGTAATTCGACCTTGTTTTAGTTATGTTGGAGTTCACGTATTTTAATCTTGATTCCTGACAGAATTTTTTAATTTTTTTCAAAAATAGAAATCTTAAATATATCGATTACTTATTGGTGGCAAGCAAATTTATCATATATGTTTTTACTGCAAATTTTCTTTAAATCATCTATTTCTCAGAATCAGTTATAGATAAGAGCTCAGATGATGACTGTATAGATTTAGCATCAAATTCCAGAAGGTGTTGTGAGGTTCACTAAGTATTTCCATTTGCCGTTCTGGAAATGTCACTTCCGGTTTATTTAATTATTTATTTATTTTCGAAGATTCGTAGGACTGTTCGGAAGCAATGTGCGAAATAGAATAAAATTTCTCAAAAATTCCGTCGAAATGAATGAAGTGTATACATTCATCACTTGCCACCATATGAAGGCTGCTTCATAAATTTCTTGTTTTTAACACTTTACAAAATAGTTGAAAAGCGTTTATGACTTTGTTCATTCTGTCTTTCTGTCTATCTATCTGTCCGTTCGCAGGATAACTGTCGTAAAAATGACTTTATCAAAATGAAATTTTAATATGTTGTTGAGACGGTCTGTTGGACATATGAGAATGTAAATGAATAATATCACCCAATTAGTTTTGGATTGAACCCGGGTTGAAAAATGAAATACATTGAACCCTATGGGACCTAATTTTTTAAACATTTTTTAAGCGAAGTTAAAATACACAAATTTTTTCGAAAATTTTAGGATATATGGAAAATATCCCATAAAATATATAAAATAATTTCAGAAAAATATGTTTGGAAGTTTTTTACATAAAAATTAAAATAATAATTACACCCATATAATATGAAGTAATCACGTCATCCACTTCAAAATAAAATGTGGCATCCATCTTTCTTTCCCAGTGTAAAAATTGTGATTTTCAAAGTTCTTTTAAACTTATATTTAGTGTTGCATCCGTCCTAAAACGGCTTTATTTTTCAATATTTTCTGTGCATCTATATTTTGTGCTAACGCAATTACACTATTTTTGAGTTTAAATGATTATCAAACTTGGATTATTTCTACAATGAAGCCTAATTTTAATGGATGCAGAATGTAAACACATCAAGTGTAAGAGAGTTCTATAAGAATTGCTGATTTTTTTTCACGCAAAATTATTTAAGTTTGGAGCCTGGAATAAAAGTGATATGAATGAAATATTCACTGCTTTTATATGGCATCATTTGATTACAGTTAATTTTATTCGATGAAGTTTTAAATTTTCAAATATAATAAATTATTGTAGTACTGTGATAATTTAAAATATATCAGCGCTGAATGTATCGCGTTTTAGAGGTGTTTAAATAAAATTGCATTTCAGTTGGAAAGTGTTTCGTAATCAATGCTTTATGCATGATTGATCTTTCTTGTTTTTTCCTTGTTGATTTTTCTTGTTTTTCATTTCACAGGGCGAAGATGTATATCTACTTTCCAATTATAGGTATGATTACAGACCACTCTAGGAATTTTAGCAAGAAAATATGCCTTAGATGATTGTTAATACCAAATAACTACCAATTTTTGTTTGTTTCTTTTACTTCCAAATTCAATTCTAAGACAATGAAATCTGAAAAACACTAAACATTTCGTAATAAATAACTAAATTGTTTTAAGCAATTAAGGGATGGAGAAGAATCTCATTGCTTGTGCATAGCCCCCAAATTTCCCATCTCTGTTTATAATTCAGCACATTTGTTTCTAATGGTGACTATAGTCTCCATCTGTATATATCACAAACAGATGAACGGACGGACATCACTTTAAAAATAGTCGAAACGTGTCCAGGAGGTCCTAAAACATATATTGGCATCAAATTCTTTTTGATGAAATCGAAAATTTGTGTGAAAACAATACTTTATACTACATTCTATACAATGAAAAGTAAATGTAGCAAAAGCATATATCACTTCACAAATAAAATGTGAAAGTTCAAAAAGTTCAAATCGAATCATTTGAGTCGCCACACATGAAAATGGCAGGTTTACTTTTCCTTCATTCATTTATTGCCATATATTTTAAAGATTTAATGAAAAGAATACTATAATAAATAATTTATTGGATTAAAACATCGTAAAACGTTTTTATAGTAGCTATTTATGAAAAAAAATGGCACAATAAAAGCACTTTAGAAAATGCTTGCTTAGAATTCTTACAGACGCAGAGCTTTCAGTGTTGACGACAACATTAAATGCAGCAATGAAGTAAAGCGAAGAAGTTTTCGCTAAGAGGCTTACCCCATCTTTTTAATATTACTCATTGGCACTGTTGAATGTTACCGATAAAAGTAATTAAAAGCATTTCATTCACGAAATAAAAGCTCCTTTTTATAATTTTATCTGTAAAAATGTATTCAGACAGAAGTACTTTAGCAGTCGAAATGTATTTAAAAAATTTTATTTTCTTCAAAATTAATAGCATTCTGCGATTCTAATAAAAGCAGTAAAAAATACGCTACAGTCTTGAAGTGAAGTGAAGTCATTTCATTCCGGAAATTTCATTCCGGAATTAACATTTTGAATAGATTAGTTAAGTCTTTACATTTGAAGTATTTATTTTCTTATACTACTTAGAATCTCAAAATTTAAGTTATTTTAAAAACAATAGAACAAAAATGACTTTGTCAAAAACAACATATAACACAAAAAAGTCGACCGGTTTCGAAGGCAATAAACAATCTTCTTTGTCAGGACACATAAAAGGCGCAACCTTCACTCGTGAGAGCTAGATCGGCGATAGATGTAAGAACAAAAAATCGGCGGTGGCTCCAATCCAAGAAATCGAAATGGTATTACTTGAATAAAATATTGTAAAATAAAACTCAACTTTTGTAATATCGAAAAAAAACTCAATCCAAAATCTGATTATATACACTTATGGGGCTTTCAAAGAAATGTAAATTCTTGCTTATTGTTTTTTGCTATCATTTTTAGTTTTTAAGATATAAGCATTGCAAACTTGAAAAACGTAAAATTTTCATATTTCTTCAACTTGGCAAGACGATGACTCAAAAACAAAAAGAGCTTTTCTTCAAAATATAGATTTAGAAACTAAATCTCCTCATACATGTTTTTGTCGCTTACTATTTAAATCTATTTATATACACACTTCTAACTGACTTTTCCCCAGACAGTAGGTTCTTGGGAAGACAAGAGTTCAAATGCCTGTTTCATCGTCTATAATGGCCGATTGTAATTCACAAAACTGTTCCACTTATTTACATTATTCTTTAACTGGCTTTTTGAGCTTAATAACAGGCGCTTTTAAGTCTAAATTATTTCAAATTTCATTTCACGCTAATTTTATTTCAGTAGTACATATAATATGTATTCAGCAGTCCATCGAATCAGTATATATTCAGCACATAATATATGTATAGAGCCTTACTGCCCCAACCGGGAATCGAACCCTGGATCTCCGAACTGGCCAGCCAACGTTCTACCTTTGAGCTACTGGGACGAAATTGCAAGCTCTTATCGTGAAAGTGGACTCTGTATTCTCCACCCTCTAATGTCAGATTGGCGGTCAACTGACAATCTGACTACCCATCTCCTGCTATTTTTACCTCAGGTTAGCCTCCTGCTACTACTATTTTTACCCAGGTTAGAATCCTGCGTGCTCGTTATCCTCACAATTTGAAAACGGTCCTCAATCTTCCAGAGTCCGCTGAATCCGTACTAGTCGTACTAGGGTCACTTTCAGACCTCCGACTTTTTCTTTTTTTAATTTTATTTCCTTTCATTTTAATCTATATTTTATTATGTTATTATACCTCACTCTAAATATTAGTTTTCAATGATCTTTTTATCTATATTCGCAATAACCATTTTCCCATTTTTGTAAAATGGACGTACCTGTCAAGTTCAAATATAATGTAAAACTGTCTGTTTAATCACAATATTTATTATAAATTGTAATATTTTTAGACCTAAATAAAAGTTCGTTTGGTGGGATGGTAGACCTTGGGTGCCTCCTGAATGCAGGAGGTATCCTTTCCCGGCCGTGCAGATAGCTACTCTAAACCCAATATGTGAGTCGCACGGTCTGGGGTCTTCAGACCTCCGACATCTTTGCACTAACCTACAGGGTTGATTTGCTTAGACACCATTGTAAAGAGCCTTGCTGTCCCAACCTGGAATCAAACCCTGGATTGGATCTCCGAACTGGTTGACGCTCTACCGTTGAGCTATTGGGACAAAATTGCAAGTCCTTACCGTTGAAGTGGACTCTGCATATATATATATATATATATATATATATATATATATATATATATATTGTTATTATATATATATATATATATATATTGTGTTCAGTTAATTATTGAACACTCTGTATATATTATATATATATATATATATAATATATACAGAGTGTTCAATAATTAACTGAACACTTACCTTTGGAATAACTTTTGAAATACTCACAAAAGGGTTGCGCTTTCAGTTTTTCTTCGATGGTGTTTGTAGGTTATTGGTTCAATGTTAGTTTGACCTGCATTTGAATGTACTTTAAAAATGGTGTACTCAACCGAAAACTTTTATTGCGAAAACTCAACTTTTATTGTGAGAAAGTCCTTCTGAAACACTGAGAAAGTGGTCAACAGCTTGCAAAAGTCTTCCAAAGTCATCCCATTCAACAGTTTTGGACCTGGATAGGAAATTTGAGAGAACTGATTCCGTTTTCTCGATGCTCATAAAGTAAATGTGAGTTCACCAAGATCAACCAGGAAACCTGAAAATGTAACAAGCACGGAGGAGACTGTAATGATCCTGCAATATCAACACGAAAATTGACCAATGAAATTGAGGTAAACGTTGGATCTACTTGCTCAATCCTAAAAAAAGACTTCCAGCTATTCCTATACAAAATCCAAACACTTCAACGGAACGGAAGGCAAACATTTTGAAAATTTTATTAATTAATTACACTGTAAAATGTTCTCCAAACTTTGCGCCTTTTCTTCATGCTACTTTATTGAACAAACTATCAGGAAAACCGCAATTACAGACGTTCACGAAAATTCCAGCTTCATTTTCGAAATATTCAGCTAATTATCGTCTGCAGAAACATTATTTTTGTATTTATATATATATATATACATATGTGTGTGTGTTATCATAACTATCAGGAACCTTACTTCCCATTACGGACAGCAGATTCCCCTGAAACGTTCAGTAAAATGCTTGCAAATATTTTGTGTACCTTTTGAACTCACTTCAAAGAATCACTGATTGCTAAAATATATCTGTTGTCAAAAAACTTTTTCTGCAAACTAAGTGTTCGCTTAATTATTTAACACCTTGTACATAGTATATATCAAGTAGTGTATTATCGAAAGAAGCCGAATATTTTTGCTAACAGGTTTACAAATATTTACTTACTCGTTTTAGACGCCGCTATTCTGTTTGAATGGTTCTTTTTGGAGAGAATAAATGCGTTTACACTTCATACCGTGTGGAGCAAAGCAGAAAAATTAGCAATAATCATGTGTTAAGCTTCCGTCATTCGGAACAAGTGTGTCTTTAGTGCAGCTGTGGAATTCTCACATGCAGCTTCAGTCAGAACTTCCTTTTACCTTTTTGTTATACACTTGGAATGACATTTCTGCTCTTTATACATAAAGAACAGCCAGTCACGAATTTCCTTATAGGCATAATCAGGCAGTCTTTCAGAACTTTTTGGCGGGGGAGGGGCGAATGAAACTTTAGGAAGGGGGAGGGTAAGTTTCCTATATAAATATATCTAAATGCTGTCACATAAATAGAAACTAGGTTAATATAAAATGCCTCCGGGGGGGGCGAATAATCGTCCCCGGGGGACGACAGATTCTCGACAATTTTCATACTAATTTTTGATTTCTCATACTATTGAATATGAAATAGAGAAAATATTGTTTTCACGAAACTTTATATCCTGCTTTGTTATAAAAAAATATATAGAACGAGATAGAATTATTTGAAATTCGAACGAAAACGTCGAAATTTATTCGAAATTTTATATTTTCTAACATAGCAGTGCAGCATAGGACAAATTACACATAGTAAAAGGGCTTAAGTATTTTATGACTCAACGATAACGAAAAACTTAACACTTTAAATCATTGTAGCGAAAAATAGTCGAGATACAATTTTTATGTTCGTAACGTCTCGAAGGGGAGGAGGGAGGGGGGGGGCAAGTTGCCCTTTTGAGGGGATATATTGTCAAACTTGGTATCAATCGAAAACTTTTTCAAGCCCTTAAAAATGAAGGGTAACATGTTATATCATTTGCATCATTCGGACCAATGATGCCAATTTTTAAAATTTTTCTTGCAAAATGTGCAAAATAAATTGCAGGTTGCTTAAAACTGGATCTTGGTTTGAGAAAGTCGAGTTGAGATCCACACTCCAATTAACTTTTTAGGGGACCTATATAAAAAAAATACATTTTATACTTATTCACTGAAAGGTATCGTGATCAAAATTTGAATAGGGTGACAGTCTACCTTAATTAAAGCATGCCCTAAATTGGAACCCTATATCTACAACCTATCGTTTAAGACATGTTTAGTAGCCCCTTCAAAGCACCTCTTATATGTCAATTACAAAAATAATAATATACTTTTAATGAAAAATTAAAATGGATTAAATAAAGTAGGTAAGAAAAAAGTAATATTGTCGGTTAGAGATGTGGGTCGGAAAATTTTACGTCATGTTTTTTCGCAAATTTTGCGACTCTTTTTTTTTCTTCTTATTAATTTAAAAATCTGATGTGGGCAGCACATGACTTTCCTTATACAATGCAATAAATTTACTACTTTTACAGCAAAAAAATAGGTTATTCTTATAGTAGATATTGGGCAGCACATGACTTTCCGTATGTAATGCAATGGATTTACTACTCTTACAGTAAAAAAAAAAAAAAAAATTGGTTATTCTTATAGTACATACGTATATTCTTTCCAAGATATTGAATTTTCGTCAGTGAGTCGACATTTTCATTGATTTAGCGTCATTTTTATCCATTTGGCGAGATTTTCGTGGCAACATTTCTTGGCAACACAAAAATTTGGCTACATTTAAAAAGTCGCCAAGTAGCCTGCATTCCGCCAAATTCGTAGCCAAAATCTCGCCAAGCGTTATGGACGAAGAAATAAGTTATTCTTATAGCAGATAAATGACTATTGGCGTTCAAATACAAAAATATTACTCAAAGTATCTTTTCTCATGAATGGAACGAGCTAGATCCACGAGAATGATGTCACCCAATGTATCGCACGATATTCCATATGAGAAGTGAACATGTTTCTCAAAAGTTAATATATTTTTTTTAATTTATGGGATTTTTTGATAAATTATTTTGAAAAATGCGCAATATCTCGAGAACGGTTCGTGCTAGCGCTCTAAAGTTTATGTCAATCGTTTTCTAAGAAAAAATTATATAAAAAATGTCTATTTGCGTAACTTTATTAAAGGTTTTAATTTTTTGATGATTTTTGCAAAATTTCACTCGAAAATTTAGAGCGGGAGGGGGGGGGGGGGGGTTCTGAATATTCGATTGCGTTTAAAACAATAAGCTTCCAGTATTCCTGGATTGTGATTTTTGTACCGAATTTTATTCGAATCGCTCCATTCGTTCGTGAGATATCGTCTCCACAGACTCACTGACACACACACACACACAGACATCACCTCAAAAGTTTTTGATTCGTGATCAGGGATGTTTGAAACGTGCTCTCCCGTCGAAAACTCGAATTCGACTTAAATTTTCGACCCCGTCACAATACTTTCCTTATACATTATGTATATAAGGAAAGTAAAAATAGAATGTAACTGTTCCAACTTTTTCAAACTGTTTTTCTGGAAAGCAAGTAGCTTTACAAGAAGTTTCTGATCGAGTTTTCTAATTTTGAAAAGGAAAGTGAGGGGGGGAGCAAATGTGTATTTGTGCGCTTTATTTTAAAGAAAAAGATTAGATGACAAGCAAAAGGTTATAAGTGGCATTTCACTCATTCTCAGAAGGAAGTAAATAAAGCTTTAAGAAGCCTATCCTTTCAGTATAAAGTTCTCCGAAATATATAAAAATATAAAAAGAATGGAATGTTTTCTAAAGTTCTGCTGAGGAAAAATGCTTTAATTGTACTAAATATAGGCTTAACTCATCTTGCAAATTGTCTCTTTTTCCTTATAATACTGAGTCGTTCAATTACAAGCAGGTATTTTTTAAACAATTTTTAATACTATATAAAATAAGTTATTTTTAAAAGTGCTTAGTTACAAACATTTTTTATTTATTTTTTTGCTCGTATAATATGTTTATATATTTACAAATTTATTTTTATACATATAATAAACTAATAATTTATGTTTTATTTATTTTTTTTAAGAAGCTGGTAGAATGTTTCCCTTTGAGTTATCAGTAGGTATTGATGAAAAAGCAATATAATATTTAACGTATTCTTCAATTATAATCAGTTTTTAATGTTTTTTTTTAGAATATTATGTTTAATAATCTATTTTTATACCCATAATAAATAACAAATTATTTATGATTCTGATAAGGTTTAACAATTTTAAATTATTTCTGAAGCTACTCCTTTTGTGAAATTGGAATTTTGAAGATAAAAAAATAATTTCGTAGATGAAATAGAATTTTTTACAAGTATTCAAAAGCAAGCGTATTTAAGGACAATAATAAATTGCAGCTGCTAATTGCAGTATACAGATATAAGAAATTTTCATGAATAGAATTTTTTTTCTAGATTTAAACCTTTTCTAACCTTGTTATATTAATACATGTTTGAGTGTAGCTGTAATATAAGAATAAATACTTTTAAAAGTCACTGAACACATTATTCCAGCTGAAATGTAAGATAGAGAATAATTTCAAAATTTTCCGGATAATTTTCTGGAAAAATTTCCCGTTCCTTTAAAATTTTCCAGAAAATCCACATCCCTATTGTTGGATATTAAACACCATATAATATCAAATAGTACTTTTCGATGAAAAATTGTATTTTGATATATTGTATCAACGGCCATAGAGTGACTTTGAAACCCAGGGAAAGCCTTCTATAAGTAAAATGTACGTCCTTCCGACTCCATAGCCTTTCTTGTAAAAAGTTTCTTGTTTCGGTAAGCTTTGTGTCGTACCTTTCGAAGTAAATCAGAAGTATAGCAATTTTCATCCGATTCTATCGATTTTTGGAGAAAAACATATAATATTAAAATATTTGTTGATTCTAAAAATAATTTCTTTAAATACCACAACTTTTCATTATTTCTTTAAATACCCCATTATTTTCATCGTATCTTCTTTCTCAAATATTTTCATAATTTCTTTAAATACCACAACTTTTCATTTCTTTAAATACCACAAATCATTTCTTTAAATACGCAAACTTTATCTTTAAATACCACTAAATTAGAAAATCTCCTAATTTAGCGCACTACGAGTTCGGACATCATCTGAAATCGTCTGGGAAAAAAGAAATACTCGCCCTTTTCCTTGTCGGCAGACGATAATGAAAATGATTTCGCCGTACCTGATATCGACTCCTACACATTAAATAAGGCTCTACGACTTTATAATTAGCTTTTTTCGTCTATTTCGCTTTGTTGCCGAGTTCGTGTCCTAACTTTTTTTAAGTCACATCTAGAAGCACTGCAATCACGTTTATTCGCTCAAGCAGTGACATTTATTATAGATCGGCGTAAAGTGTAAACAAAATTATTGGGCTGCTTGTGAACTTTCCTGGGAACCTTGTATGTGTGTGTGTGTGTGTATGTATGTGTGTATGTGTGTGTGCGCGCACGTGCGTGTGTGTGTATGCGTGCGTGTGTGTGTATGCGTACGTGTGTGTATATGCGTGCGTGTGTATGCGTGCATGCGTGCATACGTGTGCGTGCGTGCGTGTGTGCATGCATACGTGCGCGTGTGTATATGTATGCGTGCGTGTGTGTATGTGTATGTGTGTGCGTATGTGTGTGCGTGCACGTGCGTATGTGTGTGTGTGTGCGCGCGCGCGTGTGTGTGTGCGTGCGTGTGTGTGTATGTGTGCGTGCACGTGTGTGTGTGTGTGTGTGTGTGTGTGTCTTCAAGATCTCAAATTCGGAAGTTTTCGGTTATTTAATACTATTAAGAATGTTCCTTTAAAGGTCAACATGATATAAATAAACAGCTTACCACAATTACTCCATTCAATAGCTCACTAGATGAAAAGTCCCTCGCGTGTTAGAAAGCAATTACTAACATTTCCAGTACTGATGACGTTAAACTTTCAAAGAGTATCCTGTCAATAAATTTTAGTAGGGATAAATTGGAGGAAAGATGGTATAACAGATTTACGATTACTGTAAAAAAAATCTGATGTGGGTAACGCATGACTTTGCCTCTATAACGCAATGAATGTACTTCTTTCACAATGAAAAGGCGATGTAATGAGATCCACGGTACAATGTTTTTATCGTTGAATTATACATTGGGCGCTTTTCCGGTTAGCCACATGTGAAACTATTTCGATGTACCCAATTAACTAATATTTCACGCAAATCTAAATAAATAATTATCAATATTGATAGCATACGCAATAAGCAATATAGTCCGTATATATTTTAATATTTAATTCTCGATTTGGTGTCATTTTTGTCAACGTGCCGTCATTTTTACAATTTTAACGATATTTTCACCAATCTGGGACAAAATATCGTCAAAGTGGCGATATTTTGCTACATGAGTTGTCAAATCCGCAATATTGATCGCCAAGCGTTTTACGGACAAACGGTGAGAAGAGCATTTCTTATATACATACAAATGACTATTGGCGAATGGTTAAGCGTCAGAATGCAAAACTGTTACCCAAAGTATCTTCTCTCGTGAATGGAACGAACTAGATCCACAAGAATAACGTTAACAAATTGAACGCATAGTATTACATATGAAAAGTGAAACTATTCCATAACAGTTAATATTTTTTTTTATTTTATATGATTTTTATTGATAAATTTATTTGAAAAGGGGGCAATATCTCGAGACCGTATCATACTTGCATATTAAGATGTATGTCAATAATTTCCTAATGAAAAATTACATAATACATTATTAATTACGCAGCGTTATTGAAGGCTTTGATTTTCTTTGATGATTATTTCAAAATTTCTTTCGAAAATTTGGGGTCTGCCGAACATTTGACTGCGTTTAAAATCAGTAAGCTTCCAGTATTCACCCATTGTAACTTTTATATCAAATTTCATTCAAAACACACCATTCGTTCAGGAGGTATCGCCTCCACGCACACACATACTTACACACACACACATACTTACACACACATACTTACACACACACACATACTTACACACGCGCACATACTTACACACACACATACTTACACACACACACATACTTACACACACACACATACTTACACACACACATACTTACACACACACACACACACAAAAACAATATTTACACATACGCACATGCTTACACACATGCACACATACTTACCCATACACACACACACATACATACTTACCCACACATACATACTTACCCACACATACATACTTATCCACACATACATACTTACCCACACATACTTACCACACACATACTTATACACATAGAGAGAGAGAGGAAGAGAGAGGCATCACCTCAAAAACGATTGACTCGAGTTCAGAGATGCTTTAAACGTGCTCTTCAATCGTGTTCTTCCAACAGCATTACAATACTTTCCCTATACATTATACTATGTATATAGAGAAAGTAATAAATAAATTTATTGATGCTTCTCGAGTGTGTTCTAACACACATATGTGCATTATGTGTGTTAAAACACATGTTTCAATTATATGTGTTTTAACACACGTAATGGAACATTCGTTGCTCCTGCAGAATTAGAATGTAAGCAATGCTCTAACTGCTGCTGATGTTATAAAACTAAAATAACTTCGTTAAGAGCAACATACAACACACAATTAAAAGCATCGACCGGTTTCGATGGCAAGAAACAGCCTTCATCATCAAGACACACAGGCAACGCAACCTTCACTCGTGTAAGTGTGATTTCACTGAGTTGCCGATCTAACTCCCAAGTGTGAAAGTCTGTGTGTCCTAACGAAAAAGCCCGTTTCTTGCCTTCGAAACCGATCGACACTACTAATTCTGTACTATATGTTGCTATATTTTGTGCTATATGTTGCTATTGTTTGTTCTATATGTTGCTATTTCTTGTGCTATATGTTGCTATTGCTTGTGCTATATGTTGCTATATTTTGTGCTATATGTTGCTATATTTTGTGCTCTATGTTGCTATTGTTTGTGCTATATGTTGCTATTTTTTGTGCTATATGTTGCTATTTTTTGTGCTATATGTTGCTATTTTTTGTACTATATGTTGCTATTTTTATGCTGCATGTTGCTTTATACTATTTTAGTTTTATAACTATAAAATTCTTGAAATGTGAAGTTCCGTCCCACTTTCTCATAGATCCTGTAAGGTGTACTTCTGATGCATAAAATAAAAATATTTCCCAGCAGATTAACGGTTAGAGAGTCTGTCTCCTGGGCAACCGAGATACGTGTTTCAAATCATGGCTGAAGAATGCTTGCTGATGCTTCTTTACAGCGTCGCTCGAACAGCTTAACCCTACACAGGGCCGCTTTTATCCTAGGCAGAAGAAAATTCTAGCCCCCTCGCAAATTCTTTTGACTAAATAACTAATTAATAATAAATAATTACTTTGAAATGTAATCAAAAAATCTAATGTGGGCAGCACATGACTTTCCTTATATAATGCAATGAATTTACTACTTTTACAGTAAAAGAAAATAAATTATTATTATAGTAGATATTTATATTCTTTTCAAGATATTGAATTTTCGTCGTCATTTATGAGATGTGATTTATGTGATTTATGAGTCGTCATTTTCATTGATTTAGCGTCATTTTTATCCATTTGGCGAGATTTTCGTTAATTTAGCAACATTGAAGAAAATCACCAAGTTGGCGACATCCCACCAAATTCGTCGTCAAAATCTCGCCAAGCGTTATGGACGGAGAAATAAGTTATTCTTACAGCAGATAAATGACTATTGGCGTTCAAATACAAAAGTATTACTCAAAGTATCTTTTTTCATGAATGGAACGAGCTAGATCCACGAGAATGATGTCACAAATTTATCGCATGGTATTACATATGAAAAGTGAACATGTTTCTCAATAGGAAATATATTTTTTTTTATTTTATATGATTTTTTGATAATTTTTTTTTTTTAAAATGGGCAATATCTCAAGAACGGTTCATGTTAGCGTTCTAAAATTTATGTAAACCGTTTTCTAATGAAAAATTACATAAGAAATGTTTATTTGCGTAACTTTATTAGAGGTTTTGATTTTTTGACGATTTTTTCAAAATTTCACTAGAAAATTTAGGGGGTTCTGAACATTCGATTGCGTACAAAAACAATAGGCTTCCAGTGTTTACGGATTGTAATTTTTGTACCAAATTTCATTCGAATCGGTCCATTCGTTCGTCAGTTATCGTTTCCACAGACTCACTGACACACACACACACACACATACAGGCATCAACTTAAAAATGTTCGATTCGTGATCAGAGATGCTTGAAACGTGCTCTCCCATCGAAAACTCGAATTCGAATTTTGGACTCCGTCACAATACTTTCCTTATACATTATTGTATATAAGGAAAGTAATAAGTAATTACTTTAAGAAAAGTTACATTGAGAACGAAAGATGGAGTTCTACTTGTATAGAGCTTCCGGTGTCACCAGCATTTGCCTACTGTCTCTGTGATCAAAACCGGTCTTAAACCTACAAGCTTACAGTTAATCATCGAGATTTTAAAAAATATGATGTGGGTAGCACATTACTTTCCCTACTTAACTTTTTTCAAGTACTTTACTTTTTCAGTGCGAAATAATGACAGACAAGATCCACGGCACAGTGGTTTTAACGTTGCAAAGTACACTAATATTTAGTGCTTATCTGGATAACAAGATGTAAAATTATTTTAAAGTACCAAATTGATTTGTATTTCCAGCAAATATAGCTTGACAATTGGGAATATTGCTAACATATGCTAAACAATACACTCCATTATGTTATATATAAAAATACGTTAATTATTATTAATTCATCAATTTTATATCATTTTTGAAACTTTAAAACGCATTTACTTTCACCAATTTGACAACATTTTTGTCAATTTGGCAAAAGCCGCCAAGTTGGGTATATTTCGCTAAATTAGTCACCAAATCTGTCGCCAAGTGTTACATACTTTTTTATACTTACTACTCGTGCTGTTCATTTTTACGTATTTTTAGACTCAGTTATTTGAAAAACGTGCAATATCTCGAGAACGATTCCAGCTACAGTTAGAAAGTTTGTGTTATTCGTTTTAGAATAAAAAGTTATACATAAAATGATTATTTATTTAACATTGGTGACGGTTCTGATTTTTCTATGATTTTTTCAAATATTTTCAGCTTTTATGAACGTTTGATCGCGTTTAAAATCCATAGACTTCCAGTATTCACGGATTATACAATAATCGCACAAATGTAAGTTTGAAACACTGCAATCGTTCATGAGATATCGCATGGACTCACGAACATGCACATACACACACACGCGCACACACACAGACATCAGCTCAAAAAGGGTTCGATTTGAGTTCAGGTATGCTTGAAACGTGCTCTTCGTCGAAAACTCGAATTCGAATTTTCGACTCCGTCACTATACTTTCTCTATACATCGTACTACATATGCATGTAGGGAACGTAAAAAGCTACATTTCGCATTTTCTAGAAATTCCACGATTGCAGAAATTTTCAATCCGGGAGTATTATGGCGCACAGAGTGCTAGCCTAGTCCGTAGATAAAAACCCAGATCCGTCACGCCAATTAATTGGATGCGTTTGGTTTATCTGCGTAAATATATATTATTTCATTACCTTTTACATTCAAGGAGCAGGAAGTTCGTTCGTTCTTGAATAATCGTGTCCACACCTCACAGACATACACACATATATATCTATACATTCACCCATTCGCACACGGGCATATTTCCAAAAATGTTTAAAATGGATTCAGAAGATCTTGAAACATGCTTGTTCGTGAATAATCTCGAATTTGAGGATTATTTGGAAAACAGCATTTTCTCTATATTATAATATGAACAAGAAAAATCAATCATGCATAAAGCATTGATTATGAAACACTTTCTAAATTCAATGCAATTTTATTTAAACATCTCTAAAATGCGATACATTCCTCGGTAATACTTTTAAAATTATCACAACACTACATTAATTTATTATATTTGAAAACTTCACCGAAAATAAATTAAATTTATTCAAATGGCCTCATCGAAATATAACACGCCTGGCTCTCTCTATAAAAGCAGCATTTCATTCATTTCATGCATCACAATACTATAATAATTTATTTTATTTAAAAATTTAAGACCATGGAGGTACAAGTAATTAAACTCTATGCTTAAAACTTCATCAAAAAAATCGTGCTTCTCTGTGTAAAATCAATTAATATTTCATTCATATCAGCTATATTGCAGACTCCATGAGCTAAATCATTTTGCGTCAAAGAAATGCAGCAATTCTTATACAACTCATTCTACATCTTTCGGTATTTACATTCTCCATAAGTGAAAATTAGGCTTCGTTGTAGAAATAATCAAAGTTGGATGATCATTTAAACTCAGATATATTGTAATTGCATTGTTTCAGTATGTAGATGCACAGAATTTAAGCAAAAATAAAGCGGTTTTAGGACGGATACAACACTAAATATGAATTAAAAAGAACTTTAAAAATCACGATTTTGACACAAGATGGATGCCATATTTTATTTTAAAGTGGATCACGTGATCTTCTATCTGATGTAACGTGATGATCTGAGTATTCATATAATGGTCACGTGATCTCTTCATATAAAAGGTGTAATTATTACTTTGATTTTTATATAAAAAACTACTGAATATATTTTGCTGAAATTTTTTTTGTATATTTTATGGGATAATTTGAATATTTTCTAAAACTTTCGAAGCAATTTGTAAATTTTAAATTTGCTTAAAAACTATTTGAAAAATTAGATCCCATAGGATTCGATGTATTTCATTTTTTCAACCCGGGTTCAATCCAAAACTAATCGGATGAGATTATTCATTTATATTCCCATATGCCCCACAGACCGTCCGAACAACATACTAAAATTTTATTTTGATAAAGTCATTTTACGGCAGTTGTCGTGCTAACGGACAGACAGACAAATAGACAGAATGAACAATGTCATAAATACTTTTCAACTTTGTTGTAAAGTGTTAAAAAGTAAATATCAGCCAAACTTCTATAGGATTAAACACGAAAATGTCTATCTTTCACAAACATTTACCTGATTTCGCTGAAGTGTCGCTCAGTCTCATTTACTCTATAGAGGAGTCTAATTTAAAGTCTGAGGAGTCTAATTTATCCTAACAAAGGCTAAATTAGACTCCTCAGCATAAGCGACGACTTGAAAAATTATTGGGGGTTCCTGAAATTTTAAATCGAATGACCCATGACATCGAATGCCCCATTGGACACAATAAGACGTCTAAACTGCTAAAATGAAGCAAATTATAGTTAAGTACAGGAAAATATTTATTTCATTCTTCTTGCTTTTGTAGGCGCAACATTTTTATATATACAATATAGAGATACTGTGAATTTCCAGCTCGATTATCTTTATAAAAGTAACAAAAATGTAAAATTTATTTTTAGACATTGTTACCAATGTTAAAAATCTGATGTGGGCAGCATATGACTTTCCCTGCAGACGCGAATTCATTCTTTCTATATTTCTTTTAGAATTCATTAAATTGAGTTTAATTGTACAAAATAACACAAAATTTTCATTTTTAATTCAATTTCTGCTTTTATTTGGTAATTGGGCATTTTTACAAAGGAAGCATAACAAAAATGCAAAAAATCTCAAATATCTTGAAAACGGTTAGTCCTAGAGTAATAGAGTTGTTCTTATTCTTTTTCTCGTCAAAAATTACGTATAAAACAACCATTTAATTGATACATTTGAACATACGTAGTCTTTTCTATAGATATTGGCGATTTTTGCGGGCCATTTCGTAATAAAGGGCAGGTTGTTCTTTTCCGAATCGTACCAAAATCTAATCAGCACCAGAATATCCCACAAGTGATTTATCTACCAAATTTTGTGAAATTTAGTCAATTAGTATTTCAGCTAGAGTGGATAGATTTTTGAGGGGAATTTCGCAAAAAAAGGCGGGTTCTTTTTTTTCCGAATTGTACCAAAAACTAATCAGCACCAGGGTCACGCCCAAGAGTTTTATCTACCAAATTTTATGAAATTCGGTCCATTAGTTTTGAGTTAAAGTGAATACATACATTGCACAGACACACACACAGACATCACGCTAAAAATGGTTTTTTCGTATTCTAGAGGTCTCGAAGCGTGTAGATCCGTCGAAAACTCGAGTTGCGATTTTCGGCATGATTCTAATACTTCCCCTATACATTACCATGTATTGAAGGGAAAGTAAAAATTTAAAATAATAAAATATCTTTAAATCATTTCTGAGTTAAAATCTTGCATTCAGAATGCATTAAACAGTCTGAGGGGTAAGTTTTTATACAAACTTTATATACAGTAATCAGGGAATGAACAATTAAAAACTTAAAGAATTGATAACAAAATTTATGCATATATGCGTGCATTTTCCCCACTAAAAAAGCACAAAAATATTAGGAGTTCGAGAAACCCACAATAGAATTATTGGGGTTTCAAAAAGTGTCTCGAACCCACTAAATCCACGCCGCTGCTCCTCAGCATCATGTACGTACAGTTGCTTTTCAAGTTGTTTTACAGACGAGGCATTTCGTTTTCAAATAATTCTGCGTAATTTTGTGAATTATGTCTGTTTAAAACCTCTGTATATGAAATATGCAAATTCATTGTTACTTTCATGTACAATTGTATGGAAAAATTATTGTTCTCTCGAAACTTTTCGAATTCAAGATTTTGCAGAAATAGCACATTTTAGGACCTCACATTTCGAACACATTCAGAAAGATGTGCACCTGTGTGTGTATGTGTGTGGATATGCCACTATGATTCAATGCATTCATCCGCCATAACCTTTTATGCATGGATGCATGATGTTAAAAACTGGAAGATGGATTTTTATTTATATCTCATGATTAGAAATTAACTTACTTCAATTTCAGGATTTTCATAGCATTCTTTCGTATAGAAAAATAGTGGCAATTTCTAATGAGGGTAGGAAACATATGGAGAAATTCATAATTTGAACTACTCTATGGATGGTAATGGTATCAAAATAGTTTATAGTAACACAGATAAGCCAAATGCCTTCATCAATATCACTGTATTGTTGCCAACTTGAAAAGAAAAACATTTTAAAACTTTACAAATCGATTTCAACAAAACGTTTAAAGAACAAAATAACTGAGTACGCAATTCGAAAATGCGCATCTTTTTAAAACTTTACAACATAGTTGAAAAGTGTGTGTTTATGACTTTGTTCATTCTGTCTGTCTGTCTGTCCGTTAGCACGATAACGGCCTTAAAAATGATTTTATCAAAATGAAATTTTACTATGTTTTTCAAACGGTCTGTGGGACCTATAGGAATATAAATAAATAATATCACCCAATTAGTTTTGGATTGAACCCGGGTTGAAAAAATGAAATACATTGAACCCTATGGGACCTAATTTTTCAAACATTTTTTAAGCAAATTTAAAATTCACAAATTACTTCAAAATTTTTAGGAGATATTCAAATTATCCCATAAAATATATAAAAAAAATTTCAGTAAAATATGTTAGATAGTTTTTTAATTAAAAATTATTTAATATAGGGAGAAAAACAAATTCAATTAAATTCTGACTCTTGCTATATCCTCCAAAAAGAAAAATCTGATGTGGGCAGCACATGACTTTCCCTGCAGACTTATATCCGCGTTCCCTTTATTTTAATTAAATTTATTTCACTTTTAATTCAATTTTCGTTCTCATTCGGTAACCGGACTTATTTTCAAAGGTGGCGTAGAGAAAATACGAAAAACTAAAATATCTCGAGAACGGCTAGTCCTAATGTAATGGGGTTGGTCTTATTCTTTTCTTCGCTAAAAATAACTTATTAAACAAGCATTTAATGGATATATTTGAGCATACGTAGTTCTTTAGTTTAGATTTTGTCGATTTTTGCTAGCCATTTTGCAAAAAAAGGCAGGTTATTTTTTTCCGAATCATACCAAAATCTAATCAGCACCAGAGTGACCCACAAATGACTCATCTGCCGAATTTTGTGAAATTCGGTCCATTAGTTTTTTTAGTTAGAGTGGATACAAGCTTTTGCGGACCATTTCGCAAAAATAGGCGGATTCTTTTATCCCGAATCATACCCAAAACTAATCAACACCAGATTCGCCCACAAGTGACTTTACTACCAAATTTTGTGAAAATCGGTCCATTAGTTTTTTAGTTACAGTGGATACAAAATCTACACAGACAGACAGACAGACAGACACACAGACAGACAGACACACACACAGACGTCACGCTAAAAATGTTTTTTTCGTATTCTAGAGATCTTGAAATGTAGATCCGTCGAAAACTCGAGTTGCGATTTTCGACATGATTCCAATACTTTCCCTATACATTACCATGTATTGCAGGGAAAGTAAAAAACAGATATATTATATAATAAATATCTTTCCAAGAGTTTAATTATTTTGTACATGACAGAGGTTTCACATTTTAAAATAAATATGGTAGATAACAATTTTTCAATTTTTTTTTTAATTTTACATAACTCTTCATGATATACTTATTTGATGGCATTTCTAATTAACTTTCCTACGTCCTAGAGAGTTAAAATTTGGTACACAGCTTAAATTTGTAGAGCATTTTATTCTACAAAAATTTGGTGGATCCTCAAATATAGATCCTACATTTTTTTTCAAAATGGCCTGCAAATAATCCCCATTCACTTCTATGAATCATTGCTGTAATATTGTTAAAAATTCGGATGTAAACAGCACATGACTTTACCTGCAGACTCATATTCACGTTCTCTTTATTTCTTCAATAATAATTTGAGTTTATCTGCACAAAATAACAACCATAAGTATTTAAATGACATTGAATTTGCACGTTAAGCTTAAATTTTGTTCTCATTTGATAGCTGGACTTATTGTCAAAGGTGGTGTAGCGAAAACGCGAAAAAACTAAAATATCTCAAGAACGGCTAGTCCTAGAGTAATGGGGGTTAGTCTTATTCTTTTTGTTGTCAAAAATCAAGTATGAAATAGGCATTTAATTGATATAATTGAAGACACGTAGTCGTTCATTTTCATATTTAACGATTTTTGCGGGCCATTTCGCAAAAACAGTCCGTTCCTTTTTCCCGAATCGTACTAGAATAACCTACAAGTGATTTATGTACCAAATTTTGTTAAATTTGGTCCATTAGTTTTTAGCTAGAGTGGATAAAGGCAATTTCTGCCGACCATTTCGCAAAGAAAGGCAGATTCTTTTATTACGAATCGTACTATAATCTAATGAACATCAGGGTTTCTCACAAAAAACTTACCAAATGTTATGAAATTCGGTCCATTAGTTTTTCAGTTAGAGTGAATGCAATATATCCTCACAGGCACACAGAAACACACACAGATACACCCTTACACACACAGAGCCAACGGCCGTACCATGCTGAAAACACCGGTTCTCGTTAGATCACCGAAGTCAAGCAGCATCGGACGCGGTTAGTACTTGGGTGGGTGACCACCTGGGAACCCCGCGTGCTGTTGGCACATTTCGGTCGCGGTAGCCCGGTGGTTTGCGCTCTGGATTTGCACGCTGCCGCAACTGCCGTCGTGTTCATGCGGAGTACGATCACGTTAAACATGTGGGTCCGTAAGTCCTTCCGAGAGGTTGGTGGTAGGGGGAGGAGGGTACGGTCCCTGTGGATGCCTCCCCCACTGGGTGCCGGTCTAAATTGGGTGGCACTTCCCAGCCGTCCAAACAGTTACCTTACACCTTTCTGGTAGGTCGGACGGTCTGGTCTCAACAACAACCCTTACACACACAGACGTCTCCCTAAAAGTAGTTTTTCGTGTTCTAGAAGTCCCAAAACGTGTAGATCCTTTGAAAATTCGAGTTCCGATCTTCGGCACGATTCCAATACTTTGAATACATACACACACACACATACACATATATTATCTATGTATCTGTGTATCTAAATTCCGTGCCTACGCAATTACAATAGTTGTGATTTTAAGTGATCCCTAAACTTTTATTATTCCTACAACGAAGCCTAATTTTAACTTATGCAGAATTCAAATATCTCAAGCGATTGTAAGTGAGTTATATAAGAATTGCTGAATTTTTTTCACACAAAATTATTTAGCTCTGGAGTCTGAAATACAAGTTATATGAATGAAATATTCATTGATTTTGTATAGAGAATCAGACGATTTATATTTCGATGAAGTTTTAAATATTTAAGTATAATAAATTACTGTAGTACTGTGATGATGTAAAAGATATCCCCACTGAATGTATCACATTTTAGAGATTTTTAAATGAAATTGCATTTCATTTGGAAAGTGTTTCATAATCAATG
This sequence comes from Amaurobius ferox, assembly GCA_951213105.1. NCBI lineage: Eukaryota > Metazoa > Arthropoda > Arachnida > Araneae > Amaurobiidae > Amaurobius > Amaurobius ferox. Next base: position 46,347,420 of record OX578135.1, read on the forward strand.
CTTATGCATGATTGATCTTTCTTGTTTTTTATTTCTGATAATGATTGTGACGCAGTAAAGAATAAACATTATGGAATATGAATCTATGAGGAAATAGAGTGGAAACTCATACTTCACATATTTATCAATAACCGCTGAAAAACTGAAAAACTGCTACAACAATAACACAAAATAAAGACTTAGTCAATACCCCTACTAGTTTCTACATCTAAAGACAGATAACACCCACCTCCTTCACCGGCCGTCCAAATAGATGCTCTAAGTCCACTGGATGAGTCGGACGGTCTGGGTTTTCAACCCATCTCCTTCAGGACCGACAAGAAGTGCTATCTGGCAGACTCAAATCTCAACGCGAGTAAGTGAATGTTGTTGTTGTTGAAACCCAGACGGTCCGACCTACCAGAAAGGTGTAAGCTAACAGTTTGGACGGCTGGGAAGAGCCGCCACCCAATTTAGACCAGAACCCAGCGGGGGACTATTTGTATTTATACAGCATATTTTGTATTTACATTGCATATTTCGTATTTTGCATATATTGTATTAATACTGCATATTTAATTTTAAAAAAAAAAATCGACATAAACTTTTAACTAACAAATACGACTCATTGCATTTGCATCAATAAGCCATATAGCCATAATGCCTTCAAACCCCTCATCGTTTTGCTATTGAAATATATAATGGAATCCAAAAACTTGTTCTAAATGGATTGGAAAACTCCTCAAACTTCTCTCCAGTGTTAAATACTTAAACGAAACCTCTGCCATCCAATTCAATGAGAAAGAAAGAAAAAAGCTTCAACTGTGTAAAAACATCTGCTGAAACGTAATGCACATTGAATGAAGTCCATCGATTTTGGATACACTCAAAAAGTAAAAATGACTGTCTTAATCGATAAAGTCCTGGAATAAATTTATACCAACTCATATTATACTAACCACCTTCTGCACGTGTGTACAGTCACCTTCACAGTTAATATTTTAAATGAAATTAACAAAAATTATACCAGCTACGCGGGCACAGTTTTCTTAAAGTAGCTGTAAACCACGTACGGTATCTTTTTGGCGAGTTCTTAACTTACAGTGGCTTTATTGTACACAGTAAAATATTTGCAAGCATGTTACTGAAAGTTTCAGGGGAATCAGCTGTCTGTAATGGGGAGTAAGGTTCCTGATTGTTGTAATATTAATATATATATATATATATTCATATATATATATATATATATATATATACATCAGGGTGTCCCAAAAACATTGACCTCGGCTTTTATTCCTTAAATATTGATCTTAGACATATATAATAAATCACAAAGTTGCGTAAAAAAAGGTACAGAATTTTATGAAGTGGATAAAAATTTTCAGGGGCTTAAATTTGAAGAAATACAAAATTCAAACTTTTATACGGCCCCCGTACAAAAACATTTCCAATGAGTAAAATGTGCCCCCATACACTAATAAGGTGATGTACAAAATTTCAGCATTTTATCATAAAAAGTCCCAGAGATATGAAAAGACAAAAAAAAGTTGACTTAAACCACTTTTCGATGCATCGACATGGGTTCTCAGAGGGGAAAAACCATGTCGACAGATCGCGTTTCAGGGATTATACACAAATTACAAAATAAAACAATGATTACATAAATAGGTAATAATTTTTCTATTTATTGATACAAAAGTATCTACACTGTGTAGATGTAATAACTTTACACAAAGATTACAAAGCTTGGTTAAAATGCTTTCCATCCATGCCAAAGATCCATTAAAGATAAGAGGCAGATATTATTTGCCTATGATGCATTTCTGCGTTGCGTCATTTGCACTCTTGCTATAAACATTTACATTTTAATTTGTGATTAATCCCTCATCAACTTTGTTTAACCATATCTCTGGGACTTTTTATGATAAAATGAGGAAATTTTGAACATCGTATGGGGCACATTTTACTCATTGGAAACGTTGTTTTTTTTGTACGGGGGCCGTATGAAATTTTAAATTTTATATTTCTTCAAATTTAATCCCCTAAAAATTTTTATCGGTTTCATAAAATTCTGTACCTTTTTTCACGCACTTATGTAGTTTATTATATATGTCTAAGATCAATACTTAAGGAATAAAAGCTGAGGTCAAAGTTTTTGGGACACCCTGTATATATATATATATATATATATATATATATATATATATATATATATATATATATATATATATATATATATATATATATATATATATATATATATATATATAAATTGAAATTTTTGAAACGAAAACTATGCATAAACTACGGTAAGTACAAAAAAAACCATCCCTAGCATATCTGTTACAAATAAGTAACTATAGACCAAGACTAAGGATAAAAATCTGATGTGGGCAGCACACGACTTTCCCTGCAGACTTATATACACGTTCTCTTTATTTTAATTAAATTTAATTCACTATTAATTCAATTTTCGTTCGCATTTGTTAACTGGACTCATTTTCAAAGGTGGCTTAGAGAAAAAACGAAAATATCTCGAGAACGGCTAGTCCTAGTGTGATGGGGTTAGTCTTATTCTTTTCTTCGTTAAAAATTAAAAATTACGTATAATACAAGTATTTAATGGATATATTTCAGCATACGTAGTTTTCTATTTCAGATTTTGTCGATTTTTGAGAGCCATTCTGCAAAAAAAAGGCAGGTTGTTTTTTCCGAATCATACCAAAATCTAATCAGCACCAGGGTAACCCACAGGCGATTTATCTTCCAAATTTTGTGAAATTCGGTCCATTAGATTTTCAGCTAGAGTACATACAAGCTTTTGCGGGCCATTTCGCAAAAAAAGGCGGGTTCTTTTATCCCGAATCGTACCCAAAACTAATCAGCACCAGATTCACCCACAAGTGACTTACCTACCAAATTTTATGAAATTCAGTCAATTAGTTTTTTAGTTAGAGTGAATACAAAATCTGCACAGACAGACAGACACACAGACACACACACACAGGCGTCACGCTAAAAATCGTTTTTTCGTATTCTAGAGGTCTCGAAACGTGTAGATCTGCCGAAAACTCGAGTTGCGATTTTCGACATGATTCTAATACTTTCCCTATACATTACCATGTATTGCAGGGAAAGTAAAAATCTGATGTGGGCAGCACATGACTTTCCCTGCAGACTTATATTCACGTTATCTTTATTTTAATTACTTTTAATTCACTTTTAATTCAATTTTCGTTCTCATTTGATAACTGGACTTCTTTTCAAAGGTGGCGTAGAGAAAATACGAAAAACTAAAATATCTCAAATATCTCTAGAATGGTTAGTCCTAGTGTAATGGGGTTGGTCTTATTCTTTTCTTCGTCAAAAATTACGTATTAAATAAGTATTTAATGGATATATTTGAACAAACGTAGTGTTTTATTTTAGATTTTGGCGATTTTTGCGGGCCATTTTTAAAAAAAAGGCAGGTTATTTTTTTCCGAATTATACCAAAATCTAATCAGCACTAGATTGTCCCACAGGTAACTTATCTACCGAATTTTGTGAAATTCGGTCCATTAGTTTTTCAGCTAGAGTGGATACAATCTTTTGCGGGCCATTTCGCAAAAAAAGGCGGGTTCTTTTATCCCGAATCATACCCAAAATTAATCAGCACCAGACTCGCCCACAAGTGACCTACTTACCAAATTTTATGAAAATCGGTCCATTAGTTTTTTAGTTAGAGTGGATACAAAATCTGCACAGACAGACAGACATACAGACTCACAGACACACAGACACACACACAGACGTCACGCTAAAAATAGTTTTTTCGTATTCTAGATGTCTCGAAACGTGTAGATCCGTCGAAAACTCGAGTTGCGATTTTCGGCATGATTCCAATACTTTCCATATACATTACCATGTAATGCAGGGAAAGTAAAAATAGAAGGTTATCTTGTTACCTTTTGATTTATACATATAACACTTCGGCAGACGATAATTAGCTGAATATTTCAGAAATTAAGCTGGAATTTTCATGAATGCCTGTAATTGCAGCTTTTCTGATAGATTGGTCAACAAAATAGCTGACAAAAATGAGTAAAGAATGTTTTACAATGTAGCAGCTATCTCTTCAGGAGAAAGCTTTCAAAATTTTCATTGAAAAGCATTATTTGGAAAACGTGGTAAATACAAAGCCTCAAACGATGTTCAACTGATGATTTACAATATAATAAAATGCGCAAAAATGATAACAATATATTAATCATAATTTATTGATGTATATTTTTACTTGTTTTTATTTTCAAATTGAAATAGGACCTAGGTACGCAGGTTGGGGAGATAATTACTTTCCCTGCAATACATGGTAATGTATAGGGAAAGTATTGGAATCATGCCGAAAATCGCAACTCTAGTTTTCGACGAAACTACACGTTTCGAGACCTCTAGAATGCGAAAAAAACATTTTTAGCATGACATCTGTGTGTCTGTCTGTCTATGCAAATATTGTATCCACTTCAACTAAAAAACTAATTGACCGAATTTCATAAAATTTGGTAGGTAAGTCACTTGTGGCGAATTTGGTGCTGATTAGTTTTGGGTACGATTCGGGATAAAAGAAAGCCTTTTTTTGCGAAATTGCCCTCAAAAGCCTTTATGCACTCTAGATGAAAAACTAATGGAACAAATTTCACAAAATTCGGTAGATAAGTCACTTGTGGGTCACCCTGGTGCTGATTAGATTTTGGCATGATTCGGAAAAAATAATCAGCCTTTTTTTGCGAAAAGGTCCTCAAAAATCGTCAAAATCTAAAATAAAAAACTACGTATGCTAAATATATCCATTAAATGCTTGTTTTATACGTAATTTTTAACGGAAAAAGAATAAGACCAACCCCATTACACTAGGACTAGTCGTTCTCGGGATATTTTAGTTTTGTCATATTTTCTCTACGCCACCTTTGAAAATAAATCCAGTTACCAAATGAGAGCGAAAATTGAATTAAAAGTGAATTAAATTTAATTAAAATAAAGAGAACGTGGATATAAGTCTGCAGGGAAAGTCATGTGCTGCCCACATCAAATTCTTTGACGTGGAATTCGACAATTGAAAAAAAAAATCGACATCGTTTGAATAAAGTTCATTATTGCAAAAAGTTAAGTTCTGGAGGAAAGGTGTGTATGCACTGGCCAGTTTAAAAAATTTTAAAGACCTCATTTTGAATTTAGTAGTAATCGTAATTATAAAAAATTTCAAATAGTAATAACAATAGTATGAATGGATATGTTTTGAAGCTATAATGCATGTACATAGTATAATGTATAAGGAAAGTATGGTGACGGGGTCGAAAATCCAAATTCGAGTTTTCGACGAGAGAGTACGTTTCAAGCATCTCTAAACACGAATCGGACGGTTTTGAGGTAATGTCTGATTGTGTAAGTATGTGTGTGGGTCCGTGAATCTGTGGAAACGATAATCATGAACGAATGGAGCGATTTGGATGAAATTTAGTACAAAAATTACAATCAGTGAATATTGAAAAGTTATTGATTTTAAACGCAATCGAATATATGGACCCCCTCCCCCCCCCCCCCCCCCCCGAAAAAAAATTTCCAATAAACTTTCGAAACAATCATCAAAAAAATCAAAACCTTCAATAAAATTAAGTAAATAATCATCTTTTATGAAATTTTTCATTAGAAAACGATAGCCGCAAACTTTAAAATGCTAGCAAGAACCGCTATCGAGATGTTGCACATTTCCAAATAAATATATTAAAAAGCACTTGAAGTAAAAAAATACATTTGACGAGCTTGGCAAATAATCTAGCCCCAGATTGATGAAAATTTCCTCAAAATTGCAAAAATGACTACCAGTTAACGAAAATGGCACCAAATTCGTGAATGAAATATTAAAATATTTTAATATTTATATTACTGAGGATGCAATCAATATTGATTATAAATTTTGTTATCAATATTGACAACCAATATTGATCATCAATATTGATAATTGTCAATTTAGAGTTCCACGAAATACAAGTTAATTGGGTACTTCAAAATAGTTTTACACATTGTCATCCGGAAAAGCTCTAAATGTACAATTCAACATTCAACATTAAAATCACTGTGCATCATTTTTTCACTGTGAAAGAAGTACATTATATAAGGAAAGTCATGTGCTTCCCACATCATATTTTCCCTTTCCTTATATACATAGTATAATGTATACGGAAAGTATTGTAACGGGGTCTAAAATTCGAATTCGAGTTTTCGACAGGAGAGCAAGTTTCAAACATCCCTTAACAAGAATCAAACAGTTTTGAGGTGGTGTATGTATGTGTGTGTCCCTGAGTCTGTGGAGATGATATATCACGAACGAACGAATGGAGCGATGTGGAGAAAATTTGGTACAAAAATTACAATCCATGAATACTGGAAGTTTACTGTTTTCAAACGCAATCGAATGTTCGGAAGATCCCCAAATTTCGAATGCAATTTTGAAAAACTCATCAAAAACTCAAAATATTTAATATAGTTATGTAAATCATCATTTCTTATGTAATTTTTCATTATGAAATTTTGAAAAAATCATCAAAAACTCAAAATATTTAATATAGTTACGTAAATCATCATTTCTTATGTAATTTTTCATTCTAAAACCATTGGCATAAAATTAGAACGTTAGCATGAACCGTTCTCGAGATATTTCACATTTTTCAAATAAATTCTCATAAAAATTTAAAAAAATTATTAATTATTGTTCACTATATGTTCACTTTTCATATATAATATTATGCAAAAAATTTGTTAGCATCATTCTCATGGATCTAGCTCATTCCATTCACGAAAGAAGATAATTTGGGTAATAATTTTGTATTTGGACACCAATAGTCATTTACCTGCTATAAGAATCCATAACTCCGTCCATAACGCTTGACGAAATTTTGGCGATGAATTTGGAATATCGCTCGCCAGCTTGACGAAAATGTCGCCAATTTGATAAAAATGACTCTAAATCAATGAAAATGACGTCGAATTGATGAAAATTCAATATGTTGGAAAGAATATAAAAATCTACTATAAAAAATAACCTATTTTTTCGTCTGTAACACTTGGCCAAATATTAGCAACAAATTTACCGAAATATCGCCAACTTGGTAAATTTTTAGTTGTTGCTAAATTGACTGAAATGTTGTCAATTTCATGAAAATGACGCTAAATCAATAAAAATAACGATTAATTGCCGAAAATTCAATATCTTGGAAAGAACATAAGAATCGACTATAAGTATAATTTATTTCTCTGTCCGTCCGTAACGTTTTGGCGGAATGTTGCAATTTAGCGTCTTTTCTAATGTTACCAAAGTGACGAAAATGCCGCCAAATGGATTTTGCAAATTTTCAATTCCGTCATGTAATGGTTATACCTTCTAGTATATAGGAAATGCTTTTCTTTCCATTTGTCTGTAAAACTTTGCAAATAATGTAGCCAAATATCGACAATTTGGTGATATTTCGCCACCAGATTGACAAAAATATCGTCAGAATTGCAAAAATGAAGAGTCGAGTTAATGAAAATAACGCCAAATTGATAAATTAACTTTTAAAATATTTTAATATATGGACTATTTTACTTATTGAGGATGCTGTCAATATTAATAATTGTTGATTTAGAGTTTCATGAAATATAACATAATTGGGTACTTTGAAATAGTTTTACAAGTTGTCATCTGGAAAAGCACCTAATGTAACGCTAAAAACACAGTACCAAAATTAACGTTAAAAATACAATACAGTAGATCTGGTACATCCTTTTTTCACTATGAAAGAAATAAATTCATTGCATTATATAAGGAAAGTCATGTGCTGCCCACATCATTTTTATTATTTTCCATTCAAAAGTTTTATTTCCTCTTTATATTTAGTGAGCATCACCTCTCTAAAAGCATAGTATCAGTATGTCAGAGCACCAAATGCAACCCTGAGAACTGAAAAATCTCATTTATACTAATTCGACAATGCCGAATTGAAATCTGAAATCCGTTTTTACACTGTTTTATGTGGGTGATTTTGAATCACTGTTTTGGTTGGGCGATTTCTATTCCTCTTTGGGACTTTGGGTTTGTTGGTTCTCTTGCAGTGACGGAGAGGATCCAGCGTATTCTTGAAACAGCTGCATTACTGTGTTATTTATCCTTATTTATGTTTCTCTAGTTTTCATTATCGTTCGCAAAAAGTATATTTTACTTATTGAAAAGGTCTTTTTATTAAAAAGAAACACTAAAATACTTGAATAAGTAGCAACTTTTACTACATTCCTAATGTACGTTGAGCTTTTGTTTGTACAAACAAAACTGGGATTTTCTCTGATAGGTAGATAAGCTCCGTTTCTGACGTCATGTGAAGCCTCTGATTCTGTCTACTGGAAAATACTGCTGCAGTTTGCAATTTTTCATTTATGGTGAAACGGAAGTTATCGCCAAGAAAAGAGCATTCGAATAACTTCGATTTCAAACGCATTCGGTAGATAGCGCTCGGAACCGTTGTTGGCTTTCTTTTCAAAGCGCCATCTACATGCCAATGGAACTTCCTTTGGCATGGGAACATCCATTAAAATGTATTTTATTTCCTCCATGGGTCAAACCTGGAGGACGAAAATAAAATATACTGCAACTCCTACTACAACTAATTTAATATTTTTGATTTAATCAATAAACCGACGCTATTCCAGACAAGTGGTAATCAAAAATTTGGTATATTTACATATTTTTGTATATTAATATGTTGAAACTCCTTGTATAAATTTTACCAAACATTTTAAATTAATTAAAGTGCATAATCACAGCATTTCTTTAAATGCGTATATTGTATATTATTATTATATCTTATGACCATTTATTCTTTCTTACCGCACTGAATAACAGTTATATTTTGTAATACTTTTGTAACATGGGCTAAAATTATATATGTAGTAATGATCTGTTACAATACAACTGTTCAATAAACATCTCTACTTCAATTAAAATTTGCCGGTATCCATTTCTAGTAGGATTATGTAATTATTTGATGAAAAAAAAATTTCTAATTGTTATCATTTAATCTTAATTTCAATATTGTTTGATCATCATTTTTATTGTGGGATTTTGACATTTTTATATAAAAGTAGCCCTCTGATAACGAAAAAGTAACATGCATTTTAATAATAACATAATTAACCTAAAATACCTAATAATTTTTAACACAAAACGCAGATGGGCCCTTAAATGAAGACTGACGAATAGTTAAATACCTATAATTCTTAAATTAGATCTGCTTTGTGATACTAATATATCATAGCTGTTGTTTATTATGTCAAATTGTATATTATGTAAACCCGCAGTAACTTTTTATGAAGAATAAAAGTAGGTACTTAGGCACAGGCACCAATAGCAGAGAACATGGAGGCCCTTACTTTATACGCTTAAGGTCACAAAGTTGAGCATCAGGCTAATCGATGTTGTATGCCTTATCTTTGAGTTTACCCAAATGATGTCAGTAGTCTGCACCTCCTCCCTCTCACCCCCCAGAATAAATTCTATGGATACTCATGTACCTAAGGCCACCAGAAAAGTTATAATAAAAACCCAAAAATTTTATTTATTGTTATTAAAATTAAGAGATTTATAAATTTTCCTTTAAAATGATATGTCAAAGTGCAAAATGTTATGAATGAATATTGATTAAATGGGTTTTGTAAAACAGGTTTTTTCTAAAAACAACCGCTGTGAAAAACCAGATTTGGTCCAACCCAGCATATATGACATCTTTTAATTCATTATCTTGATATTAAAAAACTGCATTTTCTCATTAATTCCTTTTATTGTAATTAATAAACTGTCCATTAATATCATGAAACATTAAAAATTCTTGTCTTTCAAAGCTTAGGTATGTCTCGTTACCGTGATAGTGGATGTCCTCCAGATTGCAAAGTTTATGTTGGTGATCTGGGAAACAGTGGAACTAAACATGAAATTGAAGATGCTTTCAGCTACTATGGACCTCTTCGCAATGTTTGGGTAGCTAGGAATCCACCTGGTTTTGCTTTTGTTGAGTTTGAAGATTCTCGAGATGCCAGAGATGCAGTTAGAGCTTTAGATGGAAAGTAAGTTTTCTGTGTAATTTTTATTAATATTATTTCAGACAGCGCTGTTTATTTTATTAAAAATGAAAGGTGCTATCTGAATGCACCAACAAAAGAAAATTGATGAAATTGAAGACACAGACCACATTGCACTTCAAAGGCTGTGGGACTTTATATTTTATTGGTAAAGACTTGTCTGTACTCTGGAAACTACAATGTTTAAATTTTTTCTAATGCTATCTTTCTAATTTTTTAAACTTTTGATGACCTGTATTTTATTTACTCAAGCTGAACAAAGTTTGTATTTTATTTAATCGTGCTGAACAATTTACACATACTGAGTTCATGGTTGTCTTTAATCTTCATATCAACCTGCCCTGCCGTAAATCACCTATATATATATATATATATAAGCAGGACTTATTACTTACAATCTTCATTTGGCACTGTCAAATTAATTTAAGCTAGTCTGACAACTAGAAAAATATTTGCTGTCAATTGATACTATACAATCAAACAGGATCAAACTCTTAATGAATAAAAAATATTTGCTGTCAATTGATACTATACAATCAAACAGGATCAAACTCTTAATGAATTTCTTAAATGTTTGGTCAACATAAGTTAAGTTTATATAGTGGCTTTAATTTTAACTACAGCCAATGTCTGTACATCCAGGTGTGTGCTGCTATCTAACCATATAACGAATTCCATATGTGAAACAAAATTTCACTATGAAAAATACCTAAATTTAAATTCAGATACATGATAATACAGTAAAGAAATAATTATTCGGAATCTCATAGGAGCTAGGGAGGTGAAGTTTAACAAGCACTCCCATGATTTCTCAAATTTATATTAATGTTATATTCATTGCAATTGAAATTACAAAAGCTAAAGCGACTTCAACAACCCAAACTTTTTAGTTTTAGCTCTGCCTATGCAGAATCTTACTGGTCTTCTTGTGAATTTCACAATTTTCCAGATTTCTGATGCATTGGCCAACACACCATAAAACAGAATAAAATATGTCAGTTTTTACCTTTTTTATTTCATAGAAAACAAAAGCTTTCTCAAAATCACCATTCAGATTGGATAATATAAAGATGCATAAAATGGCAACTACATGAACTGCTATGAGTTAAGCCAGTTAAATGCAAGTGGACACTGCATTTAGAGTCAGTAAAAATTTTTGCATATGCATATATACAAATAAGCACACATTACAGATTGACTAAATAAAACAAATTAACCCATTATTACCTAATAAAACCTTTTTAAGGCATTGGAAAACTGTGTCAATAGCAGTATCATAACAACTGTATAATCTTACCTTCTTACCGTAAGAAAATAAAAAAGATATTATTAAAAATTGTTGCACTAGAAGTCAGGGTATTACACATATAATGATTTCGCAACATATTACTAGTCACTCCAGAGTGTGATTGATACTAACCTACATTTATACTATCTGGGAGCTGGTACAGCGATGTATTTTTATATTATATTTTGTTACAAATGTTCAAAGTTACATACAGAAGTGTTGCTGTATACTGGCAAAGATGTTTGACATAAAAAAGAAATCACTTTTTTAATTTCTGGATTATTGGTTCCTTACTATGCAGCATTTATAGGATTCGCCCAAAGCATTTGTTAACACAAGTTCAATCAAAAAATCATTATATAAAAATAAGTTTCCATTTGTATAATAAAAAAAAAAAAATGGTGAATTTGTTGTAGATAATTTGTTCGTTTCTCTATGAAATATTTGATAAAAATATGTATTTATAAAGTTTTCAATAAAATAAGTAGAATATTATGTATTAAGTAATGAAATATTCTGGCTTGTGCATAATGATATCCTATAAGTATTTGCCTCTTATTATATTTAGATTATTATGTGGGAGAAGAGTGAGGGTTGAACTGTCAACAGGGAGAAGTCGAAATTCATTTAGAGGACCACCTCCTCGTCCATTTCATCCAGATGATCGCTGTTATGATTGTGGGGAAAGAGGCCATTATGCTCGAGATTGCAAGCGTGTTAGCAAGCGGTAATATTTTACATCTGTTTATCCTTTGCAAAATACTATTTTCTACATATCATTAATGCACTACATATATTACAATTATTTTTATATCATGTATCCATTATGGTTGTTTTTAACATTTTATATTTAAACAGATTTTCTTCCTTAGAAAAGTATTAGTATAACAATCGTAACTGGTAATAATATTTCTAATTTTGAGATTTTATAAAAGAAATAATTAAACAATTATTTAGCAGACCACTAATATTTTATATATATATATATATATATATATATATATATATATATATATATATATATATATATATATATATATATATATATATAGTGTTAACTTGAATAAATAATTAACCCTAAGGCGACATTTTTAATTAAAAGAAGATTTTATATTTATTTGACTTTAATATATAATAAAATAATGTTCTAATCAATCTGAAGTTCTTTTTATATATCTGCAGCTGTTTCACATACACTATTATAAAGAAAAATTTTGCAATATAGAACCTACCTGATTTTATATGTTAATATCATGTATAATGTGTTTTTACAAACCATTTACTTTCTAAATTTACACACTGTTAAGTGGTGTTCAAAATTCTTAGGTTTTGATTTTAATCTCTAAATTTACTACATTTCTAATATTGCTTACTATTAAAAGATCTGTATAAAAAATCAGGTTATCACTTTTATGCAGAATTACTTCATTTATTTTTTTTTTAAACAATTATGAACTTCTAAAGAGAAAACTGCAGTATTTAAAGCACTGTAAATAATATTTTCATAAATTCTGTGATTTCCTTTTAATTTATGAAAATTATTTATTTCACACCACTTTAAATACATAAACTTTTAGTTTGTACATCACCTTAAGAAAATAAAAACCCAGAAGCACTATAATAATTTTTTCACCATATTTTTTAGGCAAAAACTGCTTCAATCACGTAAATTCGGCTAGATACATCCTGATGCTTCGATAATTGATATGCCGCATAAATCAACTATTGAGATCTGCTCTGCATGTCCCTGTTACACCGTCTAGACTTCGCCTCAACGGCCAACATCCATCTAGTAATTTATGGTGCTCTTCGAGACATTGTGACCCTCTCGTCAGCCGAGCTTCTTAACTTGAGAGCCCAGCCTCTAAACTACTCCCGCTACATCATCTAGACATTCATCGGGGTCTTCCGCAACTCTTTAGACCTGCCTCGGCAAATCTTCGAGGCACATTGATTGGTCAGCGATTTCGTCATAGATCTGATCTTCACGTCGCAGATCTTCAATACCTGCGGGTTTATATCCATTATGTTCTCAGCATGGATTCGCAGAATGCTTCTCTGACACAATCAAAAGCAACTTTGTGGTAACTGTATGCATCACAAAGATTTATTCATTATTTTTTAATGGTAATTATACTATAAAAAATAGTTTAAAGCCATTTAAAAATATATTTATGTTTTGTGTTTCTTAAAGTTGGTAATTTTCTTGATAATAAAATGGGTAAACGTATTTTATAACTAGCATATTTTAGTATAGTTTTATAAGTTATGGGTAATATATAATTTTAATAAAAATTGGATTTTGAATGTGTCAAAGGAAGCATAATTGTAAAGATGGGTAAGTACACAGAAGATCTGTAATAAATTGGAAGACAAAATTTAACATCAAAAATTACATAAAATCAATATATTTTTGTTAATCAAAACTGAATTTATTTATTTGCACAAAGAGATTAGTTATCAGCCTCTTTATAAACAACTTTACAATTCATGAAAAAGTTTGTAAACTATTTTGCACATTTTCGGTCTATTTCAGTAAACCCAGCTTGTTCTCTTTTAACACCTGCTTTAATTTAATTCTGATAGATTTTGCAAATTCTACTGGTTTTTATTATATAGAAAATATTTTGGGTCACCAAAACTATTAAGTATGATCTAAATATCTTTGTGAAACATGTGTGCCTAAGATAAGGCATGAAAATTTACTGCCACGATTAATTGGTTTTTGTAAAAATTATTTTTAAATAAAATTTCTATTAACTGTAAGTATTACATATTGTAGGTTTAACAATTTAAAATAATGTGAATATTTTCTTGTATACTGATGTAAAGAAACGTAGTGTAAGTGTATAATTGCATAATTGATTTGTGTTTAATGAATTCCAATTTCATTGGCTTCTTTCCGTTGTTTAATATTTTAACTAATAATCCCAGGTCACCTGCTAGGAATCGCCGAAGTAGATCTCGATCCCGTGGCCGTTCAGCTAGTCGAAGCCGTTCTAAATCTGCAAGTCGCTCTGCCAGTAGAAGTCGTAGTGCTAGCAGAAGTCGCTCCAGAAGTAGAAGCAAGTCTGGATCTCGTGGGAGGTATGTTAATTTATTTTTAAATTGTTTTTAAGTATACCTGCCAATTTTTTTGATCTTTCTAGTAGACTCATTTTTATTTTTTCTAGCATGTATTCAAATCTCGGGCTACTTAATTTATTTTTTGTTTCAAAAATGTTTTAATTAACTCCCTGTACTTTCCTTTTTCCCTTACTCTATAATATATTGTATATGTAAAGTGAAATTATACATTTTAAGCTGTGGGCACAATACCTTTTGAACAAACAAGAGATTTTTCAACTTGTCTATGACCATCAGTTTTATTTTCTCTGTGCCATTCATATTGGCAGAGCATAACAATTAGCTGTTCTTTACTGTGCTTTCCAACGCTACATACTTCAGTCTTTTCCAGAAAGGTACGATAAAAAAAGATCAGTTTCACAACAGTTAAAAATATTACAGGCATTGTAGCCCATCATCACATCTCTCAAGACATTTTCTCTCCAATCATTACCCTTTGAAAGATCACTTCCGCTTTCAACACGCAAATTTGAAAATGTTATGATGTCACATTTGCACCATCTTTTGCTTGCTTGGAATTCATTCTGTCTAAGTCCATTGAATTCCTGAACATTTTCAAAGTTCATACTCATTTTTCAAGATTAAGTTACACCTAAATTAAGGACTTCTAAGAAAATTGGATGGATTTTAAGAAAAAATTATATATTTATGAACAACAACATTAGACATTTATTTTTAGTATCAATTATATATACAAAATATATATACACATATATATACAAAAGAATGGAAGAATAGTGCAAAAAGATCATGATGTTTTAAAGTGTGATTTTCAGTTCATTAGTTTTGCTATTGGTTTCAGTGATTAAGTGTTTAATTTCTGTCCATATGTATCGGGCACTTTTCCCTAGTGCAACTGGCTACTTGCAAAAAGCTACATTCTTTGTTATCTCTGCTTTCTCAGAGAGATAGATCATTAGGAAATATAAACTGGAATGATTTTTTTTTTCAATTCTCTGATTTCATTTTATTGTGCAACATTCCAAAAAATTTCTGGTTACACTTTGGAGCCATTCATTGACAACTGAATTCTATTGAATTTAGCAGAGTTTTCATTAGATGAGTTAAATGCAAAATAGATTTCCAAGCCAGAATCACTCTGTGAGTACACATCATGATGTCTAATTCCAAAAGAAATTTCCGGAGAAAATGACAATGGCTGTTTCCACAGGAACAGAATGTGCTTAACAAGTCTCACAAGTTCTAAACCCACTAGCCCTCCCTCATAGGAATATTGAACAAAGGTGAGAAGAAGTTACTCTTTGCTTTCAGTCAAGTTTCCACAAAATCTGCAATTAAAAACAACAATAATTTAGCACCAAATGGAATTTTTAAAAAATTGCTTGTGCACGGTCAAATATAATGAGTTAGGCAATCAATCTCTCCTGTTAATCTGTCAAATTACTGAATATTTCCTCCATTATACATGTAATGAGAGAGACAAAGATTTAAATTTATGTTGAATTCTTTGGTTTTTGTACTGTATAAGCTATTAAAAAATGCCAAAAATAGTAAATTTAGAAACATAGAAAGTCTACATAAACATTTATAGCAACCCTTAGTCATGAATGTACCAGATCAAAATATAGGAAAGAAATTTTTTAAATCTTTTAATGTAGCAAAATCATAGCTGCTAACGTTTTTGGATTTCTGGAAGGTTTTTTTTTTTAATACTGTCTTCTAGGTTTTCAACCTGAAATTACTTTTTTTTTTCTGAATTTAAGAATTTTTGGTATTTTACACTGAAAATGGGATTGTAGTCAAATCCCAGATTATTTGGTCCCAGACAGAATTATGTTATACAAGAATTAAAATTCCGGCACATTTTGTTTCCATTGCTCAGGCCAAATATCTACTAGATTTTATTTGTGTATCTTTAATATTACCGTAGCTTCAAGGTTCAGGTTTATGAACTATATAATTTGCACATATCCTTTAGATAGCATGACAGAAAATCATCATCCTAGCATTCTCTAGGTGCAAATTTGATCTGCTAAAGGAAATTTCTGAATTCCAGAAAAGCAATTTTAAATTGATTCTTTAAATGAATTTGAGTTACTTCTTGCTGAAAAGGGGAAATTAGCAACTGTTAAATGCTGTTTAAGGAGACGCCTGATCGGCTTCAACTAAGTCCTAGCTGCCAATTGAGTTTTCTTGGGAAACTTTGATTTTTGCATTTGCTGTTGACCTCCGAAAATTTTTTTTAATATCCTGGATTTTTCTTTTAAATGTTTTAAGATTAAATCCAAATCCCCTTCCTTTACGATTTTAAAAACCTATCTTATGTCCTATACTTTGACAAAAATAATTTTTCTTGGTTAAAAACCCTGTCAAAATGTTGTTTTTAGTATTTATAGATTTATTTTTAATTTTTATGTATTAGTTATTATGGCGAAGCATGGACAGGGTTTGTACTGTCGTTAAAAATGCCTTATATTCACATTTTGTTTTTAAGGATTCTTAAATCTCCTTATTTTTGCCAGAATCTCAATAAAAACTCCTTTAAAATTTTGCTGTTCCGATTCCGAAATACAAAAGGAAGCCATTTATTAGAGATCGCAACTGTAGAACATATTATCAAAATACTAGAGATTACTTTTTTTTTACCCCAAAATCTGTACTTCATCAGCACAATCAAAAGTAAAAAAAAAAAAGCAAAACTTCCACCTTTATATCTCCTGAACAAACTAGAAAGAGAGAGGAAGATTGTTGAATAGTAGGCTCCCAATTCTACAAATTACTATAAGGTTCTTTATCTTTACAAAATTAAAATTTTGCTCAATTATTATTTGCTTGGTGTCAATTTGAGGGCAAAAATTCCGATAGTTTACACTCTTTAAGAATTTTTGCTCTAAAACCAATATTAATAGATATAATTATCAAGACTAAGATTTCCTTATGTTCTTTTTTTGCTTAACCATATTTTCATGAAGTGTTTATGTTGAGTCAGACATATCAAAACACTGGCAGGAAGCAATTGCTATATCTATAGTTAGTGATATGGTGGAGGAATTGATTGGGTTAAAGGAGTCAAGCATTGTAATGGAATTGAAATATATAAATATTTTTTTAAATATAATTTTTATTTTTAAATTTAAACATTTGCCTGATATCATTTAAATTTTAATATACAACTTCCAATCACATTCTCTTTTTATCCAGTTTAATTGTTCTCTAAGCATGTCAGAACCAATAAAAAATAGATTCAAAAACAGATCTAACTTTGATAATAAGTATTTGTTTAACAAAAAATCTGATGTATGCAGCTTCATGACTTTCTTTGCAAACTCAATTTTTTTTTAGTCTTCAGGGCTCTTGTTTACATGACTCATTTTAAATATAGTGACATTTTAAATTAGTAACATTTTAAATATCATCTGGTTATTTTTACAATTTTTATATTGCGCCAGTATATATGAATAAATATTTACTAAACGAATTTTTTCTCATAAATACTGCAATTGCACAATTCATTTTGTACTCTCTCCCATTACTGAAAGTCTACAAGCAGCTTTTTCCATCCATCTCTGTCCTTTAATTAATACACAATATGCAGACTAAACTTGCTTATTTTCATATTTTGCATTATTAACTAAATATTATGAGAGTTAATTATGATGGAAGAAGATGATTCTTATAGTTAACATTCTCATGCATCTGTGGCGGAGCTATATTTCATCTCTGATTATTGCTTTGAGTCCAAAAAATTCTTTTGGGCCTGATGACATAGTGCAGGATCAGCATTCTAAAGGTTCTGAGTTCAAACCTATCCTCCACCATCGATGGGATCTGCGGCCCCCACAGTTGATGACGTTGGACATATATGAGCACTCAATCTTCTCTCTCTCTCCAACGATCTCACCTCTCTCACTAGATAGCAGCACTACAGATGATGCATACTTTCTCCATTCCTCCCCTAGTTGACTACAACTGACGTCATGATGCCACACAATGAGGTATGACGACACACCTACCAGCTACTCCAGCAACTCAAACTGCTGCTTGTACCCTAGGGTGAGTCGAGTGGTCTAGGTTTTCGATACCTCACAACTATTCAGCTCCTGACTGAGTTTCAGCTTGGGGACACATTGGGGGTTTTCCAGCTGGCCCCCTCCTCACTGAAATTCGACCGAGCTTCTCACCCGTAGATATCCTATCTACATTTTCACCAGAAAAGGAAGTGTGTGACAAGACTGCAGCATTGCATCACACACTACTATGAAAGACATCCCTGATTATTCCTTCGGCCTTGAAGAATTCTTTTGGGCCTGATGGCATAGCGTGGGATCAGCAATCTAAAGATTCCGAGTTTGAACCTATCTCCCACCATCAGGGATCTGCTGGGCCCCACACACATCTAAAGAATTTTCTTTTTAATTTTTCAGGTAATAAGACTTATACAAATCTTAGTTTTACATGATGCTAATTAAATTTATGGGATTAATGTGTAGCACTTAGTTGTATATTGATATTATTTGAACAAATTTATAATTCTAAAAAGCTGCAGAATTGATATTTCAAATCAAAACCCTTTCTCCTTGTCAGCGAAAATCTCTATGTGGTTCAGTGAATTTTAATTGATCCTCACCTGTTCAATTACACAACTCTACACATTCAATCATAGACACAAATAGACCTAAATAAAACTTTATTTTCAGACGACAGGCACATTACACAAAAATGTTGGACGTGGCATGCTGTTTTTACATCCAGTTTCCATTGCCTCAATTGCCAAAGCTCCTGCCTCAGTTCTCCTGTTTCTTATCTGTTTGAGACGTCACTACAGCGCCACCTGCCTTTGGATTACAAACAAACAAATATGCAAATTTCTCTCACTCCCCACCTGTACTCCTTTTGAGAGTACACAAAATTTTCACTAATAGTAATTTTTACAATCTTTGTAACACACACATCAATTAACATAAGAAATATTAAGTAAATGAAAGGTTAAGTTCATTAATATAATTTATACTATTTATATAAGCATTTAAATAATATCTAATTCAAAAGGATACAATTGTTGCACAGGTTTCCTGAACCGTCCTGTTGAAGTTTTCACCACACAAGCATGTTCGAGATTGTCTCTACCATAAATTACTTCCTTAATTAATTCCATGTTCCATAACAGTTTGGATTTACAAGTCCCGTCTACTAACACAATGTCCCCAATTTGAAGATTTCGAGAACATTTAAAATGATGAGCAGCGTTCAAATTAAAAAAGTACTGTTCTTTCCACTTAGTCCATAATTGTTTTGACAGTTTGGTTTGGTACCATTTTCTTTTGTTGTTTCTTTAGTGGAAAGTTTATTTTCCAGTTCTGCAAAGTGTAGCGGATAACTAAAGTCTTTCCTACCAAATTGGAGGAAATGTGCAGGTGTAAGTGGCTCTGGTTCTCCAATTTCACTTGCAGTGTACGTTAGGCTCAAGGGACACTATTTTTGGAGCGCCTAGCAAACCCATAGGGTTTGCTTTAATCTCCAAGCTTAAAATTAGGTTGGAAAATCATAGTAAAGGACTTTAACGTGATAGGGATCCAATGGGACCGTAGCGGTGCACGTTAGACAGAATTAGGACAGGTCCAATTGAATCTACATGATGAATTTGCAATAAGGAGAATAAAATTTCTCCGAGAAAAGAAGGAAAATTTGGAAAACGGGTGTGTTCCGTGGAACACTGCCTTGAAACGATGAGGGTCATTCTAGTGAGGCAAGATGTCAGAAACGCCGTAGAAATTTACCCAACTTCACACGCTTCAATATGTACGAAAATAATTACAACTGCTTTTCAAGAACCAGAAACTTTACTTCAAAACTTAACATACGTACAGCCCACGTCAACTCGTAAACAAAACCGCTCGTTCCTCTGACAACGTCTACAGAAACCCAAGAGTGTTGCCATAGCATTATTACAAAACTAAAATAAACAAATTCACAAGAAATGCAAATTTAAACATAAAATTTGAATAACGAAATCAATGTGTGTTACTTAACATTCTCCCACCTTTTGATTTAAACATTATAATCAAAACTTACAATAAATTAAAGATAAATTAACATTTAAATGGAAATTAAACTTTTCTACATTTATCTAAACCTAGATGGGAGTCTAATTGTTCTGCCACTTCTAGTAACAACAGTCTTTCGTTGAACAGAGGGTGAAGTGTCCACAACCCTTTTATCACTAGCTACAGTATCAGTTTCTGGTTCTCGGGATGGACATTCAATTTCAAGTTCAAGAGGGAAAATTCTCTGAACTGGTCGAATTAGTTCCCCTGTTGCTGTCTTTAATTTCACAACTCTGTTGCTGCCATCTCTTCCGGGATAAACTTCAGTTATTTTTGCCATTGGCCAGAAAGTTCTTTTCTTATTCTCGCATTCAATGAGAACTATATCTCCAATTTTGACATTCAGCATTTTCATTTTTCCCCTATGTTGCACTAATTGGCCAAGATACTCTACTCTAAATCTTTTCCTTAGCTGATCCTTTAATGTCTGCTGATATCTCAGTCTTTTTGTGAGATCCACTTTGTCCAAAAGGTCCAAGTCTGGCACTCCCACCGTCTGCATGTCCTGCAAAAACATAGCCGGAGTCAAAGGAGTTAGGTTTTCAGGATCTTCGGAAATGTAAGTCAGTGGTCTGGCATTAATTATTGCTTCGCAATCGCAGAGAATGCTCATCATTTCTTCATAGTCTAAAGAAGCTGTTCCCAAGACCCGTCTCAACAGTCTCTTAACCATCTGCACAAGACGTTCCCAAAACCCTCCCCACCAAGCAGCGGAGGGTGGATTGAACTTCCAAGTAATTCTTTTGACTGCTGTTTCTATTTCAATGGTTTTCCAATCAATTTTTTGTAGAAGATTATCAGCTCCGACAAAATTACTTCCATTATCACTATAGATGGTATTAGGTCTTCCACGACGTGCTATGAACCGTCTGAAACTGAGCAGAAAAGCTTTAGTAGATAATGATGTTATGAGCTCCAAATGAATAGCCCTATAAACAGCACACGTGTAAAGAACAACCCAACTTTTCACACCTCCCCTCAATATGAGGGGTCCAGCCAGATCTACTCCAGTAATTTCAAAAACTGACGCTTGTCTCACTCTGTCTTCTGGAAGAGGAACTGGAGTTGTTTGTATACATTTTGCATTGTGTCTCTTGCATCTAATGCATTTCGAAATTACACGCCGTACTGTTCTCCTTCCATTAAGTATCCAGAATTTTTCACGCAAATCTGACAATAAGGAATGTAATCCGACATGAAGTTTGGTTGCATGGTGTTCTTGGATGATAAGTTCTACCAATTTATGTTCGCTTGGCAGTAGTATTGGGTACTTGAAATTGTCTTCATCTTTACGCTCTGTCAACTTTGTTTCCACTCGAATTAAACCATCACGGTCTTTCAACAGACACAAGGATTTCAAACTATTTAACCGTTCCTTGGTAAAGGTGTCTCTTTGAACAGTTTTGATAATTGCCTTTTCAGCTTTATTCAACTCATCAGCAGATAATTCTCCAGTGTTTCGATCATGAATGTTCTTTCGAGCATTCTGAAGAAATCTCAAAATCCATCCTACCATTCTTATAATTTTTGTATACTTTGAAAAATATGATAGAAACCATGTCTCTTTAAACGTTTTACTCAACAGAACCGCAGAGATATTTTTTCTTTCTTGCAGAACGTCTATTTCATTAACCGTGCATTCAGAGCGTGGCCAATCCTTTTCATTCTCTTTCAGCCATGGAGGTCCCTCCCACCATCGGGATTCAATTAATTTCTTCACTGAGCATCCTCTGGAGGGCAGATCCGCAGGATTGTTTTGGCTATTAACATGTCTCCAATTTTCAATATTAGATAATTTCTGGATTTCATTTACTCTGTTTTTGACAAATACTCCCCACTGCTCATTTCTTTTAATCCAGTGTAGGGCAGTAGAAGAATCCGTCCAGAAATATTCCCTAATAGAATCAAATTTCAAGCTTTTCTTCACAAAGTCTGCTAGACGTGCACCAATACAACAAGCTAAAAGTTCTAGTCTTGGAATAGAAATGGGTTTTAATGGTGCAACTCTTGATTTTGCCATGAGTAGCTGCGCGGAAATAGTAGTATCGGTTTCACATTGCAAATATACAACAGCTGCATATGAAACCCCAGATGCATCACAAAACACATGTAGACTCAATGTTGAGTTATCATTGGTAAAAGCATGTCTAGGAATCCTCACGACATTAAGCATTTGTAGTTCAGCGATCCATTTCAAAAAGTTATGTGAAACATCTTTCGGTACTTCAGCATCCCAACTCAATTTAGATTTCCAACTATTTTGTAATAACAACTTAGGATACAATGTAACTGGACAAGTGAAACCTATGGGGTCAAATAGTCTTTGTGCAATAGATAAAATAGTTCTTCTACTAATGGTCCCTTCAGGTTTGCTTATCGCTGCGATGTCACAGAATAATACATCTTCTTGTTTGTCCCATAACAATCCCAAGATTGTTGACGGATTAGATTTGACACAAGTATCCGTTATTTCGGTATGTTCCCAGTCTCTTAATTCAAATTTTCCTTCCGCCATCACCTCTGTGGATATTTGAACAAATTCTTGCAATTCCACTTCAGAGTCTACAGAACACACACAATTATCAACATAAAATGCTGATTTAAGTTTCTGTGCTACCTTATGTTGAGCTGAAGATGAATATTTGTCCAAATGGTGTTGTATCACTGCTCCAAGAAGAAAAGGACTACAGTTTAATCTAAAGACTACTCTGCAATGTTGGAAAATCTTTATAGCATTCTGGCTTTCACCTTGCCACCAAAGAAATTTTAAAAATTCTTGATCACTTTTAACAACAGATATTTGCAAGAAAGCCTTCTTTATGTCCGAAATAACGCCGATTTTTTTCTCTCGAAACCTCAAAAGTATTGTGGGAATCAATTCCAATAGATTTGGTCCCTTTGCCAAACATTCATTTAAGGAATAAGATCCTTTCTGTTTACAGGATGCATCAAAGACAGGTCTAACATTAGTCGATGAATTGCACTTAAATACTCCTCGATGAGGTAAAAAATGACCACTATTCTCTGAACTTTCTGTGATTATTCCTTCTTGACACCACTCATGGAAAACAGCATTGTAGCTTTCAAACTTTCCTTCTTTCATGAGTTTAGATGTTGTGGAATTCAATCTCTTCTCAGCTATTTCTCTATTCGTTGGTAATTCTCCTTGAGTATGCATCCAAGGAAGACTAACTTGATATCTTCCGTCTTCATTAATTCTAACTGTTTTCTTGAAATGATCCGAAACAGCTGTTTCTACTTCGTCTTTGCTTTGATGTTCACATGGTTCAGTGATTCCAATAGCTTCTAACTTCCATAAATCAGGAACATTGTTACTATGAATCGAAAGTGAAGTTAAAACCGAACCATAATTGCCATACTTTGAATCCTCTTGCGACTTTCCCATTACAACCCATCCTAGATGAGTTTGCACAGCGACCAGTCCACACTTTAGCTGATGAACGCGTCCTGTGTAAAGTTGACCAGCGAAATCGGCTCCAATAAGTATTTCAATAGGTGGCTGATTGCTTCCTATATCCGTGAGCTGGATTCCCTTTTGTCTCATTTCTTCCAACCATAATCCAGTCTTGAGTCTTGGTATTGAACCACATATAACAGGTTGGTCTAACACTTTAATTTCACAGCAATAGTTATTAACTGAACTATTCAAAATTACATTGTAGCACTTGTGCTCTCTCCTAGAGGTGATTCCTCCAAACACGACTTGTGTTAATACATCAGTATTCACAGGATTAAATCCCATCTGCCTTGCAGTACTTTCTAGAATATAAGAACGCTGAGAACCTGTATCAATCAGTGCCCTAACTTTTCGGTCTTTTCCGTGAGCTTTAAGAACCACAAGCAGTGTTTGCAATAGTACTTCAGAGTGGCCTTGGCTGGATAAAGTAATATTCTGATCCCCACCTTCTTTGAACTCTGTAACTAAAGCCCTTTTATTATTGGTTAGTTCAGGACACATAACTACCCAGTGCCTTTTGGAACAAATTATACACCGAACATGTGATTTGCACTGTTTAGAACGATGTCCAATCCGTAAACAAGTGAAGCATCCCTTCTTTCTTTTTAAAATATCGTGCTTCTCTTCTAACGAAAGTTTTTGAGCTTTGAAGCATTCTTTACTTTCATGAAATTTTCCGCAAAATACACAAATGGACTTTTCACATGAATTTATCCCTAAAAATAAATCAGTAGCAGTCTGTAAATTCATACCCGTTTCCTTACAAATTTCCTTTCGACTACTTTTCTCATTTTGCTTAAAACCAGCTTTAGCAAGCGAGATACGCTCTTCACCTTCTACTTCAGTTCTTAGGAACAATAACAGGTTTTATCTGAAATTTATTTTTATTGATATTGAAATTTATCTTCTTCTTCCATCAATTTATCTTCAACTTATCAATGTAAGTATCACTTTCTTCACCTTTAGCCGCCACCGGATTTCTTAACCAGACTCGTAGTATTTCTTCCGGTATGCAAGATTCAACAAGGGGAAAAAGCATTGCTGCGTATTTGTCAGAAGTCATACCAATTGATTCAAGAGACCTTAAATGCGATTCTAACTTATCATACAATTGAGCTGTATTTGCTTTGGATTTTGAAGACACTGCATTTTTAATCACCAGTCCAAGCAATTCCCTGACATAGAACTCTATAAGTAGCTCTTCCCTTCCAAATCTATTTTTAAGGCTTTCAACAGCTTTTGAATAATTTTCTGCAGTAGGAGGGAAGCTGTCTACTATTTCTTTTGCTCTTGTGCCAACGATCATAGACTGAATTAAATATTGAAATTTATCTTCTTCTTCCATCAATTTATCTTCATGGATTCTCTTGAATTGACTCCAAAATGCTAGCCAATCTTTTATTTCACCCCCAAATTTCACAAATTCAATTTTAGGAAGCTTCAGTTTCGTTTTTTCTTGAACATGGGAAAAACTCGCACTTCGTTTGGTTGCGGTTTTATTTAAATGCATTTCGACGCCAACCCTAGCAGTAACCATTTTTCCGCGATATTCTTCTATTACCCCATATTCAGTTTCATATTCTTCCACTTTTGAATCATCGGCAAGCAAAGCGTTACAGATTTCGTCGTCGATCTCTGCTAAATTCAACATTAATCTGTCCATATTTGCCAAATGTGTTTGAATAATTTTATCGTCTGGTTCCTCATCAATTAAAGCCGTTGTCAAAATGTTATACGACTTTGTAAAAGACGCTCGAATCGGCTTTCGCTTTCTTATGAGCAGTTCCATTATGAAATGTGACAGCGACAGGCTTAGTTAAAACAAAATTCCAAACGAAACTAACCTTTCTATCTTCACAGTCACGTCCGGGTCACCAAATGTCAGAAACGCCGTAGAAATTTACCCAACTTCACACGCTTCAATATGTACAAAAATAATTACAACTGCTTTTCAAGAACCAGAAACTTTACTTCAAAACTTAACATACGTACAGCCCACGTCAACTCGTAAACAAAACCGCTCGTTCCTCTGACAACGTCTACAGAAACCCAAGAGTGTTGCCATAGCATTATTACAAAACTAAAATAAACAAATTCACAAGAAATGCAAATTTAAACATAAAATTTGAATAACGAAATCAATGTGTGTTACTTAACACAAGGGGCAGAGCTACGGGGAGAGGGGAACAGGCTCGGATAATCGAAAATGTGGGTGGAAAATTCTAGATGAGAAGTACACAGGTCCTAAAAATAACCTAGCAGGCCCTAAAAAAACCATTTAGTTCGACAGGGTTTTTGCTAACAGGGAAATGTGGTCATATGGAATCGCAATTCTTTCAATTGCGGTTTTTTATTCTCTGAGTTCAGGAATGACAAGTTTGAGAGCTCGTTGGAGAAAATCGCACTGATAGCCGTTTCTTTCGAAACGAACTATCATGTCGATAAACTCCAACCAGTCATCTTTCAAGGGTTTTCCATCTTCAATCTTCAACAGGAGGCTTATTGAGATTGAAATTAACAATCTTGGTTTTGG
Organism: Amaurobius ferox; assembly: GCA_951213105.1. Lineage (NCBI taxonomy): Eukaryota > Metazoa > Arthropoda > Arachnida > Araneae > Amaurobiidae > Amaurobius > Amaurobius ferox. The sequence continues at coordinate 46,374,032 of OX578135.1, forward strand.
GATAATTTTCCGGTAATTTTGGAAAATCGGTGTCATTTAGCTGGAAAGCAGCAGTGTGGGATTTAGAATTGCTATCAGTTTTACTGTAAAAGGTTCTGAGAGAGATCCTAGATTTCGTTAGAGGTCGCATGTTGACAACGGCTTCAATCTCAGCTAAGATGGTTGTCAGTTCTTCAAATGTAAGCAGATCTCATCCTAAAATCTTTCGTAATGGATCCTTCACACATTTTACAAGTCGTTCATAAAAATCATCCCCACCAAGGGACATGTTCTACTATGAATTTCCATAACACACCTTGACTTGATATGAAATCCTGCAGTTCTCGTTCCCTTATGATTTTGTCAAAATACTGCAGTTCCTTGTCAGAAGCTTTAAAACTTTTTGCATTGTCAGAATAAATGACCTTACAATTACCATGTCTTGATAGAAATCGGTGAAAAGCTAAAAGAAAAGAATAAAATAAATTAGAATTTTCATGTCTGATGACAATTCTAAATGAATAGCTCTGGTAGTAGCACACGTAAATAACACAATATATGATTTTGAAGTATTATTCTTGTCTGTTTTTATGATAATCGGTACTGCGAAATCCAAACCGATAATGCTGAAAGGGTGCGATTCCGAAATTCTGTCCTTCGGAAGTTGACCTGTTAGTTGATTCAGTAGTTGAGCATTATACTCCTACAAATTAGACATTTGCTAATAATCTTTCTGATGAACTGTCGCCCTTGCGGAATCCAAAATTCTTTTCTAATTTGCGCAAGGGTTAACGAAACTCTACTATGCATCAATTCTGGTGCTCTTGTATAACTAGCAACTCTGTAAACCTTTCATTTCTAGGTAATATGATTGGATTTATTTCCTTTGGACTAAATTCACTTAGATTAAGTCTGCTTCCTATTCTTAATAAATTAATGTTATCTATGTATGGATATAAGCTTTAAATTTTTGAATTTTTCTTAACATGATCACCTCTTTTTAAAGCTTCAAATTCTTCCTTATAATTTTTCAATTGCACTTCTTTTATCAGGGATACTTCAGCTTCTTTCAATCCTTCAGCAGATAAATTTCCTTCATGTTTAATAGAGCTTTTTGCATTAAAAATAAATCTTTTTAGCCATGCTATTATTCTTACTACCCTCAGTAATGAACTAAAACATTCCATCTCTATAAGTGGTTTTTGAGGATCTGATGTGCAGAAATTTTGAGAAATTATTTTTCCTTTTGCTTCCTCCTGTATTAATTTGTCTTCTGCTTTCTTTGCCATTTTTGGCCAGACTCTAACATCTTTGATTAACCATGGAGGGCCATGCCACCATATTTTATCAGTTTCGAGTTCAGTAAGTGATAGTCCTCTTGTCAGTCTGTCTGCCGGATTGTCTCAACCTGGACAATATCTCCAGTCTTTTTTTTTTGGATTGGTAAGAGTTTGGATTTCAGAAACTATTGCTCACAAAGGGTTTCTACATGCTGGAAGAGCTTTTAATCCAGTGCAGAACAATATTCGAATCAGTCCATAAATATTGTCTTCCCGTGTTAAGTTTGAGAATTGACAAGTCTAGCTCCAATTAATGCTCCCATTAATTCTAATCTTGGTAACGTCAAATGTTTTATGGGTGCTAATCTGCTTTTGGGAATGACAAAGATTATTTTTACATTGTTGTCCTTAACAAATCTGAGAAAAATGACAGCTCCAAAAGCTTTTTCACTTGAATCACAAAAACAGTGTACCTCTACACTGTCATAGATGCCTTGCAAATCCCGAAAATAATATCTGGGAACTTCTATTTTACTAAGATGTAGGAGTTGTGTGCACCAACTATCCCATTTTTTCTCTAAATTTTCGGGCAACCTTTGATCCCAATCAATTCCCGGCTCCCATAGTGATTAAAAAATAATTTTTATAATGATCGTAAATGGAGATAAGAATCCAACTGGGTCAAAAATTCTCCCAGCCACTTTAATTACAGTTCTCTTAGTTTTTTCCTGGCAGTTGACAAATTCGGAATGATTATGATTATCTAATCTGAAAACATCTTTCATCGTGTCCCATATTAACCCCAAAATTTTAAATGGAGTTGCATTAAGTGACGTTGTGGGACGTGTTGGGAAGTACATCAAAGTTCAAGGATTTTAAATGTTCCTTTACAAGAGGGGAATTACTTTGCCATTTATGTAGGGACATGTTAGCCTTTTTAAAAATATTTGAAGACTCTTTTGATAACTTCAAAGTATCTTCTACTGTAGATGCACCTGTTACCAAATCGTTCGCATACATTGAAGAATTAATCACAGAACATGTATCGGGATACTGATTTTCAAACCTTTTTACATGGTGTTCAATAATGGCTCCTGACAAAAACGGACTAGAAGTCACACCAAATTGTACACGTGTCATTTTCATAATTATAAGTTTCACTGCAGAATCCTGATCTGGTGGAAGTCTATCAATCCACAAAAATCGCATCAAATCTCTATCATTTTCGGCAAGTCTTATTTGCAGAAATGCCTTTTCTATATCTGCCACTACTGCTATGTTATTACTTCGAAACTGCAAAATTAAATCAAGCAAATCCAGGTTTAGATTTGGACTTGAAAGAAACACGTCATTTAGAGATAATTGAAAAGGAGCATCTGCCGAAGCATCAAAAACAATACACAGTTTAGTGGTTTATTTATCCTCGCGAATTACAGGGTGATGTGACAAATAATGTGTCAATTTTTGATTAGTTGAATTTATATTCTGCTGTTTAACCATTTCTACTATTCCAGAAGACATATATTTGTCAATGACGGCTTTGTAATCTTTAAGCAACATAGGATTATTCTGAAATTGTTTAATCAAACTTTCAATTCTTCTTTTTGTGACTTCTTAATTGTTAGGAAGTTCAACTGTATCAAATCGCCTAGCTAACTTAACTTCATATCTATCATTCTAAATTCAATATTTCTTTCAAATTGTTCTAGTATTTGTTTGTCGCATGTTCTCAAATCTGAATATGTAAATTCGCCTCTAATCCCTAATGATTCAAGTTCCCAAAACCTTTGAAGTTCAATCGACGTTTTATCTTCATTATTTTTGTCCCAAATAGAAACATGCATTGCCATACAACTCAATAAATTATTCGTATTAATTACATTAGAATATCTACCATGAATAATCCACCCAAGCTTCGTCTCATTCAAAACAACGATTAGTGAGAGACGTTTGACTTTTCCAGTCATGATTTACCAATAATAATCACTCCCTACTAATATATCTATTTTATTTCCTTCATCTTTCAAATGATCAGACAAATTAAACCCCAATAATTTAATTTCATCACACAATTCAGCTCTAGGTCCTCCTATTATATCTGGACAAATATTTTCTGTTTCTAATGCTTCCAAACTAAACACATGATCTGAGTTCATATCCTTCAATAAAATGTGTACTCGATTTTGAGTGCTGATAGGAGGATCTTTGCTTTTTGCAAACTTATGTATTTTAATTGACTCATTTCCAGTGACCTCCAAGCCTACTCTTCTGGATAGATCCTTTTTTTATAAAACTTCTTTGTGTGGCTGTATCAAATAATATACGAACTTTAACAATTTCATTTCTTCCAATTAATTTACACCTCAAAGTCTGAAAATATACAAACGACGTTTCAGATCCACATTTATTTTGATTATTTTGTTCATAGATTAACGACGAAACTATAACTTGTGGCTTACTTGCTCACAGAGGGACTTCTGATGCGATTTTGACAAACAATTAAAGCATTTGATTTGCTTTGATCTGCATTGGCTCTTACGATAGAATTTTTTATAACATATGAAACATTTTATTTGCTTACATAAAGAGTCTCTTTTCTCTGTTCTAAATTTAAGTTACAATTTTCAGATTTGGGTTTTTCATTGCAAAATGCACAATGAATTTCTGTTATAGTATTTAAACAAAATGCATATGGGGTCTTATTGTATTTTCAGATTTGTAAGATGTTACATTTTGAGCCTTTTTTTGCACTTCTATTTCTCCCTTTAGATAGATAACCTAATAATCAAATATGCAAATTTCTCTCACACTCCTAAAATTAATATTAGTAATTGCATAATTGTAATAATGCATTGAGTAATTTCTCTGGTAAGTTTTTTTTTTTTTTAAGATAATGCTGATATAAAATTTGAACTGGTAGTTTTTAAAGTCCTTAAAACTTTTAAAACATGCCAATAAAAACTCCTTAATTTTTGTTTTCGAAATTAAGTGTGGATCTTGATGAAGGAAATTTGAGGACACAGTGTCTACCCAAACAATCCACTACCAAGGAACTTTAATTGTACATTATTTGAAGTAAGTACATAAAATATTTGAAATGGTGTATAATTGAAGTGGGAATTGCTTGGTAATGGACTGTTAGAGTAGACGCTATCTCCCAAATTCCCTTCACACTTTACAACTGATTAGTTAATAATTCATAGAAGACCATTTAGAAATAATGTGAAGATCTGCATTTGTACACAATCTCTCTCTTTCTCTTTCGTTCTTTCTTAAAAATTTTATTAATGAAATGAAAAACTTTTTTCTCTTAACAAAACCATTAAAAAAAATGATGGTACTTCAATTACTTTAAATATCACAAACTGATGTAAGAAAAACCTTCTGAATTTTTATATAATCTTTTAAATATTTTGCAGAAATCTTCCAAATTTGTATTTACCTGGCACACCTGCATCTTAAATTTATGTCCAAAACAAAAATATATATTCAACGATAAACACAAAATTTTCTTGATCTTACAAACAGCAGTTGGATTTTTTGTAATATTCAATTATGTTTGCTCATTCTTTTTTATTAAACAGAGCTTACCATATCTCTGCTCAGAGCAATAAGAAGTGCATAACAGACTTATCATGATTGCAACGATGTGTAATATAGAAAAGACAAACTCTTACCAAAATGTTGAATGGGAATGAGAAAGATAGGGGTGGATTTACCCAGTAAGCTAACTAAGACATGGACTTCAGGTTGATGCAATCATCTAACATTCTTATTCAATTTAAAATTATTACAAAATTTTACTCTTAATTATGCAATACATTGAAAGCTCAATATAGTGTGGTTGTCATAGAACATGCTTTACCTGTGTTATAGCTTAACCACAATATATGGACTTCACAGTAATAAATATTTTCTTCCCCTTGAAAGATACACTCTTCACCGCATTATCTCCAAATCCGCAGTGTATTGGGCTTCCACTGTATAATGTTTTGTTCATATTTAAATATATCGATACATTCGTATTTAAAGACATTATATAATAAAATTCAAAAATTCTGAAACATTTTAAAAGCAACTTTGTCTTCCCCAGACAAATTGTTGTGTCCATTTCCAAAAAAATCAATAAGAAAATAGTAAAATTTGAATTTGAAAGGATCTATGGTTATAAACCATTTTTATCTATTTCAAAATGCTGCCAAATGAAGGTTTCTGGAGGTGCCCATCATGAAGCACTGTGGACTATAGTACTAGTTGTGCTCAATATTCATCTGAGGCCCACCCAGGCTATCAAAAAATTTGAACCTCATACAAAGAGTGTATTAAACAATCGACTGTTTCTTTTCAATATGGATCCTGGGCTCAACTTGAAATTCATATTACAACTCTTTTATATATTGGTTTTATTCAAATTAAAATAATGAAATCAAAGCTGCAATATTAAATTTATTTTTTATTTATTGGTTTTATTCAAATTAAAATAATTAAATGTATCATAAACAGTAAAACTCATATCACCTTACACAAAATAAAAATTATGCAATATCTGGACATAACATATAATGACACATTATACTAGCTACAAGAATAATACCACTCAAGACTGCAATCATATAAAGCCACTCTTGAAGAAAGGTTTGAATTTTGTAAGTAAAAAGAATATATTTACCAGGTTTCCTTATAACAGCTCTTAATTTTACAGGCAGTGAATGATCTGAGAAGAAAGGGGAAAATGATGTTCAAGAACAATTATTCCTAAGTGTTGTAAGATTTTGTGTATGATACAGTTGCTTGTTGTTTACTGTAGCACCTTCCTTTGACAAATGCATGATAAGTAGTTGCAGAATATCTATATATTTCTTAGCTATTTGTATTTTAAAGACCTAATAACAGAATTTGTAATTAATATTTTAGTAGTTTTTTTTTTTTTTTTTTTTTACTTGAATTCAAGGGTCCAATGACCATTATCATTTTCGTTGTGATAATTCATTTTCGTATCCCATTAGACATGCTTGCATTTTATTGATGTAAAATGCATTAGTCCCTTATTGAACTTCACTTTAAATATTCTATTAATGTAGTAGCTAAGTATTACGCCTTTGATATTCTCTCTAGAAGCTTTTTGCAAGGTGCTTCAACAGTGGCAGCTTCAGATAGGGCTTTACTCCCTCTGTCTATTGTGACCAAAAAATTTGACTTATGAGTGTACACTAATGATTATTTTCCAAATATATTTTTGATATAACCTTGTCATGAACATCAGGAAATTTTATGTCTGACGTCTTTAAAATATGAGGTTCAAATTAAAGACCTAGCTTGAACTTTTTTTTGGGGGGGGTGGGGGGTAACCCAGGCCTCCTCTAAACTTACCTAAAGTTTTAGAGCAGTTGAACTGGTGGATCGAAAATATTGCATTCAGAGAACTAAAATATTTTAAATTGGAATACATCTGAAGTTAATAGAAAGATTAATATGAAACAACCATTTTAATACTGTTTCTTATGTTATGGACATTCAAAAATAGGTGATGTGAAATTTATATTACATTAACCCCTTCTGAGAAATTCTACACTTATCATTGTACTTTACCCAACAGTTACATAAGTATAAAAGACAATGGTAAATGCAAATACTAGGTTGGTACATGATTAAAATGTATTAATAGGGAAAATGTCTGATTACCTAGCTGAAATCTTCTAGAGCATATTTTATGTCATTGCATATTTTATCTAATATGTTAAAATTTATTTTTATATAAGTCATATTTTCTTAATTATATCATATTTTTGTCTGCTATTGTTTGCATTTAAATTATTATAGAGATTTTAAAAAAAATTATATATATTTATCTCATAAAATTATTCTTTTAGCATTTATCTCATAAAATAATTCTTAAATGTTTATGAGAAACAGACCTGCCTGGTTTTAAGATTTTTTTGAATAGTATAAATAATATTATTTTATATATATATATATTTATTTATTAATCATTGAGATATTTTATTTACTTACAACTATCTTCTAATTTCTTTTAATGTCAAGTATTTTTGAAGCTAAAAAATGGGATTACCAATCCATATGCAGAAGGTCTCATTGTTTATTTTTGCCTAATCACAGAAGGCAATTTTTATTTACCAAATTTTAATATCACTCACATTAAAAAATCACTTTATACATACTCAGATTTTAATCATTCCAATTCCTTGAATACAGCTTACAAGAAAAGTCACTTTATAGAATACAAGCATTTGTTTCCATATTATTTTTATCACTTTTGACAATTCATAAAAAATCTACCCAATAGATTGAAAATACTAATATTTTGGAAAGGAAGGTCAATACATTAACAATATCACTTTGAAAACTTGCAAAATGCTAGACCTTAAGAAGGAAGAATTGCTCAAAACTTAATTTTTTTTTTTTTTTTTTTTTTTTTTCAGCTATTCCTAAAAATTACTATTTTTTCTCTGCAAATGTTGAAAAATGTTATCAACAATGCAACTTCTGTGTATGAATCTACCTGAGTATTTTTTGCTTATACGTGTCAATCTACTAAGCAAATTGAAATGCCAAAGCATATTAATTGGCAAAGCACTTTCTCTTTTGAATTCTATAAATATCTCTCAATTCTCGGTGAAATTATAGCTCTATTGCCACTGCCTCTAGTAAGTAGACAGTTGAGTCAATTGTGTGGCATTCGATTGCTTTATCTACTTTCTTTGGTCCACAAACATATTTTGAAGGAAATGGGCAAGTTAAAAAGAGGATACCAGTTAATTGCAAATAATTAGATTTTTTTTTTTTTTTTTTTTCTGACGTTGATCAATTTTATCTCAAGGTCTGTACGGTGAGAATGTGTATTTTAAATCCCCGGAAACCAAGTTTACAACATTTTGGGTTTGGAAGAGAAATTTCTCAAACAATTAAAAGCATATTAAATTTTGTTAATTTTCACTTTTTATAAATTTCATTCCAAGTCTATATCTCTTATTCTACCACTCTACCACTTTTCCAGAAAACTCCCAGTTTTTAATGATTTCTCCAGGCTTCACAATTTTTTTTTACGAACATCTTTCAGGTTTTTGTTTTTTTCCCCTTCAAGTTAAAGATTTTTAAATAAAAATTATCTGTCAAAGGGAATTTCGATCAGACTTGCAGCCATCATTTTGTTTCTTCTGTGCATGAACCTAGCACTAATACTAAGTTGCATCATTTTCACTTTACTGATAGACTACAATGAATTATAATAAATAAATGTTATAAAATTCAAAATCTTTAAGAAGAATGTGGCAGTAGATTGTATCAGTAGCTGAAGGACTGGTGTCTATTAGATCGTATCAGTATCTAGAAATTAGCTGATTTTAGACTTCAAAATTCATAAATTTTAAACTAATTTGAATTTTTAAAAAATAATACCTAGGTGCACCTATCTACGTCGATAAGTACGTATGTACCAAATTTCATGGCCACACGATGCTTAGATTTCCAGCTACAGACCGCACACACAGACATCTTGTATCATGTAAGATACTGTTTCAAGTGTGATTATTTTATTTATAGTATGTTTCATTATTATTATTTTTTTTTTTTCGATTTCACAGGTGTAGATTATATTCCCTTGTAATGTTAAAACATCCTTTACCATCCATGTTTAAATGCTACATTTTGAGGGAAAAATGTTAATATTCATAATTAAAAAAACATTCAAATTTGGGATTTGGGGGGAAGGAAGCAACTTTAAAAAAAAAAGGTGCTAAAATCACAATTTTTACGAAACTGATTTTTTTTTATGCTTTTATCACTGATGTTATTTTAATTTATGCTGCTAAGATGACTACTAAAATGAGGTAGTAGGCTGCTGAAATGGCTGCTATTTTTAGTTTTGGGGGCTGCTGAAGCAGCTATTTTCATTGTATCCTTTCTGTTACAACCCTGGAAATAGTATCAGTCCTTTGTTTTCAAATCTGGGAAATTAGCACTACATTTTCACCTCCCTGCTTTAGTAGACCAGTGCTTTAACCTCTCTGATTTCAACCTTCAAAATTAAACTTTCTACTGTATGAAATGTTTGTTTCAGATGTCTTCCATAATAGTGAATATTATCAATTAGAAGTAAGTCATAACTTCACAAATATTTTTTTGCAAATAATCACTGTCTCATTTTGGCATAACATGAATTTTGATTCTAAAACTTTGTTTGTAATAATACTAACTTTAAGATGATCAAGTTGTATTTGGTATTTTATTTTTAAGCACACTTTAAAAAGTTTGCAACTAGGTTTAAATGAACTTAAATGTAAAAGTGGGAATAAATAGGATTGGACAAAATGACATATTCAAAGCATATAGGGTATATAAAAAAAAAGTATACATATTAATCAAAATAAATACATCCTGCAACCTAGACTTTCTTCCTTTTCAATCAATTCAACACTACTATAAATTTGTTTAAAACATGTGTACATTATCTTTAGAAATCATAGTAAAATCCATAAATGTTTACCAACAAGACAGCTAAAGAAACATTCCTGTGTGCTGCTACAAATTATTCGCAGTTAATATATATGGATTGTATCATCAAACTAGGCCGTAAGCACCCCTCAATGATAAATAAACTTTTTCCCATATTTTGCACTTTCACTGTTGTGGACACCCTGTGTATTAACATATGAATTTAACTAATGCATCTTACACTAAATGCCTTCTATATTTAATAGCAGCTATTGCTAATGCAAGTTAAAAATGTGTTTACTCAATTTCAGTACATTGTGGTTCATTAACTAAATGACAGTGCCATCTCTTGAACACTTATCAAAGGCATTGTTGAAATAAGTCATGATAGGGTGTGCTGATACTTTGTTCTTGTTGACCACAAAGTAAAAAGCTGCTCATTTTGGAGCAACATAAATTGGCCATTAATGTTGGATGCTTTAGTTTCAAGCAATGCAAATATGTATAATATGATAAACATGAAATTAGCATATCACTTATCAGTGATGGTGCATTTTAATGCTCGTATACTTAAAAATTAGTGTTATTCATGTTGGTTTAATTCTAATTTTCTGCAGATATAAAGACCTTATATTATATTATACGTATACTCTACATATTTTTTCAAAATATATTAAATGTCGTATTGCCTGTTCTTAATGAGATGAAGCAGGGGCATAACAAAAATAGTACATCTAAAATAAGAATTGATGAAATATTCTTTTAGTTGTATATTATAACTGTAATCAATATTTTTTACAAATTATAAATAATAAGTGTTGGCAGGTCTGTAAATATTGTAATCTGATCTGTAAATATTAGAATTAATACAGAAAGCTGTCAACAAATTCACTTTGATATTTTTGTTAAGTACACAGAGTTATATCTTATTGTTTTCTGTATATTTTTTTATTAAATCCAGTTTTATTAATTTTAAAATTCATTTCAAGATTTTATTTATTATATAACAATCTTGTTTTTAAGAGATTTTTTAAAAATTATATGATAATTGAATATACGACAATGAGGTGTTTACCTTGTATTTATTCTGTGCACTTTGTAATTAATTGTATGTTTGTCGTGATAAGCAACTGTTTCAATAAAGTTTTGATATTGTGAATTCCATTTGTTTTCCCCATTTTAATTGGCATAAGTTTCTTTTAAAGAATTACCTATTTGATGACTTGCTTGCTAACTGTAAATTCTAACATGTTTTAAAAGCTCTGTCATGGAAAAAATCTAAATTACAATCAAATTTTAGCTTACTCTTTCAAACCATTTAAGAAATCTAAATTAGGATCTAATTTTTGCTTACTAAATCCTTTAAACCATTTAAAAAAATATTTAGAGTTCAATATTTTTGAAAAGCAAATGGTATAATAATTTTTCGCAAAGTAGGGGCAGGAGTTCATAGTTTATATGGCTCAGTGACAATATACATGAAATATACCAGCAATTCATTTTATAAATTACTAGTGAATACCAGTGAAAAATTACTGGAAAAATTTTATTCACTGAAAATTAATAAATGTAAAAGATCTTTACATTTGATTTTTTTTTTTTTTTTTTTTTTTTTTTTTTTTTTTTTTATCAAAGATAATCTTCAAAAAAAAAAAAAAACACTTTTAGTGTAAATTTCATATTGTGTTATTTATCTTATTAAAACTACTCAAAATTATCTCAGTATATCAGTTTTGATATTCTTTCCTTAAGCAACCGAAGAATTATGGCAGAAACTAGATGTCATTTAGGCCTAACTATATTCTTTATGGAGAATCTACGGTGAACATACAGAACTTTTACTTTGATTTAAGATTTAATTAAGCAGCTAAAAGTTAGAAAATAAAACAAAAGTATTGTATGTAAAGTGACATTATTGCAAAAAGTTATTTTAAAATAATGTAATTTTGTGACTGCTAGCGAGCAAAGCACACTAGTTTCTTACTTTATTAAAATCAAGTAATGAAAACAAACACAAATCATCAGACATGTGCATATGCTTATTTCCATTCGGCAAATGATAATAAAGCCCATAAATTACTCACACTTGAAATTATGTTGTTTAATAATATGCTTGTTGCCATTTGACAAACGATAATAATGTGCATAAATACTCACACTCGAAATTATGCTGTATATTAATAATGTACTTAAATTTAGTACAGTAAAATTCCGATAATCTAGAATGTTTCGGACTTCTGTACCAGATTATTGTATGGCAAACCGAAATGGGATAAAAAATGAGACAAAACAAAATAGTGGATAATAAATGCAATATTTGTCATTGTATGCCTAAATTGATACACAGACTGAATTATATTGTACAATATGTGAAAAAACATTTAATTTTAATATTGTAAGGTAACTTCAATGAACAGAACTTTGCATATAAAATCTTTTAACCTATTACAGTAAATGTACCTCAATACAGCTGAATGCTATTTGAGAGGTGTGCCAGATTATCAGGCCTTTAAATGCTGGATTAATAGAAGTTTACTGCATCTCGAATTCTCTATAATAGATATAGTTATAAAAAATTAATCTGCTTAAGGTAAAATATTTAACTGAACAAATTAAATATAATGGTGTACTCATATCTAAACATGAAATTTATATATATGTATAATAATAGCTTGAAAGTCCAATGATAGAATAAAGAGAAGTTGCAACTCAAAAATCCTAACATAATCCTTATCCTAACACCTACAAAAAAAAAAAAGAAGTATGAAATAGCGAATCTTCAATCAAATGGGGGGGGGGGGGGGGGAGATAAGCAAATTTCGAGTCATCAAACTAAAGATAATCAACAAATATCAATGGTATGGAATCAATAATAGAAAAAAAAAATTCCAGGCACTAATGCTATACACTTGGACAAAGACTAGGCCTAAATAAATTCATTTCCACAAATCACTTTGTCAGGTCAAAGTATTTTGTTAAAATGAACACGCAATATATGTATGTTTTTAAAGAAATTAGTAGATTATATCTATAAACTATATTCTACTTGGACAACATACATAAAGATGGAAAAATAAAGGAAACAAGAATACCTGGGAAAAACTCTGTATATGCCCGAACCATTGAAACCCAGAATGAAGAAATCATATATATATATATATATCGATTTATTTATATATATATATATATATATAACAAAAAAATCTATATAAAGCATGAATGGATTTATTTTATATATTAATTGGATAACAGTATTTTGTCTGGCAGGACATGAAAGCAAATGCAATGAATAAGCATGCACAGCACAGTTTATTATGGTGAGCATGATATAGAATACTCCCTAAGCGTAACTGAGATAGGAGAAAGAAATAAGATGTAAAAATTTCAAGGAAAAATACTTATATTTCAGGTGTTTTTCTCCTACCCTTGCATTAACCATCCAGGTGGTGAATATTGGGACACTTTTCAGTTTTTAATTCTTATAAATATTTTTTTATAATTCTATCTTAACCAAACATTTCTTATTTAATATACATTAAGGAGTCCCACTCTCCCTAATTGCTTATTACACGAGTGTCACTTCATACAGCAAACCATTCGTGAAGCAGTTGCCCCAACCTTTGGCACATTTCATCCAACAAAGCCTTTCATAAAGCAAGTCGTGCAGTAAAGGGGGTTTCTCCCTTAGAAAATTTAGCCTGGTTTCCACAACTTTCATGTGTGGGGAGCCACCTTTAAAACTGTATTGCTACATTGGTCCCCAAATGACTTTTTCTCCCATAGGAAATTAGCTGAGTTTCTATAACAAACATCGCTACTCTCGGAAGCGAGCGGACGCCTGAATACATACACACCCTAGATATGCCCTGGACAATTAGATGTATTTTTATTCATCTTTGTTCTTTTCTGTTACTGATGACAAAATTTTGCCATATCATAGTTTTCACCAATTTAAGAATCTATCCAGAATCTATTATAAATAAGAGTTTAGATGATAATTGATATACGTTATATATATTCAGCATCAAATTCCAGAGGAGGTAGAGGGTTGGTTCACTTCACTTTTCACTTGTACATTTTTTCCCACTTCCGGTTCAAAAAATTTCTTGAAACATCTATTTATCAAGATTGTATATAGATAGAGCTTACATGATGAGTAATATAAATTCAGCATAAAAGTCCGGTAGGACATCAACAAGTATTTCCGGAATTCTCACTTCTGATTCCAAAATTTGCACTTTCCTTACAACATCTATTTTCATGATTGAGCTTAGATAACGTCTGATATGGATACAACATCAAATTCCATAGGGGATTCACTAAGGATGCCCACTTCCATTTTTCCCCCTTCTGTTTCAACTATTTTTCTTGAAATATATTTTTTATTCCTTCTTCCGTTTGACCCAGATCGTCTGACCTACTCGAAGATGTAAGGTAACTGTTTGGACGACCGGGACAGTGTCACCCAATTTAAATCCCAGTGGGGACGACATCTACAAAGACCATACCTGCCTTCCCATGCCACCAACCTCGCAGAAGGACTTTCATACATACAAATTTAACATCCCGTTCTCCTCATAAACATGAAAATAGTTTGGGCAAAGCCGGAAATCAAACTCGGGTCCTCAGAGTGCAATCTCCGTGCCTTAACCACTGGGCTATCCCGCCCACATGTTCATGACTCAAAATCCATAATTTAAAAGTGCATTAGCTGATTTGAACCAGTGATGCCTTTCTAAAAACAATGATTAAGATTTGTGTTTTCTAATTTTTTTTATTTTATTATTCCAAGTCTAATAGTTTATCAAAATATGCTGCAAAATTTTCCAGTAAATTATACTAAGCAAATCAACCTTCAGTATAAGAAATTTACTCTAAAGAATGAAAGATATTAGAAGCAAAATAACTGAATGCTTTGTGAAGAACTGATTATGTTTCGTTATAAAACCAAAAAGTACATATATACGATGAAACTCCTCCAACCATGCCTGCAGATCTTGCACATATTCATCAGGCGATGAAAGCGCAGTGTATGGTCGTCCAGATAACAGGTCACATCCATGTAGTCATAGATCCCAGCCAAACAGCATTTTCCATGGAAAATGTCCGATCGATTCGTGGGCAACTTATGTAAGCCAACAAGAACAAAGGTAGGTGACTGCCCCAATCTTGTTGGTTGCTGGATACGAATAGAGATGATTATGTATCGTTCTGTTGAATCTCTGTGCCATGCCATCCTATTGCGAATGAAGAGGAGTGGAGTAGGTCGTGTTTTGTTCATTCCGAGTTTGCACAATCCCGTGAATATGCTGGAGATAAAGTTCTTCCCATCTTCACAATGAATGAACAAGGGAACCCTGTAACAACATATTAAGTACCTTACTAATGATCGTAGACTCTTGGCCAGAGATTGTGTAGGCTTCTGGTCACTTTGTGAAATTGTCCCATTACTACCGTGGATGTTTTTATTATTGCCCAAAGTGATCAAAGTCCGTAGTCATGGACAAAATGTTGAGTGCAATTATCGCGAAAGGAGCTCCTCCATTGTAACACTGGGCAACCCCGTGTTTTCTACTTCGGTCCCTTCCATTCGTCTGATTCTTTGCACCAGCGCTCAACGTTGGATCGCGTTTTGAACCAGAAGAAAAGTTCACGAACTTTGTTCGGTGTCTTGCTAATGCTTAGCTGCCAAGTATTCCAATTTTCCCATATTTGTTCCGTTTATAACACTTTACAACATAGTTGAAAAGTGTTTATGACTTTGTTCATTCTCTCTGTCTTTCGCACGATAATGCAGAGACCGCTGTAGCCCAGTGGTTAGCGCGCAGGAATTGCACTCGGTAGGCTCGGGTCCAATTCCCGCCACTGCCAAAACTGCCGCAGTGTTCATACGGAGTATGCTCACGTTAAACATGTGGGTCCATAAGTCCTTCCGAGAGGTTGGTGGAAGGGGATGGAGCCGGTCCCTGTGGATGCCTCCCCCACTGGGTTCCGGTCGAAATTGGGTGTCACTTCCCGGCCGTCCAAATAGTTACCTTACGCCTTTCTGGTAGGTCGGACGATCTGGATCTCAACAACACGATAATGCCGTAAAAATGACTTTATCAAAATGAAACTTCAGTATATTGTTGAAACGGTCTGTGGTCCCCTATGGGAATGTAAATGAATAATATCTTCCAATTAGCTTTGGATTTGACCCAGGCTGAAAAAATGAAACACATTGAACCCTATGGGACCTAATTTTTCAAACATTTTTTAAGAGAATTTAAATTTCACAAATTGCTTCGAAAATTTTAGGAAATATTCAAATTATCCCATAAAAATTTATAAAAAAATATATGTTTGATAGTTTTAAATAAAAATTAAAATAATAATTGCACCCATATTATGTATATGAAAAGATCACGTGACCTACTTCAAATAAAATATGGTATCCATCTTGTGTCAAAATCGTGATTTTTAATTTATATTTAGTGTTGCCTCCATCCTATAACCGTTTTTTTTTCCCTATGCATCTATATACTGCGCCAACGCAATTACAATATCTTTTAATTTAAATGATTATCAAACTTTGATTATTTCTTCAGCCTAATTTTCACGTATAGAGAATATAAACACATCAAGCTGTAAGATGAGTTATATAAGAATTGCTGAATTTCTTTAACGCAAAATTATTTAGCTCTGGAGTCTGCAATATAGCTGATATGAATGAAACATTCATTGGTGTTACATAGAGAAGCAGACAATTATATACATAGTATTGCCCTTCTTCGACGAAGTTTTAATCATGAAGTTAGAAAGTACTTTTACCTCCATGGTTTTAAGTTTAAGTAAAATAAATTATTGTATTATGATAATTTTAAAATTATCGCCGCTGAATAAAAGGAATGGAAAAAATTTTTATGAATGAACTATTTACTGCTTTTATATAGAGAGCAAGACATGCTATTTTCGAAAAGATTCGCTCATCAACAAATACTTTATCTGGAGGCTCTTCAACTGTACAATCACTAAGTGATACGAGGTGGTCTTCCAGAGTTAAAGCCATAAGAGCAGTACTTGGTAATTTTTAATTGGTGGTTTTAACATTGGAAAAATTATCTGAAAACGATTTTTTCAATGGTGGAAGAGCCGAAACCCTTTTAACATGCATGACATCATTCGAATTTTTGTTCACTTTGTTTGTATTGCCTAGTGTTTTTGGTCAATGCAATACTCTCTCAAAGCATCTTCAGTCATCTGATCTTAATTTTCAGACTGTGCAAGCTTTGTCTAAAGCTACTATTGAAACTGTTAGTTCTTTTCGCACTGATGCATATTTCACTCAAGTGTGGAGTTTCGTGACAGAACTTTGCGAAAAAAATTCTTATTCTGAACCAAAACTGAAAATGCGTAAAATAATTCCAAGCGAATTCGGAGGCGGTGAAATAACCCGATGATGATGTTAAATCATATCACAGAATCAATATGCAATTATAGATTCAGTGTCTAATGAAATTGAGACAAGATTTAATGAGAACAATGTATCTGTTTTATTTGCCCTTAATTCAGTATTACCCGGATCAGATGCCGAAAGAGAAAATGTTTCAACCATATGCAAACTTCCAGAAAGAGAGGAATTGTTATGTGAATTGCGACTGTTTTATTCAATGGTGAAAAATGAAAACATAGACCATCCCAATTTTAAATGTCCCCTGGATTATTTTAAAGAGCGGAATTTAAAAAATGTGTTTCCTGTTATAACAGTATCAGTTAAATTGTTTTTGACTGTGCCAATCAGCTCAGACGGTTGTGAAAGATCTTTTTCGTATCTCAGTAGACTGAAAAATTATTTTCGCAGTACAATGGAAAAAGAAAGACTTTCATCTTTAGCTGTTTTATCTATAGAACAAGATATACCATTGGATTATGATGATATTGTAACAAAATTTTCTCTTCTTCCAGACTCTAAGAACTTCAATAAAAGGTAAATAAATATAGATATTTGTATTTAGAAAAATTATGTTAACACAATTATGTACAAAATTTATGTTAACAACAATTATTTTTCAATTTTGTGATCCCCCCTCCCCCTGTTAACAAACATTTTATTTATTCCATATTGTGGATTTTCATACATACAAATCTCGCACCCCCAAATGAAATGTTGAAATGCCGCCCCTGTGTTTAAACCTTAATGATCGTTCGTCATTTAGGTAAATTTACTAAATCTTTGTATTATTTTACTACTATCGCGAAAAAGGCCTATTGAGATAAAATTTTTGAAAATTTGAAATTGCAAAAATTTTGTTGAAAATGGGGCATAATTCATATTAGTCGCATAAATTATTAAAATGTTTTTGGGACTAATGTAGATTTCTTATTAGCGTTCAATATTCTATGAATATGAATGAATTACACTTTGTAATAAGTATTTCATAGCTAAGGGTATTTAAACTTTTACATATTAATAATTTATTTACATTCTGAAATTTTTGTAATTATTTCGTGTTTGATATAGGAAAGTTAGTTTTAAAACGTATTATTAACGAAATGAAAGGCTATTTTGCAGCAGTATCGCGAAAGAAAAGCATTTGTGCGCAATCCTTATAGGCAGTCTTTCCCCCTCTCGGCCGAGGGGGGCGAATGAAACTTTAGAGTGGTCAAGTTTTCTATTTGCCCTATATAAGTATATCTCTCAATGCTGTCACATAAATACAGATAGAAACTAAGTTAATGTCTCCGGGGGGCCCCCGGATGTATGCCCGAAAGAAACACTGCCTCCATATCTTTTGTTTGATTGTAAAAAACAATCTCCACTTCTGCAATCTGTTTGCATCGTCTAAAATTTCTGTAATAATTTCGCGTTTCATTCGACAGGAAAACTATTTTCTAAACATATTGCTTTCCTTATATACATAGCGTAATGTATAAGGAAATTATTGTGACGGGGTCGAAAATTCGAATTCAGTTTTCGGCGGGAGAGTACGTTTTAAGCATTCCCGAACACGAATGAAACGTTTTTAAAATGATGTATGTGTGTGTCCGTCAGTCTGTGGAGACGATATCTTACGAACGAATGGATCAATCCGAACGAAATTTGGTGCAAAAATTGCAATCTTTGAATACTGGAAGCCTATTGTTTTCAAACGATATTGAATGTTCGGAAAAAACCCCAAATTTTCGAATGAAATTTTGAAAAATATCCTCAAAGAATCAAAACCTTCAATAAAGTTACATAAATAATCATTTCTTATGTAATTTTGTTCATTAGAAAACGATTGATACCAATATTAAAACGCTACCGTGAACCGTTCTCGAGATATTGCACATTTTCCAAATAAATTCATCAAAAAATAACAAAATTAAAAAAATATATTTACTATCGTGAAATATGTCCCCTTTTCATATGTAATATTATGCGATAAATTTGTTAACATCATGTTCTTGGATCTAGCTCGTTCTATTCACGAAAGAAGATACTTTAGGTACAGTGCCTAGAAGAGATAGTGTGCCGATCGGGGCGAAAAACAGGGTTCCCTAAAAATTGCCACCGCCAGATAACGCTGGTCTCGAATAAGAGATCAAAAGCCAAGGCATTAACATTGAAACTAATGGGAATTTAATGCAAATAAAATGGCCGATATCTTTGGAATGAATTGAAGAATGTGAGTGAAATTTGATGTGATTATTGCAAGTAGTATTCACAAAAAATCATTTGATTTTCAGAGAGATTGAGCTAGGGATATATTCGTATTTTTTTAATTTTATTTAACTTGATCTGGTGTTCATTCAAACCTTTGAGATCCGAAATAATCAGGCTCATTTATCACAGTAACGTGAAATTCGGTATGACGTTTTCTCTTGTGTTACATTTCAGTTCTTTCGATTTTGAAGAAAAAAGGAAAATCAGAAATGGAGGAGGCGTGATAAAGGTTTGTAGGGGCCCACAATTTTTATGGACGGCTTTGATGCTTATACTTTTTGCTAAATTATTTTTATTACATTTTAAATTTTTCTTTCGTTAAATACCAGTTTTGTGTTGGCTAGATGATTCAAACTGGTACTCCCTCCCCTCGAAATAATATCAACATTTTAAAGCCAATATAATTTCTATTGTACAAAATTTCAAACTTGGTTTAAAATATTGAACAGTAAATAAAAAGGGGTCCCATTAAATTGGTTGCAGGGTCGCCCATAGAAAGGGGCGGACACCACTCGATTGAAGGGTGGCTCTAGAGTCCCGGACTCGCAATAATTTTGTACCAACTTTATGTTGGCTAGATGATTCAAGCATCACCGAACTCAGTACTTCCCCGCCCCGCTCCCCAAAATATACCAATATTCCTTTCTTGCTCTTTATGCTTATTTATTTGTTTTTATACATTTCATTCAAAGTGAATAATTTATTTTCCTGTAAGTTAAAATTATCTATAAAAGAAGATACATTTAACTCCTGATCATATTAAAATTAGGAGTTCAAAAAATATTCTACTGAAGATGAGTATTTTTTGCTTTGGAAACGTAGCAAAATTTTCCATGGTGACGTCACATGCTCATGCAACAAGGCTAACTAGAAAGACAGGCTTGGGCGCGAAATTGGGGCGAGAAAGTCATGTGACCTGAAACTGCAGACGTTTTCGGTGAATAGTATTGATTACTATGGATATGAAACTTTTTCTGAGAGAATTGAAGTAAATTTTCTTATTTAATTACATATTATGATGACCTTATACCTTAAACATTAATCTGACAACATTTGGCGATTGTTTCAAATCGAATTTAAGTACTTTTTAAAATATCATCTCTCTCTTGCCGGTTTTTCATAAGTCTAAAGCGTATCAGACTGTTGGTTATGCATTGACTTTTAAGATTTGTTTCCTTTATTTCTATGTTATCTACGCTTCATATATACGTGCATAGGCGTGCGCAGACATTTTTATTAGGGTGTGCTGCACATAAAAAAAATAAAAATGTATGCGTTTATTAGGGAACGTCCGTATACTACGTCATCAGTTTTTAAAGATTTTTCGACCCCCCGAAAGAAGGTATTTGAATTAATGGCCTGGAATTTTGGCAGCTCAACATAGTACAATCTTTTCTTGTTACCCGAAGGATATATTGACGGGCATAGATTTTCCAGAAAATATAAAAATTAATGTGGTGACCAATGCTCCAAGTTCAGATAGGGATTTTAAAATGACTAAAATCATAGATAATTTGAGAAATGAAGAAAAACAATACATACTGCTGGATAAATACCTTTAATATAGTTTTGCCTCTTAGCATATGTTATAAAATAAGACGCCGTTCACCTGGTATAATAGATTTGAATTCTTCAATTACTTCAGAATAACTAACTGATGAAGCCAACTCCTGTTCAATGTACAAAATCATTAGGGAATCTAAGCGTTGTTATGACATTGTACTTCTTAATTTACTCTTCACCTGAGACAATTTTGAGAATGCTCTCTATAGCCAAAACAGATATACACAGATATAATGATATACATAAGAGTAGTGAATGGCAGTCGGCCAGTTGCAACTTCAAAAAAAAAAGGGGGGGGGGACTAACTTGCAAGTAAATTTTAAATAACAAAAAATAAAAAGAATCAGTAATCAAAATAAGTAAATAAGTAAATAAAGTAAAAGACATATATATATATATATATATATATATATATATATATATATCACAATAACAGCAAAATAAATGCTTCACCATATACAAACCGGGCGGCCTTGATGACAGGCATTTGAATTAGGGTGTTCAGATCGTTGATATTGCTGCAAAATATTTTTTAATGATCACAATAAACTTGATGACAGGCAGCGAATTAGGGTGTTCAGATCGTTGATATCGCTGCAAAATATTTTAAAATCATGACAACGGATGTTTTAAACAGTGAAAGGATTACATTCAAAGGTATACAATCAAAATAAATAAATAATAAAAAAAAAAAAAATAGAGAATATTGTAAACAAAGCTTTAAAAAATAAGAGCAGCTCCGCTAACAAAAAAAAAAAAAAAACAGCTGACAGCGGGCGGAAGATGGTCGGAAAAGGCAATGCTTTTCAAACTCCAAAAAGCTCGGACTCTCGGTGAGAAAAAACTGGTTCCGAGGGAAAGTAAGCAGGCGAAAATTCAAGGTCATTCTCTTCAGCGTGGGAGAAGCATTAACATACGGGTACTTTTCACAGATAGGTTTTGGGAGGTGAAATGCTTTCAAAGAAATTGTAAGAAATCATAGAAAATAAAGAAATAATTAGGTACAAAAATATAAAGAATCACAGAGGAATAACAATATACAGATTTTAATATATATAAGTGAATGACAATAAAAGATAAATTAAGAATAAAAATAAATACAATAGATATAGCTGCGTTAGAAGCATGATTCATGGTAGTGAACCAATACAGGTATTTAAAACGCGGGTCGTTCAATTTAAGTACTAAACATTTAATTTAAAAGGTGTCCTAGGTAAATCTATAAACTTTATTCAAAAATTTGGGTAGCTCGTGAATTACATGCAAAAAATGCGCCGAAATAAAACATAAAATAAACATTCAAATCACATGAAAATAGACGTAAAATTAGATTAAAAATAAGTAATAATAACATTGTGAAAGAGAGATCAGGGATTGTTGTTAACACAGTATCAGTGTATGTGACGATTTGGATTTCCCGCCAATGTAGCACGCAGGTCAGATGACAAAGAGAATGAACTGACTTGTAAAAATTAGACAGCCAAAATTCATTTCCACATCAAATGACTCGCGTAAGTGTGAACAGTAGAACATGCCAAAAAAAAAAAACATGCAAAATTACTTACCTGCTTTTGTGCCTTTGAAATAGAGAGAGAACTGGCGCTCAAAAATGACCAGCAGGTCCTTCTCAACTTCTCAAAGGCAGTGGGCGAAGATTGAAAAGGGTGGGCAACTGGACTTCCGGTTCTACTCGCAGTTCGGGGAAAACTAGCTCCGCCGTTGCCTGGCGACGAACATATGTTTTGAGATAAACAGTGCGGGGAAAACGCCTGGACTGACAGTTGTTTGTTTTGGTCGTATTGCGTTGTAAATTAAAATGTGTAGAGTATAAAATTGTGAAATTATACAAATGTAGATCAGATAGACTTGTTGTGTGTAAATGTATATGATTCGAACTGTAAACAAAAAAAAATTGTGAACTGTGAGAAAAAGTGAGGGAAAATCTGTAAACAAATAATGATGATGTAAAGTGTACTATATAATATTTTGTAAACCTAGCTTGACTTCTTTTCTGTTCAGGGGGGTGAGAATATGTGACAATATTTTCACATATTTTGATACATAACCCTGGGAAAAAAGGGAATGGTGTAAATATATTGAAATGTAGACTATGTTTTGTGATTTATGTTTATAGCTAGGCCTTTGCACAGACGGAATTGGGATTTTTTGGCGCCGTTGGGTTGTGTGCGCACTGACATGGATTGTAAATATTCAGAGATTTAATTGCAGCAAAATGTCAAAGTTGAGCTACAAATCTTTGAAAATTTATAGCCCTGTCAGGTGTGGCGCGCGTCGGTGTCCGGTATTTTGGACCACCCTGGTTTTGTATGCCCTCTGGTTCTTGTATTTTAGTGGAACGCATAAAAAATTAGCGTCGCTTCTAGACCAATGGTGAAGCATTTTTGGACCTCCTCTTTTTTTATAGCGTTTGGGAACAGCGAATGAGAGTTGGGGGGATTTCCTCCCTGTTTTGTGTCGTTCCCCTTGTTTGTAAAGTTTGAAAGTTTTAGAAATGTAAAAAATAGTCAGTTGCTTTTCTGAGCTCGAGTGGAGAGCACTCCAAGTGCGGGGCACTTGTATTTCGGTGTAGCCGATCCGGCACGTATGTTTGATGCATCTCTGACCCGGCATCCGCGGTCCCTGTCTCGGGCGGCAAATGTCTTTGCCGAGGAGCCGACGTAGTGAGTCCGGTATAGAAGGCGACTCGTAGCCAAGACGAGCCTAGCCTAACTCAGCGCGAGGGCGCTTTTTCTTCGGGCAGTTCGACCAGAAAATGGAAGAAGGTCGTCATGTGTTATTTGGTTGCAGTACACACAGCTCTACCACCAAAACGGCGCGGTGTAGGACCTTTGCTCCTTTAGCTGCATTTAAGCCGTGATTACGTAAATACTGTGTGCACGGAATAATTTGCGGAGCATCAATCCAGGGCTCCTAAGCAGCAGTCAATCTCTACAAATAAAGTATCCGATCTCCACTCTTTAGGCAAGGGCCTGTACGCATGCTCACTCAAGAGCCGCTGGGTCTAAGCCGCATTAAGAGGAGGAGAAGGAAAGTGAACAGTATGCCCATCGTCATTTTGTTTTTGTTAGTTGCAGTGCAACACAGCTCTACCACTAAAACGGCGCGGTGGAGGACCTTGCTCCTTTAGCTGCATTTAAGCCGTGGTAACTGTAACACTGCGTGTATGGAGTGTTGAGGAGCATCAATCCCGGGATCCTAAGCAGCAGACAAGCCTCTACGAAAACGTATATATATTTGGCAAAACCTGTACGCATGCTCACTCAAGAGCCGCTGGGACAAGCCATCGTTTAAGAGGAGGAGAAGGAAAGTGGACGGTGTGCCCATCTCCAAAAAATACTTGGCAAAAATTTTCGTCACCTGATGACACGCAACTGTGTAATCAGACTGGCAGTGTTCCCATGAACTATTCAAATAAATGAATAAACATTCAATTAATTGTGCCACCCTTTCCTACGTGCAGAGGTCAGCTACAGCACTCAGTGAGAGTCCTATGTATGAAGGTATGGAAATTATATATTGATTTTAAAATGTATACATGAATGTTTAAGTAACTGATGTAATCCAATAGTGTGAGGGCAAGGTTATGCTAAATGGGTGTTTTTTTTTGCAAAATTGAATATATATATATTGTGTTGTTAACAAAAGTAATTTAATTACAAATTTGGATTTTTATAAATATGCAAATTAATGCAAAATAAACTGTGCACCCCGAGGTCAAGTTTAGGTAATTTGGGAACTCTTTTGTAATTGTGTATTTTGTATATTAATGTTTAAATTTGAGATGTCATGTGTTCTATAAATAAATATTGTTATTTGGCCACAAAAAGGGAGTGATTAATTATTTTAACAAAACGCAATGTACTTTGGTCCAATCGGACCCCACTATACTTTAACGCGCTTGAGCCTGGTGGAACTATTTGGTGAGTATCTTTAATGTATTTATGTGTTTAACTTTATTGTATTTATGTGTAAATTTCACCTCACCACATGCGCAGACATTTTTATTAGGGTGTGCTGCACATAAAAAAAATAAAAATGTATGCGTTTATTAGGGAACGTGCGTATACTACGTCATCAGTTTTTAAAGATTTTTCGACCCCCCGAAAGAAGGTATCGAAAAGAAGGTATTTGAATTAATGGCCTGGAATTTTGGCAGCTCAACATAGTACAATCTTTTCTTGTTACCCGAAGGATATATTGACGGGCATAGATTTTCCAGAAAATATAAAAATTAATGTGGTGACCAATGCTCCAAGTTCAGATAGGGATTTTAAAATGACTAAAATCATAGATAATTTGAGAAATGAAGAAAAACAATACATACTGCTGGATAAATACCTTTAATATAGTTTTGCCTCTTAGCATATGTTATAAAATAAGACGCCGTTCACCTGGTATAATAGATTTGAATTCTTCAATTACTTCAGAATAACTAACTGATGAAGCCAACTCCTGTTCAATGTACAAAATCATTAGGGAATCTAAGCGTTGTTATGACATTGTACTTCTTAATTTACTCTTCACCTGAGACAATTTTGAGAATGCTCTCTCACAGGAACAACTGGTAACTGGCAAGGTGGCAAAGCACTTGATAGAGTTGTAAACTGAACCATACATTGACGAACGTTCCGATAGTTTAAACCAATCCAACCACTCTCGGATGATGTTTGTCGTACTTCCTTTTAGAAAAGGACAATTATTACTTCGCAGCAATCTTATTTCCACTTCTAACTCATCGAAAGATATTTTAAATTAGTCGGAAATTAATTTCAAGTTGTTTCTATCAACATTTAAATTCAACAATTCTTCCATTGCTATGACAAGTTGACACGCCTCCTGTTCAAAACGCTGATCGATTCCGCAGATCATTGAATCAAGGACTGGGTAGAAAGAAGTTATTTTCTCATAATCTTCTTGCGTACTGAAATGATGCTGGGTTTGGATGTTGTCGTCAATACGTGTGGATGGTTTTCTCTTCTTTAGAGGAGGGATTAGTATTCCCTTCTCTTCACAAAGTTCCATAGTTTCATCGAAAATGAGTTTAAAATCGTTTGGATTATCTCTCATTGCAGATAAAGAATTTCGTAAATTTTTAACTCCAGTGAATGCAGTAAGTTCAGACGCGGACTTTGCAGAGATTTACTAACTTTCAGTAACATGTGCAAAATAGGGTGCAACATGTTTAAGTAAAAAATAAACTTGGACGAATTTAGCTCAAGGACAAGATCCCTTGCTTTAATCTTGACGTCGGAAAGGCTAGTTGTTTCAATTATTTCCTGCAAAGCTTGTAAAATTGCAGAGTAGTTATGTTTCACTGCTTAGACTGCTTCTGCTCTGCAAGCCCATCTCGTGTTTGAAAGGGATTTTAATGTCTTCAATTGGAATCCCACTTCATGTGATATATTTTCCAATACTGCATGTAGTGTAGCACTTCCCTCCATAAACGCATACAGAGTTTTAAATGACACAAAAAAAATCAAAAACACTTCTATTGTCTTTGCTTGAAGCACATGCATCAACCAGAACCATTTTTAAACAATGCGCGTAACAATGTACATAGTACTGAGTACAATGTACATAGTACATAGTACTGAGATTAACTTTCCATTTAACGAAGAAACAATGTTTCGTTGAACAACATTGTGCAATGAAGCAATTATATTATTTTGAATGCGATTACTTACATACGTAGCATTTCGAGGAGATTCTTGCATATGCTTTGCCATTACAGGATCATACTTTTGCAGCATTTTAACAAGATCTAAAAATAAGCCTTGTGCAGAACTGTCAGCTTTTTCATTGTGATCCCTGAATGGTCTGCCACCTTTTGCCAAGCACAAAACAATGTCAATTAATCGCTCCATTATACGTCGATTATGAAGCCGTTGTTGTTCTTGTTTTGATAGATATGTCTGTTTTCCTTTATCTAACAATACATCAATGGGTTTATCTTCTTTAAAACGTGTCCACGAAGTAACGTTCCGCTCATGGGATTTTGATAACTGATGGGTGTTAAAACATTTAATAGCTCGGTGCCAATTTTTAGATCTCTTCTCAATAAACGCAGAATCTGAGTGGCCTTTGGTAGAGACTTTACTGTCAAAAAACCTACAGTAGAAACAAAAAGCTGCGTCTTCTGATGGACTATATTCTAGCCACATGTACTTTTCATACCAATAGATTTGAAAACTTCTCTGCTGGTTTCCTATTTTAGTTCTCGGAAACATCCTTAATGCCGGCTGGTAGGGACTTGTAGACAATCGTGATTGACGATCTAATCTGTTTTTAGGAATAGGGAGTGCTGGGTTATCAAGGAAAGGAGTTGCTGATTTTGAAATCAAAACATCCTGATCTAAATTAGGCTGTAATTGTTCATTCTCGCACTGTTCAATGTTGTATTCATTGAAACTAGTAGTTGATGTCATGGCTGATGTACCAAAAGAATCACGTAAGTTTTTAACTAACGAGGACTGTGACGCCTTTTCCATTTCAAAGTGTTCATTATCAGGAAGTTTGCCTGTTTCTTTCTGAGTTCTAATAATGAACTTATCCATGATTTTATGTTGTTTTCTAAACAGTTGATACCAATTATCAATCCGGAAAGTATCTGAAATGTGAGTTTTACATTAATTATGAAGAATTTTAAATTTTGTATTGATTTATTAAATATTACAGAATGATGGAAAAATAATAATTCAAGCCAGTGTGGTCCAACCAACTCCTTATCTTTCAAACAAAAAAAATTAAATACTGTAACAAATTTGTAATTAATATCCAATATTTATTAGTATGTATATTTATAATCAATTATTGTTTAATAAATATTGACAGAATTTGTGTAAATACATTTAAAATATATTTTCTGTGTCCTAAAACATATTTTCTAAAAAAATATTTTCTGTGTAAAAACAACAGAGGACTAAAACATTATGTATGACTGCTTTGTGTGTTTTTAAATATTTTCTGTGTACAAGAACAATTTCCTTCTTCGAAGTTTGAACTCGGCTATCAACATTACAGTTCAAAATATCATTAAAAAAATTAAAAACTAAATCTGTTATTTTTATGCTCAACTTTAATTCATATAAGTAAATAGGGTTGTCCGATAGCAATCGATACGAGTACGATATCGATATTTTCTTTCCGACACCAAGTATTTTGGTATCGATAATTTTTATTCGATACGAGTACAGGTATCGAAACCGAAAGAAAATGGTATCGGGAAAAAAAATCTACTCTTGGGATTTACTACATTTAGGGTTGTCCGGTAGCCATCGATGAATATGGTATCGATACTTTCTTGTCGATACCAGGTATTCTTGTATCGATACTTTTTATTTGATCGGAGTACTGGCAGAGCCGGCTTGAGGTGTATTGGCGCCCTGATGCCAAGCTACAATTTTGCGCCTCTCTTCGAACAAAAAAAAATTATCAGTGTCTGTACACAGCAACAGACTTGAAGTGATTAAATTATATGTATATTATACATCTAAGGGAGAATTTGTGAGCTAAAGAGATTAATTTAGTTTTTTTTGTGTTTATTTTTTATGTTTCAAATTTTGTTTTAATTATGTAATTAAAAGTCAAAATTATAAGTCAAGATTATAAATAAAATTACCCTGATGCATAAAAAAGATATAGTAAAATCAAGTTATGTTAATAACACCCTAATTAGTATGCAACAATACATACAGTTAGTTATATAAATTTTTTAGAATTTACAACAATTTGGTTAAATACTCAAGTTAAAATATATCACATTATAAAAAATAAGTAAACCATAACTCATTCAACCCCATCAAGTAATTTTGCATCCTTATTGAGCAGAAAAAAACAACAGAGCACTAAAACATTATGTATGACTGCTTTGTGTGTTTTTAAAATCAAACTGAATTTTTTGTTATGGCTACCGGAAGGAAGTGTGTAATTGAAGCTATCTACATGTAGGAATAGGAAGCAATGTGAACTTTACTTATTAAGTGGAAATTTAAATGTTATTTTGAATTATAAAATCTTTTAATTTTGTTATCAATATAATGAACAGAGAAACCATTATTCTGTTGCAGCTCTGCAGCAGGGATGTCCGAACTTCTGGGGTCCTCCGGCGATACTTAGTTTTTTAAAGAGAGTCCGACGATTATTTCTTTATTCTTATTTATTTCATTTCTTGACTGCCTAATCACCATTACTTTATTTCACTAATATGTGAAATAAAGAATCGTCAGCTCAGTAGTGTCGTCGTTTATTCGAATAAGACTTAAAAACAGGCAAATGTTTCAGATACAACAAAAAATTAGGAGGGTTTTTTTTTCTATTTTTTTTTTTTAGAACGCTTGTTGGCGATTTTTTTTTCATTGGGGAGTCTACCCCTTCCATTGGGGGGGGGGAGGGATCTAAAAAATTTCGAGCATTAGAGAGAGTGTGCTGTAGCACACCCAACACACTCCGTGCGCACGCCTATGTATACGTGCATGACTGCGTTTTTATCTTACATAATGCTTTTAAAAGGAGTTTGTATGTCGTTTATGTCACAAAAAGGCTAAATGAGCACTAGATAAGTTATGCTGTTTATAATATCTCAGCGAACTTTCTAAGTGTGGTTTTTTTTTTTTTTTTTTGGCTAGGAATCTTAAGAACTATATCTGCATCCCGGAGATCAGCTAAGGCAGTAACTATTTTTGTAAAGTATAACAAATTAATTGCATTTAAAAATGTAGTATTGTCATATATTGCAGGTATCATGGACTATTTATTTATTTGACATGGCATTAGAAATCACTTGTATTATATAAAGTATTCTATTGAGTTTCTCCTGTGATATGTGAAGTTTCTATTGCATGCTTCAGAATAAAATTAACAGAATTTGTTGATTTAAATGTGTTGTGCTGCAATGAAAGCATGATTTTGTCCAGCACCATTCCGTGTATCTTTACATTTCAGTAATAGAACTTACGGTTTGAATTTTAATATGTACACTTTCTTCATATACAGTCATGATTGTTTTGAAAAAAGTAGCAGATTTGATACTAACCCTGCAATGAGTTCAGTGAATTTTCATTCTATGTACCTTTCTTAATACTGCTTTATTCTCCTCAAGCACCTCATCCCCTATAACAGTATTCATTTTTTATTTCAATTGCATTTCATACTATAGAATATAAGGAAAGTATTGTTTTAATGAAAAATTTTGGCAATATGTGTTTTAGTCCTTCTTGAACACGTTTCAACTATATTTAGAATGAGGTCCGTCTGTCTGCTATTAATTTGTTGTGTACACAATAGCTTCCATAAATATTAATGTATTTCACGATACTTTATATCCAGTTTATTATTAAAAAATATAGAACTAGATAGAACTTTTATAAATCAAGTGAAAACTGAAATTTTATATTTTTTGGCAGCATAGGACAAAATTTGACATAATTATGCATAAAAGGGGTTGTTTATGGCTCAATGATCATGAAACTTGACAGTTTCAATCGTATTGAAAAATAGATGTGATACAATTTTTGTGTTTATGACGTCATTAGCTCCCCCCCCCCCTTGAGGGGCAACTTACCCCCTGCGGGGTTCATTGTTAAGTATGGTATCAATCGAAAGATTTCATCCTTCTCTCCCGATGGGATACATTGTCAAACTTAGTATCAATCGAAAGATTTTTTCAAGTCTTTAAAATGAAGGGGATATGCTCATTTGAACCAACAATATAGATTTTTCAATTTTTTTTTATAAAATTTGCAAACGAAACACAAGCTACTTAACAATGGATTCTGGTATGAGGAAGTCGAGTTGAGCCACAAGTTAATTTTTTTCAATGAATTTGAGTTTATCAAGTAGCATTTTGTGGAACTTTTTATTTCAGTAGTAAGAGTATCTATAATAGGATTAACTTCAAGATATACAGTCTGTTTTCATCATACATTATAGTTTTGTGGGCCGGTTTTTACCGTCACTCTCTGCTACTAATAACATTCCCGGTTATACTCTCGGGCCCAAACACACAAAGTCATCAGAGGTGGATCAAGCTTGCATGGGGTCCCTGGCTTAAGATATTGATTGGGTCCTTGCAACAAATTGATTTCTATGTATTAGTAAAAAGGTGTCGCTATTGATGTATGAATATAGTCAATCAAATGAAACTTGATGATATAGACCTAAAACATTTAAATTGGAATTTAAATGAAATTAAAAATTTATGTCATTTACTCATTTTACAGAAGTTCAATTTCCAAAAATCATACTACTAAATATCTGAAATGAACAGAATGAAAAACAGCCGGTGCTGAATTTTGATTTTTTCCACAATTATTTATTATTTACAGGGGCGCTTTATATAAATATACATATATTTTACTCTGATATCCTTCAAATTATAGTATTTAGATATATTTACATTTGAGAGGATTACAATGAACATGCTAAAAATTAATGAAAAAGATATGCATGATTTTGCTTCATAAACTATTATTTTGGTTTAGTAAAACCTGAAATGTGTAAAAATACATTTATATTTTTATTGAAAATAACTAAGATCTAAAGGGGTTAAGTATACTAGTTATTTATTCAGAAACAATTTACATACATAATTGCTGTCATTGTACTTTCGGAATTATTGTATTTCTTAAATTGCAATTACTAAAAATTAAATAAACTAGTATAATTACAGCCCAATTTTTACTAGTAACACAAACACAACTAAATCAAAAACTTGCCTTTTCAAGCCATTTTAAAAACCACAAATTATCTCCATACAAAGTGTTAATTGGAGAACTAAAGGAAATATTGCATTTTTAAAAGGCGTATTTGATACACATATCAAAAACACTGACTATATGAGCAACTATATGTTAAGCTCAATAGCAATAAGTGCAGTCATACAAATATATAAATTATAATGTAATGTAAAATTATGGTAATTTTTTTAATTACATAATTTGGTGTCCATGGCTGCAGCTCCCCCCCTTCCCCAATCCACCACTGAGAGTAAGACAAAATTAAATGATAGCTAAAGAATTATGCTTCTTATAAAATGTTGGTAAATGTTTTTTATGTGTTCTTTTAATTTTACAATCTTTAAGGACATACTCATCCTGTAGAATAAATGATACTCGTTATATTTATATCCAGTGTGGTAATTAATTAGTTGTTCGTAAAAAACTGAGTATCTTCATATATGCATGCAAAATTGCTTTGGTGTCAAAAGCCCTTTTGACAAAGATACTTACTTTATGGAGCGAAGTAATGCCAAATGTGGAAAACGAGTTACTTCTCAAACAATTAAAAATAATTTTTGAACTCCTATGATGGCTAAAGTTGATTACATTACAAGGCTTGATTGAATTAATATGTTTCTGAATTTCAAGAAAGTTAAAGTTGTTTTAATAAATTTCATTTCTAATAACTTCTTACTATTGAAGATCCAAAAGTTTTTACATTTTGTTTGTGTTGCATTAAACATTTTTATGAAACTCAAATTAAATGTTATTGAAATTTGAAGTTGGTAACGTAGTAGGACTGAATTTGTCAGTTCCCATAGAACAGAGGTCCTGAGCATGGTGCTCACGAGCACCACAATGCATGTGGACCTGTATTTAGTGTTCGTTAGAGAAGTGTAAAATATCACTAAAAGGAGCACTAAGTGTAAAATGTCACTAAAAGTTACTAAGATGAGCATTAAAAACAAAATTTTCAGGAATTTTATTTTTTGTTATATAAATATTTAGTGACCTTCAATATTCATAAAATTATCTTAATATTTAGTCAACAACTGGTAGCAGTCTCTCAGGTTCAAAGTTCACACTTCTACTAGTAACTATGAATCGGTTAAAATTTAAAATTAATTAAAGCAATTAATTATTAGAGAAATCTGTTGTATTTCTGATGCTTTTCGCTTTTATCTATTATCCCTCCTTTTTAATAAGAAATTAAATTATTTGGGTTAAAAAACTAGTTTCAAGGATAAGTTTAGTAAGTTTAATGATATTAAGTACAACTTTATGTAAAGTTAACATAATGCATTGATTGTATTAAAATATGTATTGGTTGTATCCAATTGTAATTAAAATTCATATTTTTGGAATGAAATAATGAAATGATACTTTATAGCATGAGTTTGCAAATTTGTCGCTTCACAGAAGGTGTGAATAATATGCAGGAGAGGTACAGCATGCTTTCAAATCAGGGCCTGAAATGTACCAGAGCAAAGTAAAACGGTACTCTGGTTCATGAAATATATTGAAATTCCATTGTGGTTATGTTATATGATATGTAAACTTGGACTGCTTGCCACATTAAGCAGTCATTTGGCCTTGTGCAATAAAGCAACTTCTTTTTCACAGCTCGATTTTTCTTTACTTTCCACAAGAATGTATCTACGGCCTATATGAGCCTATTGTTCTTCGCACAGAGTCATATTTTAATGCAACTTGCAATGCATTACATACAATCATATATCTAAGATAGCCGCTGGTACATAAAAAATGCATGAAAACAGCCTTGTGCGCTTTTCCTGTGTGTATTATTTATATTTGATATTATAATTTTTTGTGATTATGTTTGTAACATTTTGCTGTGCTCTATGGGTGTAATACTACAGTAAACTTTCTGTACGCTGTGTATGTTTGGTACTTAGTATTATCGCAACCATGACAAAACGTAATTGATGTATCGTCCAATAAAGGTCCCGATCGATTCCAAGGACAACATGCAACAAAGTGATCTGTATGAGGACCCACGTTCGAGCGGGCTCGAACTGGTTGGGGGACGTACGCACCGCTGGGACTGTGTCGTCAGACAGGCCGGCTTCGCCGGACCAAGTCACAGAGCATACTAGACTCGCTTCTGGGACCGTCGCACGGTGCAAGGACCGTGACAACATGCAGCCAAGTGATCTGTATGAGGACCCACGTCGAACTGCTTGAGAAAAACCCAGAAGCGAGTCCCAGAAGCGAGTCTAGTATGCTCTGTGACTTGGTCCGGCGAAGCCGGCCTGTCTGACGACACAGTCCCAGCGGTGCGTACGTCCCCCAACCAGTTCGAGCCCGCTCGAACGTGGGTCCTCATACAGATCACTTTGTTGCATGTTGTCCTTGGAATCGATCGGGACCTTTATTGGACGATACATCAATTACGTTTTGTCATGGTTGCGATAATACGTAAGTACCGTATGTTTTTATATTGTTTGAAAATAAATGAAATTTCTATCCATTTTTTGTCAATTTATTTTTTATTTACTTTCCTTATGTGCATAGTATAATGTATAGGGAAAGTATTGTGACAGGGTCAAAAATTAGAGTTTTCGACGGAAGAGCATATTTTAAGCATTCATAAAATCAAATAAATTGTTTTCGAAGTGATTTGTGTGTGTGTGTGAATAGAAATATCTCACAAAGAAATGGGGCGTATTGGACAAAATTTGGTATAAAGTTTACATTTTTGTATAAAAATTACAATGGGTGAATACTGGAAACCTATTGATTTTAAATGCAATCAAATGTTTGGAAGAACCCCCAAATTTTCGAATGAAATTTTTAAAAAATCAGAACTTTCAATAATGTTACATAAATAATCATTTCGTATGTAATTTTTCATTAAAAACTACTGACACAAATTTAAGAATGCTCATGAATCGTTCTTAAGATATTATACTTTTTAAAATGCATTTATCAAAAAATCACATAAAATTAAAAAAAGTATTAACTGTTGTGAAATATGTTCACTTTTCATATGTAATATTATGTGTTAAATTTGTTAACATCATTCTTGTGGATCCAGATCATTCTATTCTCGACAGAAGATACTTTGTGTAATTGTTTTTTTATTTTGACGCCTAATAATTTGCCAACAGTCATGTATATATATAAGAAATGCTCTTCTCTCTATTTATCTGTAATGCTTAGTGATAACCTTTGGCAAGGTTGACTACTTATTTAATAAAATATCTCAAAATTGGTTATATTTACCCCAGATTGATGAAAATATCATTAAAATTGCAGAAATGGTGCCAACTTGATGAATTAACTAGTAAAATATATTAATATATGGACTATTGCGGATGCTATCAATGTTGATAATTGCCAATTTAGAGTTGCATGAAATATAAGTAAATTGGGTACTTCGAAATAGTTTGAAAATTCAGCCCACCTTCAAAATTCTGAAACAAAGCCCCCCTCCCCATTATCACCAGAGACCGCTACCCCGACCCATTCTTCATCGAAATAATGGAAAATCCCAAAAACTTAATGAATGATCACAGCCTGCTAACAGAAAATCAGATAAGAGCAAAATTTACAGGGGAAATCCTACGCGTTTTCACTAAAACCAACGACCACTACAGGCAATACAAAAATACCTCCTAACCAACAATTATAAGTTTCACTCCATAGATTTAAAAGTCGACCGTCCAAAAAAGGTAGTAATTAAAGGCCTTCCACCCTCATACCCCACAGAAGAAATCAAGGAATTTTTTGAAGGGATTGGGATCCAACCAATCAAAATTCACAATATGCGCAGCCTTCGGACCAAGCTCCCCCTCCCAAACTTCCTCATGCTCCTCCCACCGACGACAGACCTGGAACAAATTTATAAGATTAAACACATAAACTTCATTTTCGCAGAGATCGTCCCATTTATTTCAAAAGGTTTTCAACAGTGCTATCGTTGTCAGGGGTAGAAACATTCCTCCAATAATTGCAGACACGATCACAAATGCTTAAAATGTGCTGGCTCACACCTCACCCATCTCTGCACCAAACCCAGAACATCTCCTGCCACCTGTGCTAACTGCAGCGGACCGCACCCTGCGAACTTAAGAGCTTGCCCCGCAAACCCAGCAAATAGAAGAAGACCTATCGATGAAAACAATTATCCCTCAAACAACAGAACTTCATACAACTCCTACCCTGGATCCCGTACTACCTCTCTACTCGAAATAATCAAAACACCCGGCAAAGACCTCCCTCCTCGCCCAGAACCTCCCCCCCCCCCTGTCAATGCATGGACTGGATCATGCAGGAACTTTCCTTCAATGAAAGCTTCCCTCGAGCAAGTTGCCGCATTGGCAAATAAAAAATCTGAAATTTTCTAAATCCGCCCCCCCCCGCTGTTGAGCCCAGCCAAACTTGGCCTTCCCTCCCCTCTTGCAGCAATCAGCCCATCGCCATCCCTGCGCTTATTACAACTAAAGTCTCCTCTGTATCTACAAATTCTGCTCCAGCTTCCACCCCCTCCTGTTCTTCTCGTAACACTCGGCCTCCAACCAGCAGCTGTACAGTCCCCCCCCCCCATCTCACAAAATGCAAATTCACCCCAAATTGTAAATGAAAATAACGTCCAACCCTGCTTTAATGCCCAAAAAACCACTGCCGAAACTGATAAAATCTCCCGCACCCCTAAACTCTCAGGAATAAACGACTTACTAAGCATCCTTAATTAATTCACTAATATTTTCAAAAGCATCAACTTGAGAAAAATCATTGATTTCTTAAAAGACATAGGAAATATATTAAAAGAAAACACTCCAATCGTTGATAAAGGACTTCAGATACTCGTCCTACTTGATCAACATTTTAATCATGGCCCCTCCAACCCTCAATGCCTCCCCCCCCCCCAAACTCTCTCAACATTTTATCTTGGAATGCTAATGGCCTGGCCAATAAAATTCACGAGCTTAGAGACTTCTTTGAGGACCACAAACCGCACATCATCCTTATTCAGGAAACCAAAATTAAAGGACCCACTAATCGTATTCGGATTCCAAATTATACACTACACCACACAGCACGCAATAACGCAACCACACCCCAAGGCGGCACCGCTATCTACATCAAAAGTCATATTGAGCACAAGCCGCAGAATCCCATCCACACAGACATCTTAGAACACACCCTTATAAAAGTCAAAATCCCAAACTCTCATTTTATTTTAATCGGGTCCATCTACGCCAAATTACATTCAAACCTTAACATGACCGATGACCTCTCTGTCCTATTTGGCCTTCAGGGCGGGACGGTTCTGTTGGGGGATTTTAATGCCCATCACCAGAACTGGGGTTGCTCCGGAAGGAACAAATATGGTGGAGATCTCAACGCTTTCATACGAAACAACAATACTCTTCGCATGCACCCAACCACTAACACCAGACCAAACCCTAGCACCGATTCAATCATTGATTTTGCTTTAGCAAACAACATCACATATCCATACACTATTCTCACCCTCAACGATCTCTGCTCAGATCATTTGCCCATCATGCTGCCCATCCCCCCTCTTTAAAAGCCACTAATTAGAATATATTCACCAAAACCCTTGCAAATTCATCCCTCCTCTTCGCAAAACTTAATAGCCCCTCTGATATAGACAACAAAGTCGAAGAACTCTCTATTGAAATAAAATCTGCCTTGGACATAGCCACTACATTTAAAGCTCCTCCCCCCTCCAATCACAAGCTCCCGTTTCACATCAAGAATTTGATTAAAAAAAGAAATCGCACCAGGCACTCATGGCAAGTAACCAGGTTCCCTCAGTATAAAGGGCAACTTAACAAACTTAACAACGAAATCAGATTTAAAATTTTTCTTCATAAGCAGCACTCCTGGAAACGCCACATTGAATCACTCGCCCCCACTGATAACTCCCTTTGGGAATTTGTCAAAGTTCTGAAAAAATCCAATACCCATATTCCACACCTCATCACCCACAACGGTCCAGTATACTCTGACATCGAAATTGCAAACGCCCTGGCTGAAAACTACGAAGATCAATTTACCGAAAACCTAAATCTAAATTGCCCCACCACTGAAAATAAAGTTCATAGCACCTTTAATCTCTTCTTTAACGCCTCGCCTTCCTTTTCCATTCCGCCAACCCCCCCCCCCCCTCTGAAATCATAAATTAAATTAAAAACTTAAAAATAAATAAAGCCCCCGGCATTGACAAGATCAATAATAAAGCCCTTAAATCCCTGCCCCTCAACATTATCTATTTTATTATCCTTCTTATCAACACAATTCTTAAATTTCAGCACTTCCCTTCAAATTGGAAAACCGCCATTATCATCGGTATTCCGAAACCAGACGAAGACCCCACCCAAGCTCAAAATTTTAGACTCATCAGTCTGCTAAATTCCATAAGTAAACCCGCAGAGCGAATAATTCACACACGGCTCAAAAATTTTATAGAACTTCCCAACATAATCAAACCTGAACAATTTTTTTCGCCCACTTCATTCCACAACACACCAGCTGTTGAGAGTTACTGAGTTCATTTCCGAAGGATTGGAAATCGGCCTCTCAACAGGTTTTCTACTTATTGATATTTCGAAGGCTTTCGATAAAGTATGGTATGATGCATTAATTTACAAAATGATTCAGCTTAATATACCAGACTCACTCATACATCTTGTAAACTCCTTCCTTCGAAATAGATCCTTCACAGTCCACTACAAACACTCCTACTCCAATCACAAATCTCTTAGGTCCGGGGTCCCACAAGGCTCTCAATTGGCCCCGACCCTTTTTAATCTTTACATCAATGACATCCCTCGCACCCAGCACACGTACATTGCCATGTATGCGGACGACACAGCACTATACACCAGCAACTCCAGAAAATACGTTATTCGCTCCAGACTACAAAATCACATTAATATCATCTCTGCCTGGTTCCGGAATTGGAAAATTAAAATTAATGAAAACAAAACTAAATGCATCATCTTCTCAAAAGTCCAAAAGAAAACCAAACCTAAACCCATTCTAATCAATAACAAGCAAATCCCATACGTTTATACTGCCAAATACCTTGGAGTCACTTTCGACTCCAAGCTCTCATGGAAACCCCACATCTTGAACTCAATTAACAAATCTCATAAGGCCAGGAGATTGTTATATGCAATTATTCACTCCCCCAACGCTAGCTACCAAAATAAAGTTCTGTTATACAAAACGGTCCTTAGGCCCATCCTCCTTTATGGTGCCCCCGTCTGGGGATTCGCCGAAGAAAAAATTCTCAAAAAATTCAAAACAAAACCCTTCGCATTATAAGAAAAGCCCCTCTCTTTCTTAGGAATGATGTCATTCACAGAGATTTCGGCATAGTCAAAATTAATAAACACGTCGTAGTGTCGTACAAGACAGAGCACCAGGCGCGAAGCGCCTTTAATCTCCAATTTCAATATGTGTTTCTTATCGTCAAACTGTGACATTAATTCAGTGACCCTAATTGGAGGTTCGAGGTTTTTATTTACTACTTTATTATTTGTCCTAGCTCCTAGTGTGGCAGTTTGTTGCACATTTAGAGTTTAAGCAGTTTGGGAGGTTGATGCAGATCTAAGGGTTACCTAGCGTTTTGGCAGTTTAGAGTTTAGAATATTTTTTTTTTTTTTTTATAAAATAATAGTCGCGAGTTTTATTTAAAAATCAGATGTTTGAGGTGGGATCTTTTAATTCCGATTATCGATGTTTAGAACAGCGCGGGGTCTCTTACGAGATTTGGCCTTGCGATGATCATAGTCATGCAGATTGAATAACAGTTCGTTTGGAACGGATGGCAAATTTCTGTAAAATTTAAGCGCTAGCTTTTTAATTTGGGCTCTAACAGTTTTTATTTTGAAGTCATTCCTAATTACCGAGTTTCTTAAGTACCTGGGAGCTTTCCTGATAATCCGTAGGATTTTGTTTTGTTTTGTCTCTAGGAGGTCTATTGTAGTTTTACAGGCATATCCCCATACGGGTGCTGCATACAGCATTCCCGGGCGGATGACCGATTTATAAATTAGGAGTTTATTTTGATAACTTAGATTTCCGTTTCCTATCATTGGGTATAAGGCTCCTGTGGCCATATACGCTTTTTTGATTAAGTTCGTTACGTGCTGTTTCCAGGTTAGGTGGGAATCTATCGTTACACCTAGGTATTTAGTAGATTTTTCCGCTTTTAGGGCATGGTTGTTTATGTACAGAGGCGGCGGAGGTTTACGTTTTCTAGAGAAATAAATCCAATGACATTTATTGGGGTTTAATTTTATTCGCCATTTTTCCAGCCAAGTTTGGAGCATGTCTAAGTGTTGTTGTAGCTGTCTGTGCATTACTGAGACATAAGGGTATTTTGCAAGTATCGCACTATCGTCTGCATAGAGTGCCAGCTCTGTGTTTGGAGTCCTGGGGATGTCATTCAGGTATATGTTAAAGAGTGTCGGGCCCAGGATAGAACCTTGCGGTACACTACTTTTAATGAGCTTGGGTGTTGATAAGTTACCTCCTACTCTGACTTGAAAGTGTCTGTTATTTAAGTATGAGATTAAAAGTTTGACAAGAGCGTCAGGGACTTTTAAAGTGATCAATTTGTATGCTAATCCACAGTGCCACACTTTATCAAAGGCTTTTTGTATGTCCAGAAAAATCGCAGCTGTGGGTGTCTTACTATTAAGTCCAGAAGATATGTACTCTACCACTCTCAGCAATTGATGAGTGGTGGAGTGCTTTGGCCGAAATCCAAACTGCTCCGGAATGAGGATGTCATTCTCACTAAGGTGCGTGTTCAGTCTCTTAAGAATTATTTTCTCAGTAATTTTACTAAGTGTCGGTAGCAAGCTGATTGGTCTGTAGTTGGCTGGAATTGTGGCATCCTCACCTGGCTTGGGGATTGTTATGATTATCGCTTCCTTCCATTCTTTGGGAAAGTAGTTTAGTTTTAATATTTTATTTATTAAGATAGTCAAGTAACATATTACGTTTAGGGGTAGGTTTTTAACCGCAATATTTCTGATTTTGTCGTGCCCTGGGCTTTTGCGATTTTTGAGATTTTTGATAATTTCTAATATCTCCTGCGGGGTGGCTGGGTTAATCTCAGCCGTTACCGGGGAATTCCTGAAGTTATTTAAAGTTTGGCTAACCATTCTTAGGGTATCCTGACACATTAGATCGTGGTTTGGTTGGAATTGTTTTTCATAATGGCTTGCCAGCGCCTCGGCTTTTTCCTCGTCTGAGTACGCGATTTTAGCGCCATCCATTAGTGGCGGAAGCTTAATTTGAGGTTTCCTGAGTCTTTTTGCGAATTGCCAGAGCGATACATCTTCTGGGCTAAGGGATTCGATTAATTCTTTATACTGTTGCTGCTTTTCTGCGACAATTTTCCCCCTGACTTTGCTCGTGAGTCTGTTAAGCTCCCTTTTAAGGGCGGGATCTCTGTTAGCCTGCCATGTCTTACGCATTCTATTCCTTTGCCTGACTAATTGTTTGACATGGTGGGAAAGTGTGGGTAATTTTGGAGACTCACGATGTGTTGTGGCAGAGGCAATTGCTCTCTTGATTTCTGTTGTGAGTGTGTGCGTGGCAGAGTCAATATCCGCCGTGCTCATAATGTTAGGTACTGCTAAATGCGGCTCGAAGAGTGCTCTTTTGAATACTTCCCAGTTGACCCTCTCTTGTCCCAGAGAGGCTGGAAGAGGTGTGTTCAGGTCAATTGTCACCAGTACCGGTAGATGATCCGAGTCGAATTCATCCAGGGTACTAATAGTGTGAGCGTAGTCTATGTTTCGCGTTAGGACAAAGTCTATGAATGTGCCGCTGGCGCCTGAGAAGCAGGTTGGTGTCGACGGAACAATAATGTTAGTATTTGTGGTGTTCAGCAGTCTATGTATCTGTGTACCGCGTGCATTGGCTCTCCTACAACCCCACGCTCGGTGATGTGCGTTGAAGTCGCCTGCGAGTATCGTATTAATAAACAAATAGCTAAACTTGCTCATAACTTCTACTCAAATCTTAATAAAA
This sequence comes from Amaurobius ferox, assembly GCA_951213105.1. Classification (NCBI taxonomy): domain Eukaryota; kingdom Metazoa; phylum Arthropoda; class Arachnida; order Araneae; family Amaurobiidae; genus Amaurobius; species Amaurobius ferox. The sequence goes on from OX578135.1 coordinate 46,415,773, forward strand.
TCCCGAATGAGGAAATTTGCAACTTGCCGGATTACGACCCCCACCAATGGAAGTACCGCAAGAGACCTAGAGCCTCTACCATTCTACAATAAGTAAATTACTAAAATTAAATTCTTAATAAATCAATTCACTCCTGTTAACTCAATTGTAATCTTCTTTATTAAACAATCTCTAACCCTCTGGAAAAATCAAAATGTCATTCATCGAAACCAACATTCAAATAAACCATATTCATCGAAACCAACATTCAAATCTGTTACTCTTATTTTAAAACACGTGTAATGCCAGAAATGTAAAGTAATAAATATTTGGAAGGATTAAAAAATAATGGAACCAGGAATGCGGGCGGATTATCCCCACGCTAAGCAGATGGGCGATAATATACAGGTGGCCCCATATCTTACATACCACGCCCATGTTTACATACCACGCTAAGCCGTTTGGCGGCAACCGAGACGGCGACGCCATGTCTACGGATTAGCCATCAGCTCTACATTTCAGCACGTGGACCGCCGACCGAAAAAGGGATATAAGTGAGAGTTGCTCGAAGTGGGAGTCAGAATTGGTCAAGGCAGGCTGTTGGAGTTAGACTAGTCAAGAAGAAGCGACGGTAGCAGAGTTAAGAGTTGTGTGTGCGTCTCTGATATAGGAATTCGAAGGAGAGCTCATGTTCATCTGGTATTGCAAGTGTAAAGTGTGACAAAGCATCGGTGTTACCCAAGTTATATGAAAGAAGATCAGGTATCGTACAATTAAACTATATGAGGATAACCTCTTTGTCTAAATTTGTGTTTTTAAGGAAAAGCTAATTAATGCATCCCACCACGTGCTCCAACCAAATATCAATTCATCTGGCATTACACCCCCCGAACTACCATTGAGATGTATTCCACTATTGTGATATTTATTTAATTTGTAAAACTAAAGAGTGTAAATTGAGTATGTGATAAATAAATGTTTGTTCCTTTACTATTAACCTTAATTTTTAGTTTGTTAACTTAGTATCCCGTTAAGCACAGAAATAGGTGGGTTTTGCGGCCACCAACGCAATGTACACAGCAGTAAGTTTTAGAACAGATTACATGTATAATTAATATACTAATAAATAATTAATTTAATGTAAAATGCATTTTTGACAATATTAATTTTAATCAACAAAATTAAAAATCGGCACATTTGGTGCTCGTGACTTTAGCAGTAACGGGAATAAAATAAGGATTTATGAAATTAATAAAAATGAAAGGAATAATAATAATAAAAAATAAATATTGATAAGGTTGGACAACTGGTGGCGACATAGATGATTGTGAAAATATTGTGCACAATTCTCATTTCTCCTTATGTTATATGTATGATTATGTAAAGTTTTATCAATGAAATGGAAAAAATGGTTCTTCTAAATGAGATCGAAGGTATAATTAGAAAAATGGGATATAGGAATGGGACCAGTTAAAAAAGTGGTGAAAAGTTCAATTATAACAAGGAGTTCAAGTTTGAAAGAAGATTAAAAAATATCAAATAAAAATTATAGTAAATTGGATAGAAATAATAAAAATATGGATATTCCAGTAATGTAGATCCTGCCATTATTTAGTGGGAGTAAGGAGGAAGATATAAATTTCTTTATAAAACAATTTGATGAATTAGCGGAGTTAGCAAGTTGGAAGGAAGAGCATAAAGTGGCTATCATTAAAACCAGATTAAAAGATAAGGCTATGCAGTTTTTAATTCAAAACCCTGAATTACAAAACGAAAAGGAGTTTGATAAAATAAAAATATTACTAATAAATAAATTTTCAAACAGAATAACGATAACGCAAGAACAGGACGCTTTCAATAATATAAAACAAACGCCTGATATATCAGTGGACGAGCTTGTGCTAAAAATAAAAAACGCAGCGCGTAAATTTTTGAACCTTAAGGATACAATAGATGGAGAGGTAGAGAAAATAACCAATAAAATAATGTTGGGAAAATTCATTAGCGCATTACGCCCTGATTTGGCAATTGAAGTGAAAAAAAAAGATCCGCAGCGGTTTGAAGATGCCATAAAAGATGCCGAACTGTTTGAAATAATTCTTAATGATAGGACTCCAGAAGAATCACATAACGAACTGAAAGAAATGTTACTTACAACACAGGTTCAAGATTTGACTTTAGAAATTAATAAATTAAAATTGCAAAATATACCAAATCAATCCATGGAACGAGCTGTTTTTTGCATAGGGTGCGGAAAAAATGGACATTATTTCTCAGATTGCTGGTACAATGAGTGTAATACTGCATTTGCAAGGAATCCCAAACGAATGAATTATCAGCAATATGGGTTGGAGCAAACAAATTATATCAGAGGAAACAGAAACGAAAATCTCAGAAATTTTGAACGAGGAGGATATAATAGAAATAATAGGGAATATCAAGGAAATAATAATGATCAAAGAAATTATTACGATCAATTAGAAACCAACGTAGAAAATAGAGAGAGGCAAAGTATAAGAGGAAATTTTAGGGGGCGCAACGGAAGAAATATAAGATCAAACACATATGAGAGAAACAATAATAATAGTAATTTAAACTAAGAGCTGGAATTTGGGACCAAGGAACGAATCGTACAAATTCCAGAGAAATAAATAAATTCGGTTCACAAACATATAGAAATAACAAAAATGGAGATGACTGGCAAAACTATACAAATTTGAAGAGAGGACAATATTATGAAAATAATGATAAAGCAAAATATGATACCAAAAGTATCCTTTCAAGCGAATGTGAAAACGTATCTAGCCCACAATTACCGATGGTAGAAATAGATTGCAAAGGAATAAAAATAATAAGTGTAATTGATAGTGGGGCTCAAGTTAGTATTATAGATTTGGAAACATTTCAAAAACTAAAACAGAATAGAAATGTAAAAATAAAATACATAACCAGAAGAGTAATACTTCAGACGTTTACTAAAGAAAATATAGAATTTTTAAATTGCATTCAATTTTCATTTAGAATTGGAGAAAAGGCATGCAAAAATTATTTTTTCGTGACAAAACAGAACTTTCAGGGGCAATATAAAATGCTTTTAGGCTACGACTTTTTATCCTCACATAAAGCAATTTTAAATACAAAAGATAACGAAGTACAATTTGGGAATACTGCGATTAAATTGTATAAAAGTGAAAATACAAACCCAATACAGAATTCAAAACAAAAACCACAAAGCCAGGGAATTCGCGATGAAAATAGATATAATAGTAATTATGAAAATTATAATACTGATGACGACGAATATGAGGAAATAAATAGTTGTTATAATGAATCCAATAATGAGAATGAAGATAGAATAAGCGATGATAATGATGACGACGAATATGAGGAAATAAATAATTGTTGTAATGAATTCAATAATGAGAATGAAGGTAGAATAAGCGAGGATAATGAAAGCGATAACGATAGAAAAAACTCTAATATGCAAAATTGTAGCACTCGCGATAATGTAAATGATGGAAAATGGTTACCAAGTTCTAATGAAAGTAGTAAGAATAAGAATGTTAAAAAGAAAGAGGAAAAGCAGATTTTCGCTAAATTGAAAAGAAAAATAACATTAAAGCCAGGGGAGTCAGAGATAGTCCAATTGATTTTGTCACAGGAATTAAATGAGGGACAGGATGTTTTATTTTCTCCAATAAAAATGGCAAGAACATTAATCACGGATGAAGCGATCCAAAGTATAGAAAATAAAAATAAGATTAGAATGTTGTTATACAATGAAAAAAATTGCCAAATTACACTTAATAAAAATATGAACGTGGGTATAATAACAGAACAAATCGAAATTGTTGATACAAAAAATAAAAGCAGTAAACCCACGTTGGAAATTAATAATATTCAAAATTTAAATAAAACAGATTATCAACAAATTCGGGAATTAAGAAAGAAAGAAATATCTCCAGACGATTTTCAAGTACAGCACTTAAATAAGGAAGATAGAAATAAAGTTATTGCATTAATGAGGACCAATACAGAGGTTTTTTCAAAGTCATATGCTACCCTAGGTAAAACATCAGCAATAGTACCGAAAATCGAACTTATGCACAATTATCCTATTCAGAGTCGACCATACCCAATTCCGAGAGCAGTACGAGAAATTGCGCAAAAAGAAATTAGGGAATTATTGGAAAATGACATTATTGAAAGTTCACAAAGCACGTACGCTAGTCCCATTATTCTTGTAAAGAAACCAAGTAAACCAAATGAAGAACCTAAATATAGACTTGCTATTGATTATAGGGCCATAAACGCGTATTTACCACTTTTGCCAATAAACTTACCAAAGGTGAAGGATATATTACAAAATATCGCTGGTAGTAAAATTTATACAGTTATGGATTTGAAGGCGGCGTTTTTTCAGATCGAACTAAGAAAACAAGATAGAAAGGCCTTAACGTTCACAACTTTTATGGGAAATTTTAATCCTAAAAGAATTCCGTTTGGTCTTAAAAACTCAGGAGCATATTTTCAACTTTTAATGAACAAAGTGTTAGGAGATCTATCAGAGTTAAAAATATACTTTTACTTAGATGACTTAGTCATATGCGCACAAAATAACGACGAAATGTTAGAGAAAATCAAAATTGTTTTCCAAAGATTGAAAGAAAATAATTTAACACTCGACCCGGCGAAGTTACAGATATGCAAATCGCAAATTGAATTTTTAGGATATAAAGTAAATGCGAATGGTATAAGCCCATCAATAAAAAACTGTGCAAAAGTGCAAAATTTCAAACAACCCCAAACGGTTAAACAAGTAAAAAGCTTTCTTGGGACAACAAACTATTTTAGAGGTCTGATAAAAAATTATGCACAAATTGCAGAACCGTTGGTAAATTTGACAAAAAAGAATGTTAGGTTCGAGTGGAATAATGAATGTAGAAAAGCTTTTGAAAAATTAAAAAATGCAATTTTTAAAGAACCAGTTGTAAGACAGCCTGATGAAGTAAACCCGTTTGTCTTAACTACGGATGGCTCAGGTAAGGGAATTAGTAGTATTTTGATGCAAAGGGTAAATGGAGTCGATCATGTTATCGAATTTTATTCAAGACCTGTGAACCCGGCAGAGAAGCGTTATCCTGCAATAAAGCTAGAATTGCTAGCTATACACGCATCCTTACAACACTTCAGAGAATATCTGTTCGGAAGGAGTTTCACCTTGCTGAGTGACGCAAAATCCCTTATGTACCACATAAAATTAGATAAAATGCCAAATATCCTATCGAGGTGGCTAATTGACATAAGTCAGTATGATTTTAAATTCAAATATCAAAAAGGTGAAAATAACGCAAGTGATTATTGCTCGAGATATGTATTTGACAATGATAACCAAATCAAATATGTAAATACTTTAATTAAAAATGATGAGATAAATGTGGAGAAAATATTAGAGCAACAAATGGTAGATGAAAAATTAAGTAAAATTAGAGAGGAATTACAAAAAGGAAGAAACCGATATCACAATAACAAGGTATACTATATTGATAGCCAAAATAAACTGTTAATGGTAAAGAAGGAAAATAAAAGACAAACGTATAGGAAAATAAATGAGAATAAGATTGTAATACCGCACTCGCTAAAGGGAAAGATAATAGAGATAGCACATTTCCCTCATTTCGGAGTAAAAAAGACATACCAATTACTTTCAAGAAAATATTTTTGGATAGGGGCTTTCCAAGACGTGGAAAATTTTTGTAAGTCTTGTAATCAATGCTTATTAGTAAAACACAAAAATATACCACCAGCCAGACTTCAGGCTATGCCAGAAATATTAAAACCAGGAATATATTTACAACTGGATTGCGTAGGAAAACTACCGCGCAGTAATGGAGGAAATAATTTTGTAATTACAATTGTAGACATGTTTTCACGATACTTTGAGGCCTATGCAGTCAGAGACATTACTGCTAAAACAATAGTGAATAAGCTAACAAACTTCGTGACAACTTATGGAGTTCCAATTATTATTCAAAGCGATAATGCTCAAATTTTTAAAAGTAAAGAATACATAGATTTTACAAATGCATTAAATATTGAAAGGCGATACAGTTCGGTTTATTTCCCAAGTTCTTTAGGTCGTTGTGAAAGAATACACAGAGACATGAAACAATGTATAATGTGTTTGTCAAAGACTACGTTTGAATGGGATGAATCTTTAAAATGGTTTAAGTTTTATGTGAATAACACTATTAAGAGTAATACAGGATTTGAGCCTTCATTCCTGTTCTATCTTAGAGATTTATCATTGCCATTTGAAAATATTAAACAAACAAACATACCAAGTAAGGAAGAAATAGATATAATGTATAGTGATGTAAATAATTATAAAAATTATGTGGCACAGCATTTAAAAAATATAGATAAAGTCGTGAAAGACGCATCGGAACAACAAAAGCTGATAAATAACAAACAAATAAAGAAATATAAAATAGTGAGAAAAAACGATATATTTATAGGAGCGACAGTGTACCTAAAAAAGTTCCTAAAACCAAGGGTATTAGAGGATCGATATGATGGACCATTTAGAATTACGAAATTAGTCCGAAATAATAATGTTATAATATGTCTTAAAAGTGATGAAAATAAAACTTATAAAGTGCACATAAATAAACTATACATGGCAGCGGAGCGAAAACAATATTTGAAAGATAGTGACGAAAGCGAATCAAACCACACACACACACAGGACAAAGAAAAAAATCAAAATGAGAAAGTGATTAGAAATAATGATCAAAGTCAAATTAAGGAAGGGAAGGTCACTAAAGAAAAGCAATTAAACTGTGAAAATAATAGAAATGATGATGAGGTTTGTTATAATGCCAGAGGGTATAATTTTCGCCCTCGAATTGTTGTAAATAGTAATTTCATAAAACAAAGAATATGAAAAATATGTAAAAAGTTTGTAATTAATGTCATAAATAGAAAGTGATAATTGAGTGTATATGTATATGTTTTTATGTTTTAAATTGTGGATATAAGTATATTTCAAAAAGTATGTTATGTATTTCTGACATTACATATATGGCAAGTTCAAAAAAAAAAAAAAAAAAAAAAAGTGAAATAACAAAGTAATTTATAAATAATATGGTGGTATGGAATTCAACCATAACCAAGAATCGGAAGTTGATAGTTGCACTACTACAATATGTTACAAAATGAAATGATAACAAGAAAATGTATAATAATAATAAAGTAATGAATGCTGTTATGTAATGATATGTCGTATGTAAATAATTATGTAAAAGGAGAAATGAAAATTATGCATTGCAAATAATATATATCAAAATTTACAATTTAATAATAATGTGAATGTTGGTAATCCTCATGTAATTTATGGTACATTATGTCAATCATGAATAATGGACTAACTTGACAGGGAACTATCAAGAAACTACAAAGAACTATCAAAGCTATGAGTTGTACGAGGCTAAAAAGTGGAACTCAGCCTTTCTCACGATGGATGAACTTATGTGTTTGCGAGGAACCATTGTGAACTTAATTTCTTACCACTGGGGTGAAACTGTGGGAGAGTAACTTTTGGACTTTTTTTTCGACATTTTGGACTTTTTTTGGACTTCATGTTTACATACCACGCTAAGCCGTTTGGCGGCAACCGAGACGGCGACGCCATGTCTACGGATTAGCCATCAGCTCTACATTTCAGCACGTGGACCGCCGACCGAAAAAGGGATATAAGTGAGAGTTGCTCGAAGTGGGAGTCAGTGAGGACTGGTTTTCTGATCGCTCCCTGAACTGACTTCTCCACGTGGAACGTACTTACAGCGTGCTTCCGCTATCTTGCTACATCGAACTTTCCAGCCTGGACATGGCGTCCAACCCAGCATTACAGACTTCCATCACTGGTATTCCACCAGATATCAGTTGTATTATTGATAAATTTCGAAACATGGCTCTCCCTTCCACTAATGAACTTGGCAATCTCTCCGACATGACGACATTCAGACAGATAGGCGACTTCCTGTTGCAAGAATATCACAAGACTACAGACGGCCTCTTATCTCAAGAAGAATTCATGGGTAAGTGTATATCTTTGTTAAATCATTTTGAGCTTACTGATACCTTTGACGATAGGACCCCCTTTAAGAATGAAATAGATGCATTTATTCTACGCACTGGACTAACCACGTGCATGACTAATGATAATGTTAAAATTAACTCTGTGAATTTTACTGATTTACCTAACGTAACTGATAAGGACGTAAACTGTAATAGTAATAATGATCTTAAAAATAATTCAAATACAATAGGCTTAAATGTACAATCTAGACAATTTAATGTGAAAAATAATTCTGATGACTTAAGTAAACCAAATAACAGTAATAATGATAATCTTAATAGTAAAAGTAAGAATAACACTAGAATTGATGACAATGAAGCACAAGGAGATTCGGAAGACTTCAGATTCCCGAAAAGACATTGCCGAATGATGACCATCCAACCTAGTACTAACATAGAAACTGCACGGAACCCTTTTTCGCTGGCCGACATGGATACATCCCCCCCCCCTCATGGAAAATGAAACTTCTAACAATGCTAACTCAAGTACCGTAAATGATAATAATACTGAACAACCTGAAATTAATGCATATAAACCCGAACCTTTTTATGTGAATTGCCCACGTAACTGGCGAGAACTAATAAAAGCTATAAACTCCAAAACCTCCTCCAATGTAAAAGCACAGCTTGCAGGTGACCTAATTAAAATTCTTCCCCTTAACTTAGACGATTTCCGATTAGTACAACGATTCTTGATTGAGCAAAATTTGGAATTCCATTCCATAAACATCAAAGCAGAGAGACCAGTTAAAATACTATTGAAAGGACTGCCCACAAACTCAGACATCAACGAAATAAAAGCTGAACTATCCCTTTGTGGATTTAGTGTACACCGTATCTCCCAATTAAGGGACCTAACTAATCAAGCCCCCTTGCCAATATTTCTCGTTTACTTAAACCCCACAAAAAATTGGGAAGAAATCTGGAAAGTCAGATCCATGCTTGACATGACCATCAGGGTCACTAACTTTGAGTCTAGGGGTACAAAGATGTGCTACCGCTGTCAGCGGCACGGACACTCCAGCGAATGCTGCAGGCTACCACCCAGGTGTCTAAAATGTGGACTTGATCACCATACCCGGGAATGTACCAAATCAAAGGATACCCCGGCACAATGTGCAAATTGTAAGGGACCCCACCCTGCCAACTATAGGCATTGCCCTGCAAACCCCCAAAATAAAAATCAGCCATTAAACACTGAAACTGTACTTGCCCCCCCCCCCCCAGAAGCAACCCTGCTAATTTACAGGCCTCAAACTTTCCCCGCCTCCAAACCACTGTAACTAAACAAACTATCCCACAAAAAGTAAATAATTCCAATGTAAGTCAAGCCCCTACCCAGGATAAACGCACCGAAAACAAAACTTTTGCGGAAATTGCTACCGGCAAAGCTGCCGTCCAAAATAACTCAGCTCCCCCTCCCCCCATCCCTAAACTTCTCCCCAGAAATCAGATCATTGAAAATGCCCGTAAACAAACCCTCCAGCAAATTGCGGTACATTCGTACATTACCCCTGCCCTCCCCCCCCAAAACCACGAACCTCAGACGGAAACAAATAATAATGAAACTTCTACCTCCACTTCTCAAATCACTGATATTATACAGACCATACAAGAGATTAAAAAAATGTTTACTGAACTTGACATCAACTTCAGCAAAATAAAAAATTTTATAAATCAAATAGTATCCACCATAAACAAACCAATAAACCCACTTGACAAACTTTTAAACATCATATCGGCCCTCGGCGAGGTATTTAGCACAGTCCCCCCCCCCTCCCCCATCATGACGAGTAATAAAATAAATCATCTAAAAATACTGTCGTGGAACGCCAATGGGCTCCGCGGCAAAATAACCGAACTGCGCAATTTTGCGCAAAATAACAATATCAATATCATTCTTGTACAAGAAATCCGACCTGGCCCCCGTCCCCCCCCCCTTAAAATAGCAAATTATTCTAACTATACTGCACTTCGTAATTTTAACAACAACCCGCGGTCCACCCAGGCTGGTGGAGTTTCTGTGTATATTAAACGTAACCTTCCGCATCATGAGCTAAATCCTGTTAACACTACAATAATAGAAAATAAAATGATTCAGCTTTCCCTCCCAAACTACCCACCCATCATCATAGGATCAATCTATATCAAACCTGCGCAGCGTAATGACATTACCCCGGACCTCCAAAACATATGCAATATTAACCATCGTGCCATCTTACTTGGTGATTTTAATGCCCACAGCCCGCGCTGGAACTGCCGTAGAAGAAACACTTATGGAACTGCCCTCCAAAATTTTATTACTAATAGTGGAATACATCTTGCTGTCCCTGCCCTGCCCACTCATTACTCCCATTCCCCTTACCCTTCTACCATAGACTTAGGATTACTTAAAAACATCCATCTCCCGTATACAATAGAAACCCTTAATGAATTAAGCTCAGACCACCTCCCCATCCTCCTTACCATTCAGTTAAACTCCCTTCTGCCTGTCTCTAGCCTCCCTTCTTCAATTGACTGGAATAACTTCAAAGCAAATTTACGTAATACCACCCTTCTCATACCTAAAATCAACTGCCCCGCCGACATCGATGAGGCAGCCCGTAAAATCACGCATGAAATACAGAGCTCCCTTGCTAAGGCATCGTCCTCCCGCCCCCCCCCCCCCATTATAACTCCCTCCCGCATTTCATTCAAACTCAAATTGTCTATCGAAATTTTGTCCGCCGCATCTGGCAAGTAACAAGAGACCCCAGAACTAAAACCCACCTTAACACTGTCAATAGGAAAATTCGGCTTGAAATTCAAAAATACAATCAGAACAAATGGAAAAATTATATAGAGTCCCTGTCCCCTGATGATAGAAGCATATGGAAAGAGATCAAAAGAATCAAGAAACCCTTTGCACAGCTCCCCCCCCCCCCCTCCTCTCATCTACAGGCACCGCTTTTTCAGAACGGGACAAAGCAAATGCTATCGCAAATTGCTATGAGAAGCAATTTGCGATTGATATCCCAAATAATGCATTCCATAATCATGTACAATCCACAGTCACTAACTTTCTCTCCTCCCTCCCCCCCCCACCCCATCCCACCCACTTCTGTTGACGAAATTTTAGAAATAATTCATAAACTTAAAAATAAAAAAGCTCCTGGCATTGATAAAATCTCCAATAGGGCCCTAAAGTCGCTCCCCCTTAATATCATTTTCTATATTGTACTTATGATAAATTCCATTTTAAAGCATTGTCACTTCCCATCCTGTTGGAAAACTGCCATTGTAATACCCTGTCTTAAACCCGGCTCTGACCCCTCTAATCCTGTGTCTTATCGCCCCATCTCCCTCCTCCCGTCACTTAGTAAAATAACCGAACGCGTAATACAAACTAGAATTTATAAAATTATTAATGAAAAAGATTTAATTATCCCAGAACAGCATGGTTTCCGCCCCTTGCATTCTACCTCCCACCAGCTTCTCCGTGTTGTTGAGTTTACAGCCAATGCCATAAAAAATAAAAATCATGTAGGTGCCCTCCTGTTAGATGTTGAGAAGGCGTTTGATAAAACTTGGATAATAGGAATAATATATAAATTAATACAGCATAACATTCCCCCCCTATCATTAAAATTATAAACTCTTATCTCTATAATAGACAGTATCAGGTACGCACCCACAACACACTCTCAGATATCAAAAATATACAGGCAGGTGTACCCCAGGGATCCATCCTCGGGCCCCTTCTCTTCAATTTATACGTAAATGACATCCCCGGCTCCCCAAATACCACCCTCTGTTTATACGCGGATGACACATGCATCATTTCATCAAATAAAAATATTAATTATCTGCACTCCCAAATTCAAAACCATATTAATACTCTAGACAAATTTTATGAAAACTGGAAAATCAGAATAAATGCAAACAAATCACAGGCAGTATTCCTCTCCGGCGCACGCTTCCCCCCCCCCCCCCCATAATGTTCAAAAATCAGGCCATCCCATTCCAGCGCACCGCCAAGTACCTCGGCGTCCACTTGGACAGCCGACTTACTTGGCGTGTGCACTTCGAATATGTAGTTAAAAAATCTAGGAAGCTCGTAGGTGCACTAAATCACCTTTTATTCTCCAAGCATCTGGACATGAACAATAAAATCCTGCTTTTCAAAAGTATCATCCAACCGATTCTTTTATATGCATGCCCAATTTGGGGGTATGCATGAAAGGCCCAGACCATACAGCCAACCCAGGGGTTTATGGCAGTTTAATGTATGGCCGGGAGAAAATTTAGAACAGGAAATTTAGAACAGGAGAATTTAGAAATTTAGAAAATTTAGAACAGGAGACCGACTTCCACAGACCGACACCCACGAGCAGCCCAAAGTAAACCAGTAGTTTATTAAATAATCAATCAAAGGTTACAGTTACAAAATGTTAGGTGTCACGTAGGACACAGGCAGCAGAACAGACAGGCAAGCAAACAAACAAACCACAAAGATAAAAGTACAAAACGTGTCACATAAGACACAAACAGTAAAACGTTTCACGTAGGACACACACAGCAAGAAAAACAGCAAGCAAACGGCACAAAACGTGTCACAAAAGACACAAACAGCAAAACGTGTCACGTAGGATACAGACACAGGAATAACAGCAGCAAACGGCAAAAACAAAAAGTCACACACACATAAAAAAAATACAATAAACAGGGAAGTATGCAAGGAATATGCAAGCAGAGCATACAAAAGGGGTGCCAAGGGAACAGTAAAGAGCTCCACTGATCAAAAATTAAAAGCAGAAGGGACGCCGGCTCACGGGCAGGTTATGAAATGCCATTCGAGATCTCTCTCGCAATGAGAACACAGTTTTTAAGTTTATTTAAAAGGATAGGGTTTTTCCTAACACCCGAGAACCAGGTTGCACAATGAGCGGGAGTGGGCTTGATTAAGTGGTGGGCAGAAGTGTGTGGACAGGAAAATACATAATGGTCCACATCACCGTAAGCACTGCAGGTACAGCAAGATGTTCTTTTAATTTTAAAATGATGAAGGTAGTCCAAAAAGGGGCCATGACCGGTAAGAAAGTAAATTAAATATTTATTATAAATTTGGAAATTTTGACTGACTTTAGGGAGGTAAGTTAAAATTCTTGCCGGGTCATGGGTACGAGGGGAAATGTAATTATTAAGAAGGGTTTGCCAAATATTTAAAAGGTATGTTTTGCAGTGATTAGTTAAAAAAGAGTAAGGTAAAGGTACAACAGTAGGGGAGCCAACAGTAGTGGCGAGTTTGGCGTTTTCATCGGCAACCTCATTACCTCGAATGTTTGCATGGGCTTTAACCCACTGTAAATTAAAAAGTGATTTAAAAGGGTAAATATAAGTTTTAATATCGTTTAAAAATTTTGATTTAATATTGGGAGAGTTTAACGCCAAAATGGCTGAAAGGCTGTCTGAAAAAATGTTAACTTTTGTGTTATTGTTGATTGCCCAGGAGAAGGCTTCTCGTAAAGCAGCCAATTCAGCCTGGAAAACCGTGTTCTCATTATCAAGTTTATATAAAAATGTCTCGATCAACGAATCATCTTTAAAGACACAGATGGCAAAGCCAAACTTATCTTCTATTTTGGAGCCATCTGTGTAGATATTAAAGTCAGAAAAGGTGACAGGATTACGAGGGGAAAAAATAATGGAACGTAGTCCAGGGGAGAGGCCCGAAAGAGCACAATTGGTGTCGAAACGGGCGGGGGGGGGGAGGGAAGAGTCAGGAAAAAAGTTATTTTTCTGCTTCCAGAAATGGTATTTTAAAAATTGGGTCTTGATTACACAGTGAAGGGGGGGAATACCAGTTATTGAAAAAAGAGAAATGTTTGAAGATGTTCTAAAACCGGTAGAAATCTTTAATAAGAATAATCTTTGTAAGGAAGTAAGCTTAGAAATTTGAACCCCCGTTAAATGACCTCCCCAAATACCCGCCCCGTAAGTAATAATTTTCTCTATTACTGCAAGATACCAAGATTTCAATAAAACTTTATTAACACCCCAATTATTACTTGATATTTTGCCAAAGGTAGAAAAGAGCTTAAAACACTTCTCTTTTAGATAAAAAATGTGGGAACTCCATTTTAAGTTGTCGTCAATAATAATACCCAAAAATTTAAGGGAACGAGTAATTTTAATAGTTTTGTTTAAAAGTTTGACCGGAGGGTAATACCTGCGTTTTTTAAGGGACCTATTGAAAATAATGCAAGAAGACTTTTCTACTGAGACAGTAAGATTAAGTGAAGTAAGGGAGGAGGTAATAAGTGAAAGGGCATCATTAATATTATTGACGACTGAGCGGATGCTGGTGGAGTAGGAGACCACAGCCAGATCATCAGCGAAGGCTTGGAGGTAATAAAGATCATTATTTAAATTTAGTAAGTTGTTAAAATAAATATTCCAAAGGACGGGGGAAATAACCGAACCTTGGGGGGCGCCTTTTGAGATTATTTTAGTTAGGGAGAAATTTTTATTTGTAAAAGTTATTGTTCTTGAATGCAAGTATGAGTAAAAGGTTCTAAAATGAGGTGGAAGGCTAATTTTATCAAAGGTAGAGGGTAAAACTTTCCAATCTAGGTTATCAAAAGCTCCGCTGATGTCGACTGTGGCAAGGGCAACAATGTTCGCCGATCGGAGAGATTTTATATGCGTAACAAGCGCGTGAGCCGCATCCTCACAACTATGTAACTCCCTGAATCCGAATTGGAGAGGGTGAAGAGCACCTGCCGTCTTCAACCAGATGTTGAGTTTGTTTATAAAAATTCTCTCGATTATTTTCCCAAAAGTGGGGAGAAGGCATATTGGACGATAAGCGGAACAGGAGGCTGGATTTTTGTCAGGTTTTTGAATAAATAAAATTTTAGCGTTTTTGAGTGAATCAGGAAATTTACAGAATTTGAAAATAAGATTAATAATTTTAGAAAAAAGGAGGGGGTACGATTTAAAAAGATTTTTCCATATATTAAAGTCAAGGTTATCCTGGCCCGGGGCCTTACCAGATTTTAAATGATTGAAGACAAGGGTGGGGGTATGCATGTAAAACGAACTTACAAAAATTACAAACTGAACAAAATCGAATCTTAAGAATAATTAGAAAAGCACCACGTTATCTCAGGAATGATATCATACATAAAGACTTTAAAATTAAAACCATAAAACATGCTATCAAAAAACAGTCAATAAACTTTTTCAAAAACATCCCTAAAATTCCAAATGAATCCCTGTTTTGCTTACAAGACTACGACCCACGGGCAAACAAAAAAAGCGTCCCCGTGCAGTTCTATATGAACCACCCTAAGCATTGCTTCTAATTTCGTCTTCCCAATCTGCTTATTGTGCAAACTTAGTGGCTTAAATATTTTAATACAACTTAAATTTTCTGCATCTAATCAATAAATTTCCCCCCCCCCCCGTCATATATTCTAATGATATATGGCAGCTTGTGGTATCCCCACTCGGCACTAGATGGCAGCAACGCTGCATCTAAGTTTTCTAATTGCCCTTCCAATAAGGAAGGTATGGACAAGGCTGTCCATGTCAAAGGTTATATTCAGATCTCATAAGCTCATATGATGGCAAAATATACACAAATATTATCCACAGATTGGAGGTAAAAGCTTTCGGGCTAGGCACTCCTGCACGGCTATTACATCACCATGGAAGGTGGGAGTCAGAATTGGTCAAGGCAGGCTGTTGGAGTTAGACTAGTCAAGAAGAAGCGACGGTAGCAGAGTTAAGAGTTGTGTGTGCGTCTCTGATATAGGAATTCGAAGGAGAGCTCATGTTCATCTGGTATTGCAAGTGTAAAGTGTGACAAAGCATCGGTGTTACCCAAGTTATATGAAAGAAGATCAGGTATCGTACAATTAAACTATATGAGGATAACCTCTTTGTCTAAATTTGTGTTTTTAAGGAAAAGCTAATTAATGCATCCCACCACGTGCTCCAACCAAATATCAATTCATCTGGCATTACACCCCCCGAACTACCATTGAGATGTATTCCACTATTGTGATATTTATTTAATTTGTAAAACTAAAGAGTGTAAATTGAGTATGTGATAAATAAATGTTTGTTCCTTTACTATTAACCTTAATTTTTAGTTTGTTAACTTAGTATCCCGTTAAGCACAGAAATAGGTGGGTTTTGCGGCCACCAACGCAATGTACACAGCAGTAAGTTTTAGAACAGATTACATGTATAATTAATATACTAATAAATAATTAATTTAATGTAAAATGCATTTTTGACAATATTAATTTTAATCAACAAAATTAAAAATCGGCACAACACGTATGACTGTATATAAAGAAAGTGTGCAGTGTACAATAAAATTCAAATAGATCTTAACTTCTATTACTAAAATGTAAATATACACAGAATGGTACGCAAACTCGTGATTTTATTGCAGCACAACACATTTAAATACAAAGAAAAATCTGTTGTTTTTATTCTAAAGCAGCATTCAATTGAAACTGCACATACCATAGGAAAAAATCAATAGAATACTTTATATAATACAAGTGATTTGCCATGTCAAAAAGCAAATATATAATCTATTATACATGCACAAAATGACGATTTTACACTTTTACATGCAATTAATTTGCCATATTTTACAAAACAGTTACTATCCTAGCTGATCTCTGGGATGCAGATATCTTTTCCAAAAACACATTTAGAAAGTTCGCTGAGATATTATAAACAGCATAACTTATCTAGTGCTCATTTAGCCTTTTTGGGACATAAACGACATACAAACTCTTTTTAAAAGCATTACGTAAAATAAAAATTCAATCATGCACGTATATATAAAACATAGATAACATAAAAATAAAGGAAACAAAAATCAATGCATAACCAACAGTGTGATACGTTTTAGGCTTATGAAATAACCGGCAAGAAAGAGATGATATTCAATAGCCAAATGTTGTCAGACTAATGTTTAAGGCATTTGTTTATTATAATATGTAATTAAATAAGGAAACGTGCTTCAATTCTCTCCAAAAAAAAAACTTTATATCCATAGCAATCAATGTAATTTGAATCAAGACATTTCAGGTCATGTGATAATTTCGCGCCTGAGCCGGTCTTTCTAGTTGGCCTTGCTCATACAGACAGCATCTATTTGGATTATTAGACATACAGCCGATCAGCATTTGGTTTGTGGCACCCACCTTCCACGTCTTAACTCTCATTTTCGCTATATTTACAAATTGATGTTTTTCTTAATATATAGTTTTCTAAATTATCTCAGATTTACCAGAATTGAGCATTCAATTACAAGTAAGGAACACATTCTAAATATAACGTACATAAATTAAGGAAGTAAATTGAGGCCTTTTCTGGGACCACTCAAAATTCTATTTCTCAGAGCACCCTTTCAAGAAAGTACTTGTCTTGCTTCTGTTTCCTATAATACTATTTTTTGTGCCACCTTTATTTTTTTTAATTAGTATGGAATAAGTACTAAGATAACATTTTAGAAAATCGTCTTTGGTTGAAACAATGTTTGTCATTTCTTCTAGCTGTGTTAGAAAGTTAAAATATTTTTTCCTGCGTAATTTCAATGCCTTCATAAAACAGTAAAATAGAATGTATCATTTGGAATGCTCACCAGTCATTGAGCTAGACCCTGATGGATAATTATGCGCTTAAACTAAATATAAGATACCGATATTCATTCATTTAATTGATATGTTTTATGTTTGAGTAAACTAGCATTACTATTTTTAGGCATAAAGAACTTAATCTTGCGTAATAAAGGAAGGTGTTTGTGTGTTAGGAGTAGCGGGAATCTAAGTGTCGTATAGTCATAAAATTTGGTGCACAGATACTTCGGAACCCGGGACGATGCTCCTCGGAGAGATCTGTTTAAAATTCGAATTAGTTTTTCAGTTGTTTTATATTTTAACACGCTTTTGTGCGATTTCCCTACAAATCGGCTCTTTAGCAACCAAAATTATTACCAGAGTTTCAATCTGGACACCATCGGAAAGATTGAAGAACGTTCTTTCCAATTGTGTCCAGCATTTTTTAAATACATCGAAATTTGCATTTTTTAGGTTATCTGATGATACTTATTTTTTCTGAAACCAAAAGGTAGAATTAGTACAATTCTATGGTTGGGCAAAAACTTGCATGTATATCGTCCCATTCTAACAAAAAAAAAATTGTTTTTTTAATTAATGTGTAATTCAGTTTTCTGTAATTTTTCAAGCAAATGCATAAAAGTAGCAAATGCTAGATGAAAGATTCTTCCATGGAGGATGGCAGAATCACCCTATATTCTGCATGAACTTTTCTTCACATCTGCCTTGTAAGGTTTAACTCACACCTTCTCTCCTGCGCAAATGATCATTTGTTTTATTTATTTATTTATTCTGCTTTCCATGTTTGTGGAGAGTGTGCGTGAGGATTTGATTTGAAACCAGGAAATGATTTGGCAGAGGTTGGTTCAAGGATATCTTTGGCTCAAAGAAACGATTTGGAAATTGAGTGGTGTTATCTGTGAATGTATTATTTAAGTGGCAGGCACTTATTTATGACCTGGGCAATGCCAGGTAATTCATTCTAGTATTCAGTATATGAAGTCAAACCATTAGTGAATGCTGTTCAAGGTAAACATAAAATTTGTATATCATCTGACAGTTCTTCATATGTCATTAATGATTATATTGAAAGGTTTACATTTATGTGACATTTCTCATAAATACTGTTGTTTTGTTACCAAGATCAATTGCAGGAATATTCTTTACTTTACTGATATTAACAGTTAACATACTGCAAACCTTAGACTTATGCTGCGAATGAATTATGCTGGTGTATATAAAACAATCACTTTTCTAAAATTCACTTTTCATTATTATTATTTTTTTCTAGTTGAAATTTCAAATTTTCAAGAAAACCACACATGTTTTTCTGGAATGTTTCATTCAAGTGTGCATTTCATGTTGCTCTTGATAGATAATATGCACGTGACATCACAATCACGTGATTCCAGGCCACATGCTTATAAATGTTGTCTATAAATGTTGTAATGAGATTCTAAATGCACATGCTGTAATAGTATAAAGATTCAGCTTCAGATTTTCAATAGTGGCCATTGGCCACTAAGAAAATTTTTCATAGCCAACCAGAAAAAATTGTTGGCCAAAAAATTTTCAACGGTAACAGATGTTATAATCAAATTTATATTGGTATGTTATACACCTTGCTGTTAACGTAAATTTATGGATTAAAACTACTTAAAATTATGTAGTTATATACTTTCACATTGTTATGTTTTGTGGACAGTAGGCTAGAGACACCCTATTTAGAGAAAAGTAATGTTACAAAAGAAATAGATAAATTTAAATTACAAAAATTGATTTAAATTTATTCAATTCCATTCACTCCACAAAATAGCTAAGAATTGGTATGTTTTCAAAATAAAGGCAGTAACTAAACAATGATACTTTTCATCTTTAAAATATGACAGTCGCTGAACAACACAAAAGTATTAATAGCAAAAATAAAGATTCAATAGGGTTGCCATGGCTGAGAAATATATATTAAAAAATATATATTCCCAATTTATGAATTGATAAATAAAGGATTTATTAAAGAAGTTTTCTTTGACACAGTAATCCTAAAAATATTAGAAAGAATAACTTTTTTAAAGATATAAACAATAATTCTAAGAGGTTAGTGTTTACCAGCTGAATTTTCTAGCAGATATTTCCCATGGCTTAAATTTCATTTGATTCTGCAATACAAATGCCTTCAGATACAAAATATATGCATCTTGGGAATGTACAAAAAGAATATTATCTCTTCTAAACAAAATATTTCACTTTAATATTAAAAATGAAAATATGATAATTCAGATGTTCTAAGGTAGAATAATTAGAAAATGTGGATGGATGGGAAAGGATTTTTTAAGCAGGGCTCCTCAGCAGCATTATCCCCTTAATAATTGTTGAAAAATGACTTTTTTCTTGGGAAAATAAAACCCAAAGTGACTTATTTAAAAACAAGTTTTCTTAGAAAATGAGTTTTTTAAACAAACTGATTTATTTAAATTTCAACTGGATTTTTTTTTTATTTTAAATTATAATTAATAATTATTTCATAGTACTTAATGCAAATTAATATAGCAAAATGCAAATTAATATAGCAAAATGCAAATTAACAATAGCATAAAATATCTATAATATATCATGCACAGAAACCTCAAATATGTGGATTTATGAAATGCTCGTATACACAGATATAGAAGTGTGAATCTTACTACAAAGTGAATATTTTTGTGAATCTTAATTGATGCATGCAGATTGCATAAGTGGAAGACCCAGACCACACGACTGACACCCGAAGGTTTACATAAGTGGAAAAATTTTTCATAATTAAACAAAATATACAAAGGATCACATACACATGTCATTTTTCTTAATTCTGCAGCAGAAAAGTTCATTTTATTAATAATGCATTTGAAAAATATTTTTTTTTTATATAAAATATGAAATAGTTTCATAAACTATAGTCAATGCAGACAATTTGCAAAAGTGAAAAATATTTTTTTTATTAAATGACATATGCTGAATATCTGTAATTTTTATAAAACAATGTATTTTTAAACATTAAGATTCTGGACTCGTGTCCGACACAAAACATATTGATGAAAACTATCCACACTTTTTAAATCATTATTATCCATCACTGATAATTTTATAAATCTAAAAAAATGAAATCCCATTGAAAGTGAAACAGTGAAATCCTGTTATAGCAAACTTTATGGAATGACTAAAATTTGTACTACTACCATTGTAGATACCAGCATCCATGGACCAGTTTCACACTTATTATGCATTTGAATAGTGTTTCCCCTAGGCATTTTCAGGAGAGTGCAGCGCCCTGCTCATTTTTTTATAGTGATAAATGCACCCTGCCTGTTTTTGTACAAAGGTAAATGCACCCTGTCCCTACCGTTTTTTAATAGCAGTAAATGCGCCCTGCCCCCGTTTACTTTAAAAAAAACCAAGACTCCACAGATTTCCGTCCTTCCGCTATTGATACGTAGGAGCATGACTCATTATTTTCTGGTTCCCGGACGATTTCTTCTGGATTCTTTACACGGAAGAACCCCGACCCATTTCTCCTTTGTTGATGAACGAGTTGATAAAACCTCAGCCTTCCTCCGAACACGTGCGAAGAAATCCTTGTTTTTCATATGGCTCTATGCTATTTGCGTTACGCATGCGAGTATTGCCGTATATACCTGTGTATAAGTCGAACCCTTACTTTCAGAGAAAGAAAATCTAAAACTCGCGTATAAATCGACCCCCCTATTTTCAGAGGGGGAAAAAAAAAATCCAAAACTCGTGCATAAATCGATCCCAAAAAGAGAAAATAAAGGTGCTTACGTATTATCGCAACCATGACAAAACGTAATTGATGTATCGTCCAATAAAGGTCCCGATCGATTCCAAGGACAACATGCAGCAAAGTGATCTGTATGAGGACCCACGTTCGAGCGGGCTTGAACTGGTTGGGGGACGTACGCACCGCTGGGACTGTGTCGTCAGACAGGCCGGCTTCGCCGGACCAAGTCACAGAGCATACTAGACTCGCTTCTGGGACCGTCGCACGGCGCAAGGACCGTGACAACATGCAGCCAAGTGATCTGTATGAGGACCCATGTTCGAGCGGGCTCGAACTGGTTGAGAAAACCCCAGAAGCGAGTCTAGTATGCTCTGTGACTTGGTCCGGCGAAGCCGGCCTGTCTGACGACACAGTCCCAGCGGTGCGTACGTCCCCCAACCAGTTCGAGCCCGCTCGAGCGTGGGTCCTCATACAGATCACTTTGTTGCATGTTGTCCTTGGAATCGATCGGGACCTTTATTGGACGATACATCAATTACGTTTTGTCATGGTTGCGATAATACGTAAGTACCAAAATAAAATTTTCCATAAATTATTCAAAAACATTTGAAAACGAAATATATATATATAATAAAATTTTCCATAAATTATTCAAAAACACTTGATATATATATATATATATATAATAAAATTTAATTTTCATAATAAAAACTTCATTGGAACTCTTTAAAGTTCGATTCCAAAGGCCTATGACATATGCGCGTTATTTCTCATCCGTTTAGGGGACGCTCATTCTCGTGTGACAATCTCTAGTCATTCTTTTACTCCCAGCATTCAGCATCCTCAAAATGGACGTAAGACTGTGCATCCCTATCTCTCAAGCGTCCTTTGACCCACCGCGCAATCAAACAATATCTGGCTTCTGCCCGTTATTTGAGCTGATCTTTCTGTTAACCCCCAACATAGTAGAAATTAGAAACTCTCTTCAATATACAAAACAAAAAAACACTTTCAACTTAAAATCCTGCATTATAGGTTTAAACAATTCGTGTTACAGAATTATTTCTGAAAAGAACCATTTTTTGTCGAAAACGATCGGCCGTAATCCGAGAAGCAAATGATAAACTTCGAACGAAAATGCATGTATATTTTTTGATGACGTGATACACTGGTAGTCGGGAGCATTCGGGAGGACAGTGACTCGAGAGTTTTGAAGTGCAGAGAAATTCGGAGTGCGCGATTGATTGCGGAATTATTACCGCATCGCTTTAGGTTGGATTGTCTCGCGAGAAAAAATAACTTTTAGACTCCGCGTATAAGTCCATCTCCCCCACACCACCTCCCACTTTGAAGCTTTTTTTTTTTTGCACAAATTTCTTGACTTATACGCGAGTATATACGGTAGTACTTGTGCATGTAATGTGACCTATATTTTGATTTTATTTAAACCACTGATTTTGCTGCTAGAATCTGTGTAGGCTATATTCATAAAATCTGGTTTAACAAAATCAATTTTAGTTATTTTGAATAATTTGGAGCTAGTTTATTAAATATATACTATAAAAAGCTGAATTAAATGACCTAGGCTGTGATCCCAACGAAAAAAAAGACCCTGTTCATTAAAATTTTCCCCTTTTGCTTTAAAAAATGCCCCTTTCATTCAGCTACGGTGCCCTCTTTATGAATGAGCACTCTGCCCTTTTTTTAGTCTAGGGGAAACACTAGGCTTGTCGTCATGAAATAGCCAATATCTGCAATGAATCAAGAAACTGAAATTGTCAGTTATTTTAGAAGTTCACAAATATAGTAGTTTAGTATAGTAAGTTTCTTCTTGCAATTGCTAATATCAGCTATTCCATGTTAATAAGCGCGAAACCAGTCCATGGATACTAGTATCTACAATGGGAGTGTCTTTAAATATTTGGGAGCCCCTTGCAGACAGCTTTTGTGATTCTGAACTTTGCCTTTGCAGCTTCGTGTGGCCTGAACTAGTAAATTGTATATGAATTTTATGCTGGCCACATGGAAGGACTAAAATTGTCAGTTCTTTGCAAAAATTGTGGCTTATAGCAAGCTTCTTGCTGCCATTTGAGGTTTCAACTATTAAATGCTGACAAGCACACTTTTTATTATTATTTAAAAAAAAAAAAAATTACTTAAATTATTATAATGAATTTTTTTTAGTTCATGAACAGAATTAATAATACTGCAAGTTTTTGCTGGGATTTCCCTTAATTTTGCTTAAACATATTTTTGTTGTATCGGAATTCAGGTCTCAGCTCTAGGAAAAGTAATTAATTTTTCGTAATAGGTGTATGCTTAATACAATCCTTTCCCATTTATGTAAATGCTGTTGTCTTTAGGTGTGCTCATAGTAGGTTGAAAAAAAAGCATTACCTTTTCTTTCAAAATTATATTACTTTTGCTAGATTTAAACTGTTTCTCACTGAAAAAGTATCCTGCTTCATATATCATTAGCATAGTAAATTTATAAATATATATAAAAAATTTGCTAAAACTGCTATTTTAAAGTACTTCATTAGTAACAACATGAAAACTGTTGTTTAAATGTTTTAGTTAGTTTCAAATTCATTGAGACAGAGCAGTCACTAAAGATCCCTACTTTTGCTATTCTCTTATTTATTCTGATGAAAAGGCTTTTTTTAACTTTGAAACCAGTTGATACTTTTCATAAACTGTATGTGCTGTTACTATAAATATTTTTTTTTTCAGATATCAAATGTATTTCAAAATAACTTCATAATTTTATTTTTTAGATGGCACCTCCTCAATGGGCATATGAAGTTGAGAATTTTGTTAATAAACCAGATGATGAATTAGTTTGCAGTGTCTGCCATTCCATATTCTCTGATCCTGTTATTTGTCCATGTGATCATGTCTTCTGCAGGATGTGCATCACAAAGTGGTTACAAAACAATAGTAACTGTCCCATTTGTCGTAAGCAAGTACCAATGTATTCCATTAGACAAATGGTGCCAATTATAAAAAATCTGATCATGAAGCTGATTTTATATTGCCAAAATAAAGAACTTGGTTGTGAGGCTCAGTTTACTCTAGATAAAAGTGAAACTCATATGAAAGAGTGCAATTATGAGCTGGTGCACTGTAAAAATAGGCCTTGTAAAGAAAGAATTTTACGAAAAGATATTCAGGACCATGAAATAAATGTATGTCCTCACAGGTACATAAAATGTAAAAAATGTGGCTCAAAAGTATCTTTCTTGTCATCTCCTAAGGTTCATGATTGTATACGAGCTCTGCAAATTAGGCTAAGAAGTAAGTTATCTTGTATCTCATAATCTAGTACTGTTTTAGTTTTTGTCTGTATACTAGTATGTGTATTCAGGGTTTT
The DNA here is from genome assembly GCA_951213105.1 of Amaurobius ferox. Taxonomy (NCBI): domain Eukaryota; kingdom Metazoa; phylum Arthropoda; class Arachnida; order Araneae; family Amaurobiidae; genus Amaurobius; species Amaurobius ferox. The sequence goes on from OX578135.1 coordinate 46,440,662, forward strand.
TCCTTATTATTTATTTATTATAGAGTTATTTTGCTCAGAAAGCCAAATTTTACTTTCTCATTCTATAGAATAAAGTATTATGTTCATAAAAATTTTTGATTTTGAAATTTTGATACCAATGAATGTTTTAGGACTTTCTGAACACACTTTGAATATTTTTAGAGTGATGTCCATCTATCCGTCTGTGGTCGATTTCTTGTGTGCACACAATAGCTTGAACTTGTAGAAATAAAATCATGTGAAAAAGTTCTACAACTAAAGTTTTCTGTGGGCCGTATTTTTAAATGTCCTCTTCTATTTTTATGCATCATATTTCCAAGATTTATCATTGAAAACACAGCAGAAGATTGACTTATTTCCCCTATAAATGTCAGAAATAAAGATCATCGTAATAAAACATAGAAAATCCTCAAGAAAATTAAAACATGACCAGAAACTTTGCAATCTAATCAATGTCTTTGGCATGAATCACCATAATTATTCTCTGCATTTTTTATTTATTTTAATTTCTTTCTTGTTTTGCTAATTTTAATTTATTTTTTAAATGACATTTACAATTCACACTTCCAATGATAAAGTAGTACCTTAATATTGAAGATATAGCATTTAAATTGATTATTTCTTAAAATCTGTGAATTTTCAAGATTATTTCTTAAAATCTGTGAATTTTCAAATCAAGCTTTAATTGTAAAGGAAAATATTAGGCTTTACGTTTTCTTAGTTCCTGAAGAATTACTGTCACTTTTTATTTTGGTTCCCTGGGATAAATGACACCTTTATTTAAAGAAAATGTGTAGTTAAAATTTTTTATTTTTTATTTTTCAGGTGATGTAAATGGATGTTTCCTTTTTTTTTTCTTAATACTTCGTGATGTGAATAAACGCTTCAAAATTCAATGGGTGCTTCAATTTTGAGAATATTTTATATTGTAAATTTATTTTAATAATTGTTTAAAACATATAGCTCTTTTTATTTGCACTTCTCAAATTTTAACTTGTACCCCTTTACGTATGAAATTTAAACACACGCATAGTAGGTTGAAAGTTGTCGAGAAAGCTTATAATGTTATAACCGGTTGTAAAAGGTATATTCTTCCCATTCTCTGCAATGACCTTTGGAGGTTGACACCTCTGATTGCCAGAAATTTTGTCTGAGCTATTTACATGGGATCTCCAACAGGGGGGAGGGCGGCAGTTAAGCTGGCTGAAATTAATGTTCACCAGACTACACAGTGGATGTAAATATAAGTGCATGACTTATAATAAAGTCCTCCTTCTAATATTTTGAATTGGAAAACCAACCAAATATGAATATTTATGCTTTCTATTTTAACATCACATTTTTTAGAGCTTGGCTTTGGATTGAATTTTGCCGCCCCTAGAAAATCTTCCACCCAAAGCTTGTAATCTTTTGCTTATAAGGAAATATGACACTGTATATGGTATTAAAAGCTTTAAAATAAGAAGTGTATTTCAGTACACAAGACATAAATTACATAGATTTGCCAGAGTGCTTTTAGGCATAAAACACACTTCATCAGAGGCATATAGTGTGGTACAAGCATGTTGGAGTTTTATATGCAGCCAGTCTACAAACTAAATTTACAAATAGCCGATTTTTATAAATTTGAAAATTACAGATAGGCAATTTTTGTAAATTTGCATATTACAAATAGCCCAATCAGCTATTTGTAATATGCTAATTTAATTAGTAGATTGGCTGTATATAAAATTCAAATGGGCTTATACCATGTAATATGCCTCTGGTGAAGGATGTTCTATGTCCAAAAGTGCTCAGACAAATCTATATAATTTACATTATGTGTGCAGAAATAAGCATTTTGAATATATTTATTCCTGGATGTGTCACTATTTTAGTCGCTGAATATGATGCTGAGAGTATATTACATGTAATGTTGCTCTAGCCAATCCTTAGAACTGTTTGTATATTAAAACATTAGAAACTAGAAAATGTTCACGGAAGTTAACGCAGGGTAGTTATATAAAAAAACAAAATAAATAAATTTGATTCGTATACATAAGTGAAAACCGTATGCAATCTATGTACAGCCGCGGGAAAAAAAAAACGCCCCACCCTTTGTTAATCGAGCATCGTTCATTGTAGAGAAAATTGAATAATACCATTCGATTAGGAATAACATCCTCTACAAATTAATGTGCGTAAAATTTGCATAAGGGGCCGTCTTCATATCTAAACGCGCACAAACTTTGAAATTTTGAATAGCAACACCCAAGTTTGACAATATAGTTCGAAACTAGAGCAAAATTCAACCTGTGATACCAAATTTCAAGTCATTTGGGTGAAGTGTTTCTGAGTTGTGAGTATGTAAAGTTTTGAGCTCCTAATGTTAAATTAGTTTCCTAGACTTTCATTCATATCTTCTGTAATAATTATCTGCCCGCACTGATTATTTCTATGATGTTACTACTAAACAACCCAAACACATTTACATGATTTTTATTTTTGTAGAATAAATTGTTTGTATGAAATATTAATTATGAAATCAACAATCGAAAAAATATGAATACAAACTTGGATACGTTTTGATAAAAATTGATTCGATTCACAAAGAGTTTTTATATGTTTATATAAAATTCCAGGTGTTTCCTTCCACTAGTTCTTTCGAAATGTTTAAATATTCAGCATCATGATGACTTTAGGGGTCGTATATTAATTTAAAAACTGACTAATTTGAAAAAGTTATATTAATTGTAAGTTAATCTTTATTTAAGAAAACGGGCATTTATTTTTACCTAGTTTTAATAAAAACTTTGTATAAACAGTGTTGTATAGATGCAACCTAATTAACATAATTCTGCTACTGTATTGATGAGTGCAAACTTGTTATAAATGGGATCTACTTATGTTATTGCCGATTAATAGTTCCCGAGCTACTGCGAGTTGAAATCGCCCACAAAATGTAATAATTTATAATAAAAAATATTTATATAAAACAATAACAAATTATAAAATTTTGTGATATTAAACACCAACAAGACTTCAAACGTTGATTGATAATGACCGATTGATACTTTTAAATTCGTCACCAAGTTCCAACGAAGTTGTTTTGTCGCGTCATCTACAGATATTTGTTAGTCTCATAAATTGATTTTGAAACAGCATTATAAAATGACATTTGAAAATAAACATTTCATTCTTCTTTATTTCTTCTTCCTTTTATTGACCCTGGTACGAATGCCCCATTAGTTTTTAGCAATGTACCCAGTACGACTTTTTACCCCTAATAATCGTGCCCTATTTGAGGCTCACATAATCCTACCCATTACAGGCCCACTGCCTTAGTAACACACACACACACAAGACAACACCACACACAGCCATGAAAATGCTCACCCTCTCATGCAGGAATCAAACCTGCGACCTTTTGGCTGTGAGGTAAGTCATAATTCTGAATGTCAAGAGGATTGTTCAATCATTTACAACAGTGCTGTGGTCAATCAACGAAACATCACCCCTCAAATTGCGGTTTTCAATATGGAGCTGATCCCCGAAAATTGCACATTCCGGAATATTGAATATCTTCGGATATAAAGATAGAAACGTCGTGAAAATTTGAATTTGGACTAATTTGGGGGGGTCTAGAACTTGTGGGTGACGTCAAAATTGGGTGTTGCCATTGGAAATTTCAAAGTTTGTGCGTGTTTAGATATGAAGATGGCCCCTTATGCAAATTTTACGCACAATAATTTGTAGAGGATGTTATTCCTAATCGAATGGTATCATTCAATTTTCTCTACGATGAACGATGCTCGATTAACAGAGGGTGGGGCATTTTTTTCCCCCGTGGCTGTACATTAGCACAACAGGCATGATTGTATCTCCCCCTCCCCCCAAATCACATAAATGAAAACCGTTATGAAAATAAGCAGTCACTACTTAAAAAAAATCAAAATAAATTCTGACTAATTACATAAGTAACCACTATTTATAAATAACGGGATGGGGATGTTTGTGAACTGGGAGTTTTTGGCCTAAAAGAACTAAAAAACTAATTTGAATTTTTAAAAATTTCGATTTTTAAAGAGGTGTGCAAAATTATGGCACATAGCAAGTTGTTGAAGCTGCTAGGGGAAAAGAACTTTTGAGCCTGAACATTCGAGCTTCACTCTGTTCTCATTCATAATTTATTATTATTACCCTATCATTGTAATCACTGCCTTCTGTGTTACACATCATGACTGCTTGCATAGAGAAAGATTATAGTAGTATAGCTGTTGAGAAAGATTATAGTAATGTACAAGTTGAGTTTGCACCCTTTACATTTAATGTGTAAGGTGCACTTTTCGTTTATATTTTGATTTTATGTTTGACTAGCAAAGTGAAGTGGATGTTTTATTAAAAATAGCCTCCTGATTGAAACAAGTGTCTATATATCTATAGAAAATCTGATGCTTGTTAAATGTACATGGTTAGTATTGGTCAGTCCCATTATTGACCTTTTAAAACACACTAAAGTGACAACCCCTGCAGGTGATACCAAAGCCAACACCCTCGTCATACTGCCATTGTAGATATTAGATATTCAATGCTGATAGGTGTAAAATTGGTTCATGAATACTGTTATTTCATAATTCATCAAATACATAATTATGCATCTGATACACACTAAAAGTCATATATTCTCCTCGAAATTTTGGCAAAATTTTAGTTACTAAATAATGCAGATACAATTTTATAAATTACTATTTATTAGTAAAATATATTTATATTGTTTTTCAAATAATATAAAATTTTATTGATAAATAGAAAGAGAAAAATTAATATTTATAAATAAAATGTCTATTTGTGGATAGAAATCTTTGTTAGTAAAGCAGCATAAAACAAAAATATGGGCATCAACTACTTTCAGAGCAAAATTAAATTTTTTATCAGAATAAAGGACATGTAGGTCACTCCATCAACAGGCAAACGTCTATGGACATACATTTTTATTTATTAATATATTAAAAAATAAATATTATAGTTTTTATAAAAAAAAAAGTATCAGAAAATAATTTATAATATTACTCCTTAATTTATTTTAAATACTTCGTACTTTGACAAATTACTCACCAAATTTTAGAAAAAAAGTAATAATACACCCCAAAGAATTATTTCTGGCAACTTCTGTGTTATTTACAGTGGAGCATAATCCTAAATTATAGAGTTCACACTTTCTTGAGTGAGAAATATTTTGCTGTTTTAAATGCTTACAGGGCTCAGAATGCAATGGAATACTCTGGTGCAAACCAGAATGTTGTTTTGGTTTGGGAAATATTTTTGTAAGCATGATATCTTGAGACATCACCCTATTTCAGAGTGGTGTTCCAGTTCATGAAATTTTCCCTTTTAAACCCTGAATGTTTGCTGAATTTAAATAATTATAAAAGTGCGTTAGATTCTAATGGTGTTTGCAACATAGTTGAGCAGTGTCAAAAATACATGTATTTGAATTACATTTTCAAAATATATTTGTATTTTAAACTGAAGTATTTTGGTAATGTATCAAAAATACATTTTTAAAGTATTACATTTTTTCAAAATACTAAAAATATGACTCTTCATATTTCAAATTATCATGTTTACACTACAGATGAACAATTCTCAAAAGAGAGATGCATCCAGATGATTTGTGTCAATGTCAGGTCTGCTTTTGACCATAATCAAAGTAGTTTGCTGGACACCCATGAAGCTCTGAGGGTTCACCTTTTGTGCTCAGTGTACCTTTTATACTGTAATAAAAGTTTTATGAGAAGCGCTAGAATTTATTTTTGCCTAGGGGTCCCGGCATAAGTTAAGACAATCATTAGGGGACCCTCATTTTGCAGGAGAACCGAAGCTTAAGCATCACTAGCTTGAGTCAGTAGGTTCACCAATGTACATTGATGGAATTTTAAAAGTCAACTTTCGGTCAATGTTAACAAAAAATTCAACAAGATTTTTAAATTCTATTTTTTTTTTATATTTTATTCAACTTTTTATACTAGATCAAAGTGTAAAGTAATTAATTTGTATATCACAGTGAAAGTAAACAAAAAAAGTTGTATTCAAAATTAAAAACTGAAATTTAAAATTGAATTCTCTCTGAAAAGGATAATTAATATCCTTTCACTTTCTATTTTTCTTTAAAGGATCATTTCTGGGTATACTTGCATATACCCAGAAAAAAAAGCCCTAGGATTATTAATGTATGTATATTTATGTCCAATATATTGGATGAATACAGCAAATTTCTGATAGTCGTGCACTTTTGAGACTTCAGCAGTACTGGATTGATTACCACATTTGTTGAGTTATCATATATCAAACTAAACTGGGGTAAAAAATGAGAAAAATTAATATAAAACTAATAATTGACAATAAAAGTAATATTTATTTACCTAAAACATTACACCAACTGGATTATACTGTACAGTATGTGAAAAAATATTTAAATTAATTCATTAATTTTAAAATTACAAGGTAATTTCAGTGAACAGAAATCTGCATATAAAATCCTTTAGTCTGTTACAATAAATTACCTCTAGTACAACTGAACAAATCCAAATGCCATTTGAGAATCATGCCGGACTATCGGGCATGCCAAACTACTGTATGCTGGATTAATGGACGTTTACTATATTTTTTATTTTGTCACATATATAACAAAATAAAGACTTATTATTTTTGTGAGAAAGTCAAATGGAGCCACTCAGATTTTTCTTTTAATTTTTATTTTCACATTTGATTCAATTATTGTATGAAATAGTGTTGATATTATTGAAAATTAATGTTTTCAGATCATTCAATGCAAATTTGATTTAAAATATATGTTAGGTAGATATATACATGTATTAATACTAAAAGAAAACTAGATATTTCAATTGATTTACTATTTTAATTGTTTTATACTGATTGCTTGAAATGTGATTCATTTTAATTTTGATAAAAGTATTAAATGAATTGTTGTGATTTTATGAATTTTTGTGCAGGAAAAAACAACATAATTCGTAAAAAGAATAATAAAATCAAAGAACTTAGAAATGAAATTAAATCTTATGAAGTAATATATCATGATTCGGCAGACTCTTTAACATCACCAAGTACAGTGTTAAGTTTCTCGCCAGATGAAATCATAGTTACTGATATGTCCCTTGCTTCTGAAGATTCTGATGAATCATTTGAAAATCAAATTATAGCTATATTTGATGATTTGCCATCCGATCATTCTTCTGATGAAAATGGAGAATTGGAATCTTCAATATTTGTAGATAATCATTATGAAAGCCTGCTAGATTTGAATGAATATCATAATGCTGAGTTCCAAACTTTGGATGATACATCCTCAAATGAAGTCCAGAATGATTCACATAGTAGAAATGAGAGCCTTTTTGAAAAAGATAGCGTAGTTGTGACAGCTCCGGATTCTGCAAGTAGTAAAAGAGAAAAAAGGTACCAGCAGCAAAGACCAATCAAGCAAAAGATTTCTATTCCTGTGTATACGACGACATCTGATGATGACGATAATGAAGCTGAAGAGCATAGCAGTAAAAGAGAGGGAAAGTTCCAACAAGAAAGACCAATCAAGCAAAAGATTTCTATTCCTATATATACAACATCTGATGATGATGATAATGAAACTAAAGAGCATAACTCATTGACATCTCCTCGTGCTTGTTGGTACCAAGCTTGTAGTAATGCAAATGCTATTCAACCTGAAAACAACCTAGAAAATTCTAGTAATTCTTATATGAAGCCTGGCCCAAGTTCAAAATACACAGCCAGTAATGATTCTAACACCTCTACGCATTCTAACACATCAACACGTCTACCCATTCTTACACATCTACCTTACACAGAATACAGTTTTCGTCCTAAGACTATGCAACAGGGACAGCTAAGGAATCCATTTTTGGCTCAAAGTCCTAATCCCAAGTCCTATTGCACCAAATCTGCACCATCTGGTAGTGCTACATTTGAAATAACTCTTGCTCATTTAGAAGAGTATAATTTAGAATCTGATTCAGAATGGTTACCAGAATTTGATGTGATAGATTGTTCCAATGCAACTGCTGATTGTATGCAAAGGTATGTATATAATTTCTTTTAATTTTTTTTATTTATAAACTCTTGAGCTGTATCATTCATTTCTGTATGAGCTTCCAAAATGATCAATAATTCACAAAATATTACAATAACCTTTTTTTTTATGATAAATATAATATTAATCTAAATATGGTATATTGTCTATATTATTATATACTTTATCTTGAAATGCACTGCAGCTTTATTTTAAATACCTTACCTTAATAGTACAGTACGTCTTATTTTGAAATTCACTACAACCTGCTAAAAAAAATACTATTAATAGGTATAAAAGTACAAAAGTGACATTTGAGCTGCACCCAGAAATTGCACTATTTGAAGTATAAATTTGTTGTATTGACCATATCCTCAGATTTAACAATATAAAATTGACTTGGTGCAGGGTAAATAAAAAGACTTTGACAATTCATTACAGATCATTGATGTAACTACTTATTGGCTTGTAATTATAATTAATATTCTTCATTTAAAATATAACGAGTTTCACTGTCATATAATTTGCGCTTTGATAAGGGGTGTTTAAGAGGTTGTAAAATAATAGCATTCTGTTAAGGGTTGTATAGAAATTATAATATGCTAGAGCAGGGGTAGGTAGCAAACCTGTGACACACGAAGATAGAGCAAAAATGAAAAATGTGGACTGCATATTTTCGAAGAAACATTTAAAACTTCACTATTTGTAATCGTGAATGTTGCTAACAGCATTGTTCTAAGATCATCTGAAGCAGTTTGAAAAAGTCATAAAGGCTAGTTGAGCTATTCAAGATGTTGATTAGTATATTCCACTTAAAACAACAATTTATATTAATTAGTTGAGGAGATAAAATTTATTGCAGTCAGTGCTGCATTTTTAATGTTCCAAATCAATACCATCAGAGTCAAAATCAATAATAAAAAATCGGAAAAGCCATTTTTATAAAGCAGGTTTACCAGCAAAAAGAAAATACAAGCAAGACACTAGTTTTAAAAGTTTATCTTGCTTTTAGATGGAACAGAAATAAAATTTTGTATCTTTCTGGCCATTGCTTATACCGTGATTTCAGATATAGCAGTAGTTGAACCACGAACCCTTCAAGGGTGTGTTGTGCAGAGGTAAGTGAAAGAAACATGCTAATTCTTGTTTTGCTTTCTTACTTTAATAGGGATACTATTGTATATTGTGCCTTAAGCCCACTGAGTTTTGTTTTTAACTGTTATACACTATGTTGCAAAAAAATATATGTACCAATAAAAAATTAAGCTGCAAACACAAGACTCAGCATGCAGATGTTATTTTAAGACTTATACAAAGGATCAAACTGTCAGCACCAATGATGGCATAAGGTGGGTGTCGATGTCCACCACTGCCTCAACATAAGCAAAGTCATCTAGATTGGTGCCAAGCTTGGTCAGCCTAGACAGTGTCCGATTGGAGGCATATTGTGTTTAGCAATGAATCTAGCTTCTCTCAGTGCTGATAACTGCCGCATGCATGTGTAGAGGAGGACCAAACAGCACACGGCCATCACACATGGGGTGACAGTTTGAGGAACTATTTAGTGGGACAGCCAATCTCCTCTAGTTGTGCTGCAAGCCAATCTCGCAACTCACTTTCACGTCATCTGCAACCGATTGTTCCTCCTATGCTGTCAAGCTGCCCAGGTTCCATTTATCTATAAGACAGCGCTCGATCACATACTGCATCACTTTTTCTACAATGTCTAAGAGGATTTTATACCCTCCTATGGCCATCCACGTCCCCAGATGATCACCAATAGAACATGTCTGGAGCATGCTGAAACAACAAGTGCAGCCTTCTCAGAATACCACTGAATTAGCTGACCACTTGTAATATTTGTGGCAGAATCTTCCACAGAGGGACATAAGCAACTTGATTAACTCCATGCTGCACCGAATATTGGCTTGTATAGCTCCAAGGGAGGATTTACTACTTAATAAATATCTTGTTAACACCATTTCTAAATAAAATGTTTTTTTTTTCTTGCTCCCAAATTATAATCATTTACATATCTCCTCAAATGCTACATATATGCAGAATTTCGTGATTGTATCTCAATTTCTTATGGATGCATATATCTTTTTGCAACAGAGTATATTATCTATTAAGTGTCTGTCATTATTGTTGATTTTTAATGGCCCTAAGTAAGCTATCTACTTCAAAAGGAGGTATAAAGACAATATTGCTCTTCTGCTGAGTTCCATAGTAACTGGGAAGAACAGTTTTTATTTACAAAGGGAACCTTTTCTAAACCTGTGTGCCTTATTTGTGGATTAAGTGATGCAGTTCCTAAGAAATTTAATTTAGATTGACATTTCAAATAAATGCATCTATGCAAAACAACATCAAGGCAAAAGCATCAATGCAAAATATTCCCTCTATTCAAAGTTAAGAAAATAATTTATTATTAAAAAGAAAAATTCTCTGAGTGTGCAACAAGCATTTTTCAAGAAAAAGAATAATCAGCTAATGACAATGGCCAAAGCCACATATGAGATTGCTTAAAAAAAATTGGCAAAATGTTTTTGGCTGTAGTGGCTGGCTCAAGATTCTCAATGCAAATTGTGGCACCCTAGTTAATGAGGTTGGTCACCACTTCTATGCTAGAGAATTATATAGTAATTAATAATAATATTGATCAAGAGAGGTGCATGGACGCAAGTGTCTATGGATTTTAAGTGTGCAAGTGCTGCAAGTAGGCATATTGCAGGGAATTTTTTACAAACTTTATTTCCATTTTCGAAGTATTCACTCATTTTATAATAGTGCACTTATTTAATTTTTTAGAATTTTTCATTTTAGATCAAAAACATGCAATATCTCTATGCATTTAAACATTCTATAAATGATGTTAATCACTTTTAAATAAAAAATTATATTTGAAAATACTTATTTCTGTAACAATTTTTACATAGTTTTTTTTTCATTTATTTATTTATTTATTTTTATAAAAAAATGTTTAAAAAAAAGAGAGTTTATCCTTTGGCTGAGCTCTTTAAAATTCAATATGCACCAGACATTTGTCGTACCACATTTTATTCAATTTACTCAATTTGTTCAAGAGATATTATGTCCACAGACTCACAAATAAACATTGAAATAATGCTTGATTTGGATACAGGAGTAATCAAAACTTGTAAAACCATCAAAATCCAAAAGTCTGACCCAATTACAATACTTTTTCTTCATATTATGTATTGTTGTAGAGAAAGTAAAAAGAGCTACAGTAATTGTATATTGCTGTTTCTAGAAATTTCAGCACTTTTTACTTCTGTGTTTATATGTTAAGGATAATAATTTAAATGGTATGAATAAGTAAATACATGTTTTAAGCAATATACCTAAAATTTGAAAATGTTACAAATTTAAGGAAAAGCTGAAATAACGTAAAAATATGACTGAAATGAATATCTCCGAGAAAAGGAAACAGTGTTTAAAAGTAAATGGGGGGAAATGAAAATAATGTGCTCCCTCTTTTGTTGCAAACAAAACAACCTTCTGCATACAAAATCATATTTTATAAAAAATATTTTAAAAAGTCAGTTATCACAAATTAAAAAATACATATACAGTCAGTATGTCAAAGCTGATGGTTCTATAAAAAAATGTTGATACACAAAATTGTATGGCATATTGTATTTAGAAATACATTTCCTAATCAATGCATTCTTTCTTATAAATAGCTTAAATCAGTGGTTCCCAAACTTTCCGGTCTGCCCCCCCCCCCCCCCCCCTCAGAGAAAAAAAAATTTCGCGGACCCCTTAAAACCATATTGCAAGGGCGTGTTTCTATTGGATATGTACAACAAGCATAATTTAGTGTAAAGAGTGATGTTGCTTTCTTGCAATTAGCTCAGTAATATTTGGGTTTAATGTCTGATAATTTCAGTCTTAAATCACTTTCAACTTCAAGTCTATTTCTCAACTTTGATTTTAAATATGTCAGGTGGGAGAAAGCTGCTTCGCACAAGTAAGTTATGGGAAAGGGAGTTAAGCACTAAGAGCCTTTCTTGCGAGTTGAGAATAGTCCGCCATTACTGATAACCAAAAGTGAGCTAATTGTACTTGTGAGAACATTAATTTTAGAGAACAATCCGATGAAAGATTCACCAAAAAATCTTTTTGTGGTGTAAGCGAGTGATTGGTTGGTAGTTCAGTAGCAAATGGATTCAATATCCACACGTCACCGTCATTGGTTTCGGGAAAATATTCATCTAGCTGTAAATGCAATTGTTCCAAGTGTAATTTAATAATATTAATTATTTCCTGTGGAACATTTTCTTCTGAACTCTGGATATATTCTGCCATGGACAGAAATTGTTCGAAGATCTTGGTGTCTAATCTCTGAATCCACATCTTTAATTTTTTTTTTTCATCCCCTTGATTTTATCCTGAACTTGAAAAATAGTGACGCTAGATCCCTGGCGGCTTAAATTAAGTCAATTTAGATAGTTAAAAATGTCAGCCAGATATGACAACTTCAAAATCCAATTAGTTTCATAGAATCTATCTTTAAGGTCAAAGTTAAATTCAAATAAAAATAATTTTACTTCTTCCCTCAATTCAAATATTCTGGTTAATACTTTCCACGAGAAAGCCACCGTACATCACAGTGCATTAACAATTGTTTGTGATCGCTGCCCATTTCCGCACATAATATGGCAAACAATCGAGAATTTAAAGGACGTGCTTTAATATAATTTACAATTCTAACTACCTCATCAAAACATTCCTTCAATTCTTGTGGCATTTTTTTTGTTGCTAACGTTTCTCTGTGCATACAGCAATGAACCCACTCAATAGATGTCGCTATAGCTTTTAATTTAGTTACCAATCCACTCTTCCTTCCACACTTGCTCCATCAGTGCTGACACCTACACATTTATTCTAATTAATGATGTCATTCTCAACCATAAACTTGTTCACAATGTTAAACAGTTCTTCTGAAGTTGTGTGTGATGGTAGATTTATACAAAAAATAAAATCCTCATGTAATTTTTTTTTTCATAATCATAGCAGATAAAAGCAATCAAATTTGCATTATTGACAATGTCAGTGCTTTCGTCTAACTGGATTGCAAATAATGTACAATGCTTTTTAATTCTGTTGAGAAGTTCTTCTTTCAAATTTTGGGCCATTTCATCTATCTGTCTTTTTACTGTATTGTTAGACAAGGAAATTAAATTCTAAGACTTGCTAGCTTTTTCATCCAGAACTGCTGAGACCATCAATTGAGCTGCTGGTTTCTTCACCAATGGTATGTGGCTTTCCCTTTTCAGAGATGAGTAGAGAGACCTCATATGACGCACGAACAGCATTTTCATTATGGCCACCACTGGCTTTATACAACATGGTTTGGTTGCCACGCAACTCGTCAGCTTTTAATTGAAAAAAATCAACATATTTTTTAACAAACTCTGGGTGTTTTGTTTGTAAATGTTGAGAGAGTTTTGCAGGTTTCATGCTTTCATTAGATAAAACTTGGTAACAAGTAACACATTATGGAGATAACACTTCTCCCTTTTCAATGGAAATAAACCCGAAGTTTATATATGAATCACAATATTTACGAACCTTTTTTACATTAGAATTCACAATTTTGGCACTGGAACAACTATCTACTTTCGGACTCGTCACTTTATTATTCGCGATACGACTAGAACCAACAACATTTTCAGTTTCCAAAGGACGCTTTGAAGCACCTAATTTTAGCCAATGATCCATTTTATCAAATAAATAACAAATATCTGCAGGGTTGAAAATACGTTAGTGAAGTATATCACGTGACATAGCTAGTAGTTATGTCACGTGACTTTCCACGGGAGAGCGCCCGCGTAAATCAGCGCAGGAGAGGTGGGAGATGTTCGCTACACCCCCCTCTATTCAAAGCTGACTTCATCCGGTCTCTAGTAGTATTAATGCTCAAAGTTACAAGTGCTTTGACGTCCGAGCTACATCAGAGTATCGTCACCGTTAATCATGGTATTGTGCCAAAACGAAACCTACTCCCAAACAATTTAATTCTGTTTGAAGATGTAACCTATCAGTTTGAAATTAATTTCATGAATGTATTTAATTCAAAGTTATTTAGAAAAAAAGTTCATTATTATTTTATTTAAAAAAATAAAATAAAAAAAAGAGTAGGGAAAAATAATGAATTTTATTTTTTTAAAGCTAACTATTTATTAGTTAAATATTGCGTGTTGTTTGCGGACCCCCTAAAACCTTGTTGTGGACCCCAGTTTGGGAACCACTGGCTTAAGTGAATATGAATCACATTATGTACAAGTTATGTTCATAAATAATTTAAAACAAGAAAAAATGTGTTGAACATACCTTGAAAAAAACATATTTATGTAGTATTCATATTTATGTGAAAAACTTTTTAATGTCTTGCTGCACAAAGAAATTCGATGATGATTCATCATAAAAAATATTTACACTTATTAACTTCGTTAAATAAGCCTTTCTTTTGATTGACATCATTAGAACATTTTGAGCGAATTGAAGATGACATATAGTCTGACTAGCATTTTTTTAGAAGGTTTAGGGTAGAGATTCTTCTGTGTCATTCTCTTTAGACTCTTCGATGTCAATCTGTTCTGTCTGTGAAGTGAGCTTACTATGTCATTATTTGTTGGATATTCTGAAACAATTATACCTTCATTATTTCAAAGAACTAAAAAAAATTTCTTCTTTTATAAGATGTTGATCTGCAATTCCTCCCAATATTGTTCGACATGTAGCAACGCATTTACTTCTTCAATTTGAGGGGATTGATGAAGCCAACTTTTGCAAAGCAATTTTTTACTGTCTATTCTAAAACATTGCTTTGCCACACTTTAGTTATTTCAACTATACAAATTTTGAAATCAATCACTTTATCTATAGATTACTAATTTTCTAAAACCCATATAAGTCTACTGAGAATGCATTTCCGGTAATGAATTTTCAGATCTTTTATAACTCCCTAGTCCATTGGCTACAATTTCAGAAGTTGTGTTTAGACGGAGAAAAATCAAATTCACGTTTGATAGTTTTGATGAATACATTAGGAGGAACCAAACAATTGTTTACACAGAAAACATTTTTTTTTTCTGCCTAATCATTATTCTATTTAAATTTAAAATCCACTCTTCACAAAATAAGACCTTTCTTACTTACATGCCTCTCTATTGTAATATTAGTCTACTTCTAAAGACTTTGTCTTTAAAGCATTTAGACTGCTTACCTTTTCTTATCACCAATAATCTAAGTTAAAAAAAATTTCAGTTTTTAGAAATAGTTTTTCTATGTAATGATCAATATAATAAATGGAAGTAAAAACAAAAATTACATAAAACTGTTTGAAGTAAAACATTTGAAAATAACTTTATGGTCCCTGAATAAAATTTATTATTTTGATTTTAATGGGTAACTTGCTTTTTTTTTTCCCCTGAAAAAGTAGTTTCTTTTATTAAATTATTATTAATAACTATTGCAATATGTTAATAGCATTAAAAATTAATTTCTTTTCAAGCTCACCTGTTGATCCTCAACGTGATAATAAATGTCCCCCAAATTGCAAAGTTTATGTTGGTGATCTAGATGGCAGTGTAACTAAGTATGATATTGAAGCAGTTTTCTGCATTTATGGACCTCTTTGCGATGTATGGATTGCCAGAAATCCTCCTGGTTTTGCTTTTGTTGTGTTTGAAGACTCTATAGATGCCAGAAACGCAGTAAGCGATGCACGTGAAAATGGAATGTAAGTTTTTTTGCTACTTTTATAATACTATCATTTTTAATGACTTGTTTTATAATATATTTTATTGTACAGTCCCCTTCAATGCATCAGGTGTTTCATGATGTGTTCGAAAAGAGTATAAAATTGATGGTTGGTTGTAGAAATTAAGTGAAATATGAAAAATAATCAGCAAACAGAGGAGAATTTAGGTATGATAATTGCATCCTCCAGAACTAATAATTTCATAAAAATGCAAAATTAATTTTTTATACTGGTCCCCAATGTCAATTATTCAAATTTACGACATACTTAATAAGGGAAAAATAAATTTACCTAGTACCTTTTGATATTAAATTTGCTGAGATATCAATATTTGAAATCTTTCATTTATTCCATTTTAAGTAAATATGGTGGACATCAACAAATCTAATTAAAATAGCAAAATCACCAATGGAAATTTGCTACTATTTAATTTTGAATAATTTATTTGTTTCTGGTCTTTTACAATCAAACAAAATCATCTAAGAATAATAATTGGGGTATCTCAGTTAATTTTTCCTCAAAAGGTACTGGGTAAATTTCTTTTGCATTAATTAAGCATGGCGCAAATTTTACTAATTGATAATATATTTTTATTGGGGACCATATAAGAAATTAAATTTTGCATTTTTATAAAATTATCAGTTCCAGGGGGATGCAATTATCATACATAAATACTCCTCTGTTTGCTAATTATTTTTCATATTTCACTTTACTTTTACAACCAACTGTTGATTCCTTTTGGAGAGTCTGTGAAATATCCAGTACAGAATTCTAATTATATGTTGGGAAGAAAACGCCAATTTCCTAAAAACATTCTTAAAAGTTTCTAAAATTTGTCTCTGAAAAGTTCTTGAAACCTAAAAATCATCTGAAATAATCTGAAATGTGCCAGTAAAGGAGCCAACTGACCAGTGATTCCTAAAGACATAAAAATATGCTAACCTGTAAAATATTAAAATGGCACTTTCCTAAAATAGAACACACATTAAAAGAAAAGAGAGAGATAGAGTTTGTTTTCCAAATCTAATGTTTATTTAAAATTTTAACTTAATTTAAAAAGAACTTTCAAAACATTTTACAACTTTTTAACATCTCATTAAACAATTAAATTAAACATCATAAATAAATTAAATAAATAAATTGGCCGAACATATAGTGGTATACTAAAAGTTAAAGAAAACAGCCTTTAATATTTATGTTAAAATTATAGAATTATTTGCCAAACGAAAATTTGGAATAAAAAGGAACATCAGTTAGCCAAAAAAGAAATTTAGAACCTAATTAATATCCCAACTAAAAGTTAAAAACCCAAGTACAAATACATATTACAATTACTTTTTAAAAATTCCAAAGAAACCCACAAGTTCTGGAGACTTATAATTTATAAGCCAAGGCGTCTTACTCCTACCAAAGCAGTTAAACTTTAAATAATGCAGAAGTAGAGCAATTAGAATTTAAAGGAAAAAAAATAATTTCACCAAGGGCTCCAAGATAAACTTCAGAGATCTGCAGGAGAGGACTTCACAGGAAAAAGTCACTAAATTTCTTATAGAACACACACATGAAGGGCAGAACATAGCATAGGAGGGTTGTGTCCATCAGCAGTCAGGAAAATTTCTGGCCGGATCCAAATTCCAAAGGAATATTCCGAAATGTAGTAGATCTGGAGCAACAATTGAGGAATGTCTGACAGAATGTATCACAGGATGACATTAGGAAACTTTATCACTCCTTACCTAGACATGTACAATCATGCATTGCTGCCTAGGGGGGGGGGGGGGTTCAACAATTACTGATTTAAAAGTTCAATCTACAATTGTTAACCATTGATGGATCCTGCACCCTTGGTTTTGTAATCGTTTCATTACCTGTGTATGAGCTGTACGCATATTTAATATCAATAAAAACAGTCACTTCATGGTGCTTCTTTTTTTTTTTTTCTTTTTCAAAAGAGTGTATTTTTACCAATTTTCTTAAACTTCTCCACTTTGTTCTTTTCAATAATTGTATATTTCAAGGTAATAAATTATACTTACGTCTCAGGGGTTCTACAAGGTGGCTGTAGTAGCAGTATGTTAGCTAATTTATACCTTTATCATTATGAACAATCTTTTACTTCAACAGAATATAAAATTTACAGATATGTTGATGATCTGATTTGTTTAGTATTTACTGATAACTATGTCATAGATATAGATTTCTATCTGGATAATTTGGAATTAATTCCTAATGAAGCCACTATTAGTAATAATATTAATGTTTTGGATTTAAATCTAATTATTGAAACTACTAATGGG
Organism: Amaurobius ferox; assembly: GCA_951213105.1. Classification (NCBI taxonomy): domain Eukaryota; kingdom Metazoa; phylum Arthropoda; class Arachnida; order Araneae; family Amaurobiidae; genus Amaurobius; species Amaurobius ferox. Next base: position 46,458,831 of record OX578135.1, read on the forward strand.
ATAGTTACTAATTTATATGATAAAAAAGACTATTTTAAATTTAGCATTAAAATATTACCATTTCATTCCTGCAACTCGATTCAATTGTTTAGAAATATTATACTTAATCAACTTTTTAGAATTTATAGATTATTAAATAAAAAATTTTATTCTATGCACATTAATAACCTAAAAATTACTAGTAAATTATATAAATATCCAGCATATTTAGTAAATGGTATAGTTAAAAAGTTTGGATTAGTTGAATATTCTTAAAATTCTCTCCTTTTAGTATCTTATATTGGCTAAATATCAACATTCTCTTGAATAAAGTATAAGGAGATGTATTTACATCCCCTTATACTTTAGCCTCTATGTTTTCTATTGTATTACACTCCCCCTTTATTTTGTACCTTTTACTGTAGAATATATCACATTTTATTGCCTTTTTGCAATACTGTTATTTATTTCTCACGATTGGCAACAGTAGATCTCTACTTTAATCTTTTGTGATAGGCAACATTGGTCTCTTCATTTATTGCTCGAATGAATAAGACATTTGTAGTGTATTTCAGGTATTCTTGTTTCCTATATAATTTTTCAATCTTTATGCTTGTCATCCAAGTTAAAAGAGTTTATTGATATAATCTCTTTTTTTCAGAAATAAGCATATTTTTGTTCATTTTGATTGAAAAATAATTTTTTTGAAATGAACAATTTTTTTTAGGCTTAGTGCTTATCCATGTGTATAGCTTTAATGATTGGATATTTTTTGTTTTTCTATTTTCAAATTCACACCATTGATTTTTGTTGATTATCTTTAACTTGATGACTAGAAATTTGCATTTTATTTTCCTAATGATTGATGATTCTCTATTTAATACTTCTTTTTAATTTCTAGGCCTATTTTAAGTTAGGGTTATTTGAATTACATTACAACTTCTCTCTATTTTATCATTGGATATTCATATTATATTTTTATTATAATATATATATATATATATATATATATAATAATAATAATAATAATAATTTGAAAATCCAATGATAGTATAGGGAGAAGTGGCAACTCAAAAAACCTTAACTTTAAAATATGCCTACATAATAAAAAGAAGTATTAAATAGAGAATCATCAATCAAATGGAAAAAATGCAAATTTCTAGTCATCAAGTTGAAGATAATCAACAAATATCAATGGAATGGAATCGATAATTGAAAAACAAATAAAATCCAAGCATTAAAGCTATACATGTGGATCAGCACTAGGCCTAAATAAATTAATTGTTCATTTTGAAAAAACGCTTCTTGAAGTCCAAGTATTTAATCGAAATGAACACAAAATCTGTGTTTCTGATATTAGAGATAGATTGTCTATAAACTCTAATAACTTGGACTACACACATAAAGATAGAAAAATTATAAAGGAAACAAGAATACCTCGAAAAAAACTCTGCATATGTCCTAATCATTGGAGCCCATAATGAAGAGACCAGTGTTGCCAATCGCAAAGAATAAAAGTAGAGATCTACTGTTGCCAATCGTGAGAAATAAATAACAGTAATGCGAAAAGGCAATGAAAGGTGATATTCTAAGAACTACAAAATAATGGAACATATAATATAATCGAAAACAGTGAGGCTAATGTTTAAGGGCATGTAAATGCAATGTAATGTTAATTCAAGAGAATGTTGATGTCTGGCAAATGTAAGATACTAAGAAGAGAATTCAAGAATAATCAGCTATTCCAAACTTTTTAACTATGCCATTTACTAAATATGCTAGATATTTATATAATTTGCTGGTAATTTTTAGATTATATATCAGGCTTCCGGAAATCACCCGTCCTCCCGTCCTCACCGGGTTAAAATTCGGCAAGGACGACCAATTTTGGGAAGTTGCCGTCATCTCGGACGGCCTTGACATTAGATTCCATTAAAAAAAAAAAAATTGTTGTCATTGTAAAATTATGGCGAAAGCTGCCATTTCCAGTGCCGTGAATGAAAATTGAAATGTCGTCACCCCCCACCCCATAAACTTAGTTAGTGTGCATTATCAATGCCTTCTTTCTAGGCGAGCCATCAGATCCGCATTGTAACCACAGACGCTAGCTATTTTCTCTCCCCTTATCCTCCACCCAGTGAATCCGATGACCGAACGAAAATGCGATAGCACGCTCACGATCGGTGTGACATGTTCTGTTCTCCTTTTCGAGGTCTACATGTGCCGAAATTTCAGATTTTAATGAGACCGACAATACCAATGCTTAAACCCGAACCATACCCGAAGAAATTTATAAATGTAGAATGAACTCGGCCTGAAGATAACTGCATCTCAGCAGACCCGAAATGATTTGTATTCAAATATGTTAAAAACAAATTTGTCAAAATTTTGTACGGAGAATTTAGTTTGCTATCTTAAACATTTATCTTTACGTAGCTGAAATAAAAGCAATAAGTTCATGTATTCAATTTAAATCCATTTTAAAAATTTTAAAAATAAATATGTTCGGCCCGGTCATAACGGACGTTTTTTTTTTTTTTTTTTTTTTTTTAAGAGACTCAACCCGGCCTGAAACAACAGAAAACTCAAGCCCAGCCCGGACCTAAGCCCAAATCCCTTTTTAACTCTTTAAAACCCAAACTATAAAATTTCCATTTGCTGTAATAGATGGGAGTAAGTAACAAGTTTGAATGTTTGGAATGGATTCTTCTAGTTTCTGTCAGAAGTATTTTATTTTCTTCCCCTCTTTGGTTTCAACTTTAAAACTAAAACGGTTAAAATTCATTCATGGCATTTGTTCCAGTTGTTTGACAACTGAAGTTCAGGTATGAAACTTCTATTCAGTCTGAAGATTTTAATCTTGATTGACTACATTCCCTAGAAATTAAGAGTGCCAATGAGGTTTAAACTGCTTAGAGACAAGAGGATTTATATGATTATTTATTTACCACGCCTTCGAGTTACCAAACATTGGAAAATCCTTACATATCTTACCTCTCTGCCCCCACCCATGGATCGGAATTCTGCTGGTCTGGTCCTTTATCAGAGACTCCTTGTCGGCGAGTTTGATTGCGATAGTTACGCGCTGTGGGGGGTAGTGTATGAATATGCAGTTATCGCACTTCATCGTGAGGCAGTTGGTTCTAATTTATTATTGTTGTGCGATGTATTTAAGCACATATATTAATGAATATAAAGTGAAAAAAAATTCTTAGGAGGACGGGTAAAAATTTTCGAGGACGAGTAAAAAATTTCACTAGCTGTCCATACGGACGGGCTAGATTTTGCCGATTTCCCGAAACCTGTTATATATATATATATATATATATATATATGAACTGTTCTTTAGCAGTTAAGTGTAAAAGCCTGAGTGAGCTTCTAAATGAAGTGCCTGATCTTTAGTAACAAAAGTTAGAAAGAAAAGGTCAAGTTCAATGTTTATAAGAAAGACTAATAATTAGAATATCTGTCATTTATTCAAAAGACAATTTTCATTAGTTACTTTTACCATCATTCAATGACATCATTCAAATGACATCATAGAAAAAATAACACGCCTGGCTCTCTCTATAAAAGCAGCATTTCATTCATAAACAATTTCCCATTCATTTCATTCACCACAATACTATAATAATTTATTTTATTTAAAAATTAAGACCATGGAGCTACAAGTAATTAAACTCTATGCTTAAAACTTCATCGAAAAAAATCGTCCTTCTCTTTGTAAAATCAATGAATATTTCATTCATATCAGCTATGCAGACTCCATGAGCTAAATAATTTTGTGTTAAAGAAATACAGCAATTCTAATACAACTCATTCTACATATTTTGCTGTTTACATTTTACATGAGTGAAAAATAGGCTTCTTTGTAAAAATAATCAAATTTGGATGAGCATTTAAACTCAAATATATTGTAATTGCGTTGTTTCAGTATGTAGATGCACAGAATTTAAGCAAAAATAAAGTGGTTTTAGGACGGATACAACACTCAATATGAATTAAAAAGAACTTTAAAAATCGCGATTTTGAGACAAGATGGATGCCATATATCATTTTGAAGTGGGTCACGTGATCTTTTCATATCATAGTCACGTGATCGCTTCATATAAGAGGTGTAATTATTATTTTAATTTTTATTTAAATAACTACTGAATATATTTCGCTGGATTTTTTTTTTATATATTTTATGGAACAATTTGAATATTACCTAAAATTTTCGAAGCAATTTGTGAATTTTAAATCCGCTTAAAAAATGTTTGAAAAATTAGGTCCCATAGGGCTCAATATATTTCATTTTTTCAACCCGGGTTCAATCCAAAACTAATTGGGTGATATTATTCATTTATATTCCCGTAGATCCTACAGACCATCTGAACAACATACTAAAATTTCATTTTGATTAAGTCATTTTTACGGCAGTTATCGTGCTAACGGACAGACAGACAGACAGAATGAACAAAGTCATAAACACTTTTCAACTTTGTTGTAAAGTGTTAAAAATCACTAAACAAACAGGGTTGAGTCCAGCCCGGCCAATCATGCTAAGTTACCCATAGAGCTCTGCTGTAATTGAGCACATATATTCAACTTTTGGAAGCCTTGAACAAAACTAAAAAACAGACTACATGGGGGAAAGTGAGCAAAACTTGGAAAAGTACAAAGTAATTTAGCTACTTAGCTGAAATTTGGTTTAAAATTTAATTGCACTCATATGTAGGCACAAAATCTTATCCTGGAATTTTACTGGGATTTGTCAACCACCAGTTCTAAAAATTTGTGCTATTGACACAAGGGCTTAAGAATGGAAGTTCAGCCCAATAGTGAAAATAAAAGTCAACAGGATTTTGAAGTGGGGGAGATAATGCTCTTCAGCCTGCCTAATCATCATTCCTTTGGAATAAATTCTATTCCTATGTATGCCTGAAAATTTCAGCTTCATAAAAATTGTCAAAGGTGTTTTCGATTTATCTTCGCAAGTATATCGCATCCCCTTAAGATCTTTGTGTAAGAAATTGGTTATTTGGAACTAACGTCACAGTGTTGTATTCTGAGAAGCAAGAATTATGACAAATGTTGTTATGAATTAAAGTAAACAGGATTAAGGTCTGGATTAACAACTTAATGACACACTCCTTTCCCACTGGATTTGGTAAAAATAAGCTGTATGTGTGCTTGTGAGTATTCTATTTATAATTTCCTTGTTTAAATTGAATTAAGTGGATAATATGAATAATAGGAATATTTAATGCTTTAAATAATGTAACTTTCTTCATTTATACAAAAATTTTAATTGCTATAGAAGATATTGAATTTAATGTCATAATTCCAAATACATATTGATATTAGAGAAATTATAAATAATTTCTGCATTAATTCAATATATTAAGAAAATATTTTATTTAATCTAAATGGATGTTATGCTTTTCCCCTCTTGTGATTTTATTACTGTTCATGATCATGTTTACACCTTCACGAGTAAGTGGCTGCCCAACCGGTTTCTTGAAATCGACCAGGGATTTTTTTTTTTATTATTATTACATTAAGTCCTCTTTGCAATGTGGTATTGACTATTACTGATCATGCCATTACTGTCATAATTTAATGTTTCTACTTTCGATTACCGAGAACTATGTGACAATGTCAAATGTGCTGTAGTTGCTTTGTTCTGTTTGCTGTGAAGTAGTTATAAGATATCTATATTTTTTTTAATAAGCCTGCAAGTTTAAAGTGATATTATGCAAGAAATTAACTTTGTATTATAATATTCTTCATTTTTCTGATTATATATTTTTTTTACAATTATATTTAGATTTTTATGGGGGCAAAGACTAAGAGTTGAACTGGCAACTGCGAGGAGTCAAACTTCTCATAAAAGACCACCTCGACGTCCATTTCATCCAGGTGTTCAATGCTACAATTGTGGTAGAAGAGGCCATTATGCTCGAGAATGCAATCGGTAATATTTTGCATGTGATTCGTTCACAGGAAATATGGCATTTTTAAGCTAGATTTTATCATTAAGCCCAAATTACTCAAAATGTTTAGATTTTTTTAGTAGAATACAGGTCCATTAATTCAGGCACTTAAAATAAACAGCTAAAAAATTTTTTCTGTTTTAATTTTCATATTAAAAAATTGTATCTTTATTTCTCTACTACTACTTTATGTCTGACAATAGTTCGTAGTGCCATCAAGTACATCTCAAAGGCATCTTTGTACACAACTTGCAGTATGAAAGCAAAAAATCAAGTTCCAATTGCTCATAAGTGAGAACACAGTCATTTTTAATTGCTTCACGATGCATCATTCTCATGCACGTTGCAAGAGCCCTTTACCATCATTGGCTCTGACAGCTTGATCATTTGCATAACTCTTAAAATGACATTTGCATGCCGAGTTTCATGGCAGTGGCTCAATTTTTTATAGGTGCATATAATTTTTGCAATAGAGTGCATTTGATTTTTTAAAGCTGATTTTAGACAAGTAATGCTTGCATTTCTTCTATAGACCGCAAAGCCCTAGGCGCATTACATATTGATTGACTGGTAAAAAGATCATGTTTTCTAAATTTTTATATATGAAGTTCCTTATATTCATGTTCAATATATACCCTACAAATACTAATTATTATAAAAATTACATTTATGTACATATCATTTTAGCTTGATAAAAAATATGCACTACGACTTAAAGTATTGTAATAGCGATTTCATAAAATGTAAAAGCTAAAACTGTATGTTTATATAACATTTCTTTGCAAAATAATATAACTTCAACATGGTATAAAAACTTTATAATTTATTTGGTGTATATGTAACACAAAACAAAAAAGTAATCTATGCAACATTTCACAAAAATGTCATTTCAACGATGCTTAGCTGCAGTATTTCCATGAATTATGGTACTATTTTCTCTAAGCACAAATTAATACCTATTGTGTTATTTTTAATATATATTTTTAATAAATTCTTATTGATTTTAATTTAATATGAATATCAGCCCTGTGTTTTGGGTTCTTTTGATAATGGATTATATTTAAAAATTGATTCTTGAACCTTTAAGTTTTACAATTTATTTATTGTTCTGTACATATATTTATCTATATATTAATTTGGATTTAATTTTTTATTTGACAGAATATGAATGGCATAAGTATCCATCGATGTAAAGCTCTCAGTGTGCAGATGTATTACAATAAGTAATTTCTTAAGAAAGAACTTTGTACATGACAGAGCAAAACACGGTTTGGCTTCAAATATACATTTTGCTACTTAACAATTGACTACAAAAAATAATCCATGTATATCCTTGTTTTGCATTAGTTTCTAAAACAACATGTACATGTTCTGGATGACTTAACTGACTAAATGTGTTAATTGGAATAAGTACGAAATCTCATTCCATTCTTTCGGATTTGTTTTAATATAATGTACAGGTTTGTGAATAATCCTTGAATTTGATGCATTTTTATTAGTTATAATTAAGTGCATTCTGTCATAAGTAACTGTTTTAATAAAGGTTTTGATACTGTAAAAGAAAGTTGTCTTCCTTTTATAGAGACTGGTATACTATTAATTTGTTTTGATGAAATTACACTTGGGCAGTTGAAACTTTTGATTCTAACATGCAAGGTTCTTACTCTACTTACTTTGAAAAAATAATTTTTTTTCCTGCTTTTACCTAATTTTAGAAAAGAAAATTTTATTTCATATCTTATGCCAATTTAAATAAAAAAAGAACCATCTTACATGTATCCCATGGAGTTTCTCCATATTTCACTCTCGTGCTCTTAGTGACATGCGACAAAATATTGACAACGCATATTCATGAAAAAATTATATCTAGTTAATAGATTTTACATAATGTACGATAAAATTTCATTCTCGTATATAATACCATGGGCAATGTATATAACAACGGTCATTTTCACAAATTGTTCAAACTGTGCTTAATTTTTAAAATATGTTTTTTTGTTGTTGTTAAAATCTCAAATTTAAAAATTTTCAGCAAAGCAATGTTTTTTCTATACTACTAGAGTATGAGAAAATATTTAACAAGAAAGATCAATCATGCATAAGCATTGATTATGAAACACTTTCCAACTGAAATGCAATTTCATTTAAAAATTTTTAAAATGTGATACATTCAGTGGAGATATCTTTTACATTATCACAGTACTACAGTAATTTATTATACTTAAATATTTAAAACTGTATAGAAATATAAATCATCTGATTCTCTATGCAAAATCAATGAATATTTCATTCATATAACTTGTATTCCAGACTCCAGAGTTAAATAATTTTGTGCTAAATAATTTTGTGAAAACAATTCAGCAATTCTTATGTAACTCACCTTACAATCGCTTCAGATATTTGCATTCTGCATAAGTTAAAATTAGGCTTCGTTGAAGAAATAATAAAAGTTTAGGGACCATTTAAAATCACAACTATTGTAATTGCATAGGCATGGAATTTAGATACACAGATAATACACAGATACACAGATAATATATGTGTGTGTGTGTGTGTATGTATTCAAAGTATTGGAGTCATGCCGAAGATCGGAACTCAAATTTTCGAAGGATCTACACGTTTTGGGACTTCTAGAACACGAAAAAACTATTTTTAGGAAGACATCTGTGTGTGTAAGAGTGTATCTGTGTATGTTTCTGTGTGTCTGTGAGGATATTACATCCACTCGAATTGAAAAACTAATGGACCGAATTTCATAAAATTTGGTAGGTATTTTTTTGTGGGAAATCCTGATGTTTATTATATTATAGTACGATTCGTAATAAAAGAATCTGCCTTCTTTGCGAAATGGCCGGCAGAAATTGCCTTTATCCACTCTAGCTAAAAACTAATGGAACAAATTTAACAAAATTTGGTGTATAATATTTCAATGACCTACAAGTGATTTATATACCAAATTTAACAAAATTTGCTACATAAATCATTAGTAGGTTATTCTAGTAAGATTCGGGAAAAAGGAACGGACTATTTTTGCGAAATGGCCCTAAAAAATCATTAAATATAAAAATAAAGGACTACGTGTGCGCAATTAGATCAATTAAATTCCTATTTTATACATGATTTTTGACAACAAAAAGAATAAGACTAACACCATTACTCTAAGACTAGCCGTTGAGATATTCTAGTTTTTTCGCGTTTTCGCTACTTCACCTTTGACAATAAGTCCAGCTATCAAATGAGAACCAAATTTAAGTTTAACGTGCAAATTCAATGTCATTTAAAATACCTATGGCTGTTATTTTGTGCAGATAACCTCAAATTATTATTGAAGAAATAAAGAGAACGTGAATATGAATCTGCAGGGAAAGACATGTGCTGCCCACATCAGAATTTTTAACAATATTACAACAATGATTTATAGAAGTGAACGGGGATTATTTGCAGGCCATTTCGAAAAAAATGTATGATCTATATTTAAAGATCCACCAAATTATTGTAAAAGAAAATGTTCAACAAATTTAAGCTGTGTACCAAATTTTAACTCTCTAGGACGTAGGAAAGGGCATTAAAAATGCCATCTAATAAGTATATCATGAAGAGTTATATAAAATTAAGAAAAAAATTGTTATCTACCAAATTTATTTTAAAATGTGAAGTCTCTCTCATATACAAAATGATTAAAGTCTTGGAAAGATATTTATTATATAATATATCTCTTTTTTCTTTCTGGAGGATATCCCAAAAGTCAGAATTTAATTGAACTTGTTTTTTTCCCTATATTAAATAATTTTTAACTAATTAACATATTTTACTCAAATTTTTTATATATATTTTATGGGATAATGTGAATATTTCCTACAAATTTCGAAGCAATTTGTGAATTTTAAATGTGCTTAAAAAATATTTGAAAAATTAGGTCCCATAGGGTTCAATGTATTTCATTTTTTCAACCAGGGTTCAATAAAAATCTAATTGGGTGATATTATTTATTTATATTCCCATAGGTCCCACAGACCGTCTGAAAAACATACTAAAATTTCATTTTGATAAAGTCATTTTTACGGCAACTATCGTGCTAACGGACAGACAGACAGACAGAATGAACAAAGTCATAAACACTTTTCAACTATGTTGTAAAGTGTTAAAAAATGGAAATAAGAATAGCATTTTGGAATGCAAGAGTTAAAACAGGATGCACATGAGAAATTTTTTGAACATGGCACAGTATATTAATACATATTTAGATTAAATAAATTTGTTTTATAATTTGATAGATTTAAAATAGTCACTCAATAAATTAAAACCTAAGTATGAAATATTGAGATATATCCAATGATTACATGGGAGATATATCTCCCATATAAACTCCCTTTAGATATATCTCCCATATATATAAGGTACATGGGTATAGAAACCGGGGAGGGGGGGGGAATAGGGTGAACATGTCCCCCAACTCTTTGGGCTCAGTAGACGGTTCCTCCCCAAGTTTTCAATTTGCATTTTTACTTACAAAACTAAAAAAAATTCTAAATGTTTTAATTTGTCAAGTAAAATTCCTGCTGAATGATCTTGCAGATGTGGTGACTCAGATCATGAGATGATCTGGAAGGGAACATGAAGGCATGGGAAGAAAAAAAAACTTATTTGGACCAATTCTTGCCCAGTAGTCATGAGAAATTAATAAATTGGTCCTTGTCTACAACCCTGCCCCAAAGCCATCTTTACCATCTATTAGATTTTTATCAATGATTTTTCCATCTGTTGGTCTCTCTCCCCATCTTCAGAGATGGGATGACTGAATCGGGACTAAAATATATAAATAGCATGGAACCCGAGCCAATATGCAAGATGGGTAAGATCTGAGATAAAATATGTAATACCAGACTGCAGTTGACTGAAGACATGGTAGAAGTTTAAAAACAACAATGAATTTATTCAAACATATGAAAACTTTTAAAACATACTGAATGACACTCTTTAATTAATGAAACGTAATTTTAGAAAAATGAATAATGCTAGTCAGATTGTTAAAATAGGTCTTGTCGCCTTTTTCTGGAAATTTTAAAAAGTTTATCGGTCTTAAAAATGTGGGGGGGGGGGGGAACTATCAACGTTTTATACATTCTGACTCCTCAGCTCTCTTCAAAACACCTTTACTCCTGTTTAAAAAATTGAGATTGTAGGTTAAAAATTGGGGAAGAGGATGAAGATGTGTTTTGGGGGGGACAGGATTAATACCATCGTTTTTTTTTTTTTAGAAGATTTTCAAAAATATTTAAAAATCTATTGAATCTTTCGAAAGTTTTCTGCAACTCCCTGGATCAAATGATACTTTTAGTTCAAATATTAGCTTCAGAATAGGGGGACATACATGGAAACCCATGTGTTAATAGTAAGATTCTCTTTTCTAGTTCAAAGGAAGTGTGCAATAGAACATTCTTAATCTCATATATTGTTTCCTTTTCCTAGTTGTAGACCGATTTTCTCTTCCAACAAAACTGTGATATGTATCTAGAACTAGATGTCTGTCCTAGTGGCTGTTGGCAGCAATTGTTTATCATGTAAATTAATGCTTTGCTTAGGTTGTACATACTTATCATGGTACATATCCATGCATATCACTTTACGCAAAGTTGGAATTAGCTAGATTTTGGGTTCAAGAGGAGCTTCTGTGCACCCAAGGGCGGATCCAGCTTTGGCGCCAGGAGGGGGTCACATAGTCGTGGTCAAGTCAAGAACTTATAATTTAATTTTGATAACAATAGATACAAGTAAAAAGTAGGTATTTTATTAATGTACGTAAGTACTGTACTTAAAAATATTTATTCTTTATTGTACACTTGAAAAACTTAACACATAATAACTTGTACATATACACGTACATATTGCCATCTTCTCTTGAAGACATCCAGAGAAGCACTATCACGCACGGAATGAGGCAGCCTATTTATATTCCATAACCGTGGTGAATGATTTGTCATAACAGCTAGAGGTATGTCGAGGGGTATGACGCAAAACTCCGCAAAAGTGAAGAGGTGGTACGACAAGGGTTTCCAACAAACAAAATAGAAACAGACAAAATACATATATTTAAATAACAAAATCAATTTTTCTTTTACGTCTTCTCCCGAAACGCGTTATTACGTCATTTACGTCAATGGGTACGTTTTTATGAACGTGGAGAAGTGCCAGTCCGGTTAGGCGATCTTCAACCATTGAAGATCTTAGCCACGATTTAATTCTGCGCAACGTAGAGAAAGACCTTTCTGCTGTCGCTACACTGACAGGTAGTGTAGCCATAATACATAAAAATTTTCTTATATTAGGATACATATCGATGTCACAATTTAAAATAAGATCAGAAATCGACTGCGGTATGTCCTGGCTCCGCTGCCACGCCTGCCACTTCACCATCCACAGCCGATATTCATTTACAATGACAGAAACTGGAGTGTTATCTAGTAATAATGTATAGTCGGTAGCTAGTTGTTTCACAGTTTCAATGTCTTCATTACTATATTCGCTTTTTGGCATGAAAACGCTTAGCTGAAACAAATTAAGTACATCAGGAGACAGGTGGTCCTGGAGATCACTTATTATTGAATCTAGAAGAGGGATGTATATAGCTCTGCGGAAATACTCTTCAGCAGATTGAGCAGGTTGGTTATTGGCCCTATGTATTTGTTTTGATACTATTCTGGGGCATTTAATTTCTACATCTAGCTGCTCAGCTACTTCTTTAGCCTCTTCAAAAAGCTGTCGGTAGATTACGTCCACATTTTCTCTTTTATTTTGTAAAACACTTAAAGTATCATTAATATCGTCCGTAGCTTTTTTTAAATCAATTGAGTTCGATTGCAGTATTCTGCTTAAAGATACAGTAGTACCTGAAAAATAAAAAGTAAGTGACTGTGACTGTAGTGCATAAACTAAGAATTTATAACTTAATATAAACGGTATATACTCGTAGCATAAAATATTAACAAAACAACAACATAATTTTAAAGTAGATTTAGTATACTCGTATAAGTTCATTTGCCAAACAATAAGAAATAAAATAATTTAGGGAAGTACCCACCTAATACATCACTTAAACAGATGGAGGATATAATAAAGTCAGAACTGCGCAATGTTTGCAGCAAGCAATGCGCATCATTGGCAGTTTTATTGTCTTGCCGAGCAGAAATCTTCTCCAGAGCGCTACAAATTTTGACTAAGTTGTCTCCTTGAAATTGAAGATGCCCATCATGCCTCTCTACCCAACGTGTCTCACAAATACCTTGCATGGCAGCTCCGAGTTCTATTTTAAAAATTTCATGCCTCTTAGCGGATGCATTGGCAAATGCCACAACTTTTCTCATTGTGCCAGATGTATTGCGACAGGAAACTACTTTGGATGATCTTGCCAATGAGTTATTGAGCACATGGTTGTTGCACGGGCAACGTTTAGCATGAATGGCTATTTTCATCAATTCTTGCACTGCACCTTTTGTATCTGATGCCATAACCGAGCAGCTGTCAGTTCCAATACCCACACACCAAGATAAATCTAAGTTAAATATGGTACACAGATTTTCAACGATTTTCGCCAATGCTACACCTGTCAATCGAGGCTCTATGTCACCTGAATTGTTGTCTTCACGTCTAAGAGCATCGTAGGTATCAGAAAAAGTCACAAAATGTTCCTTAATAATACCATCATGCAAATATCGGAATGATAGGCTCAGCTGTGAGACATGTGATATATCTGTTGTTTCATCGAACAAAATTGAAAAATATTTAGCTTCCCGCACATTCTGTAAAATGTTTTCCTGGATGATTTCTGCGCAAACATCTATCAACTCATTTTGTACAGTCTTGCTGATATACGTGGCGTTGGATTTTGAAGATTCTAAATGTTGCTGCAATGCAATATCGCCAGAATCAATACGGAATTTTAAAAGGGCTCTAAAATTCCCTTCATCGGCTACTACGCTGTCATAGTTCAGCAATTTACCATCGTCGCGATGGCCACGTAACGATATATTTTGATGGCCACAAAATATTATAGTTTTTACGATTGGTCGCAAACGTTCTCTATTTTCATTTATTTGTTTCAGTCTTTGACTATTTACTTGGTTCATTATGTTAATTTCCTGTTTATGAAAACTCAATAAAAAGTTCTTCCCTGCTTCGACAGCTAATTCGTGGTATTTGTTTCGCTGGTGTGTTAGCAGAACACCATTTTCACCTAGCAAATTATCGAAAGCTTTTAATGGTTCTTTTACGAGTCGACATAAAGGTGTTTTTGTCTGTATACCACCTCCAGGAGCTACGACAAACAAAGCACAGTACTTGCAGTAAAGACACTGGTCTTTATGCGACAAAACAAGCCAGTGAAACTTGTCAAGGTGAGACTTCTGAGCATATTTTTTTGTTTGTTTTCCTTTTTTATTAACAACACAATGCGGGAAAGTATAATTAGGGGGAGGATGCCAATGCTTTTCAAGCAACATAGCTTTAGTTGAATCATCTATATTTTCCCCTATATAACAAGCAATATCTGAAGCAAACTTTGGTTGAGAAAGTGAAGTCTTTATCTGATCAGAATCAGAAGTCGATGTACATATTGTAGGCTGAATATCGTTAGTAACAGGAGAGCATGTTTTTTCTTCATCTATGGTTAATGTAGGCAATGTAGCTGTAGAAGCAGAAGCATCGGCAATACAATTATTTTCATCTGTAGTTGTTGTAGGTGAATTTTTCGAGTGAGCAATCTCAAGCCTTGGTTTCTTTGGGAAAAATGAATCTATTTTTTTTAATGAACGTTTCAATCCACCACTACCATCTCCTTTTCCCTTAGAATCACCCTGCAAGCAAAACCATGCAAATTTCACACCCCACAACAGACAACAGACTGTTGAAAATACATATTAAATATATATACATAAAAACACCCACATTCGCTATAGTACAGGCTGGTGGCGCAGGCGCATTACCTCACAAACAAAGCAAAACCATGCAAATTTCACACCCCACATCAGACAACAAACTTTTGTAAACATATGAGTTATAAGTACGTAAAAACATAATAATATAGGTAGTTTTACAGTCCACTGCATTTTCCATAAAGACCTTACTTAAGTTTAGGCCCCTACACGAATTTTTATTAGGTAGGTACTTACATCAAATAGGTAATACCTACTTACTTTAGGTAAGTATAGTGTTAAACAAGCAAAACAATTTCAGGTTCTCTAATATTTTATAGTTTTTAAAAATCTGTAATATACAAATAAAGTAAAAAGTAGTAGGTAGGTAGATTACTATTTACTTGTTGTAAATGCATGCCTGTTAATGAAGCGCAATGTTTTTGTGTCGCGCAATAGTTTGCATCGAAGTTTTCGCTAGGTGCTTTTAAAAACTTTAACCAAGATTATTTTTAAGTTTATGCATCATGCTATATTCATTCTGTTGGTTGCTCTCTTATTTTATTTTTAAAGAGCATTAAAATCAGTGTGGTCACGACGACGATACACTTGATTTCATTGTGTGAATTTATCTAAGATTTTAGGTTAGGTCAGTAAGCTTAATGCTCTTCAATCTCCCTCGTCCAAAAAAAATATATAAGTAGGTACATAAGTCACGCAGCACTCTTTCAGTAAGTAGGTACCTACATATCTACCTATGAGGTACTTTATGAGCATTAACAACAATAACATTTAAGTTAAAACACACGCACTGGAATAATGAGAAACTGATTACTTACCATTTCTTGTAATTAATGAATTTGCAGCAACAATTTTTAAGAATACTTATAAATGTACACTTATAAACACATTATAGGTAGAAAGAAATTTTAGTTTTTTAACTTAGAACTATGTTATGATATGTTGAAGTTTAGTCGTGCCGATTCCGATTGAGGTTTGGTCTAGCTAGACGTTACGCAGTCGACAAGCGCGCGCAAGTGTGGCGCGGTAAAATTCAAATTTTCGATGCGTTCGTTCCCAAACGTTTGCCATCATACAAAGTTATTATATTATATTAAATTAATTAAATATTGAAGGTATGTAGTTACATAAAATCTGTATGGTGACAAAATATATAAATAAAATCATTATGTTCAATTAGGGATCCACCTAAGTCCTGGAACCAGCTCAGGGGGGGTCATGACCCCCATGACCCACCCCCTGGATCCGCCGTTGTGTGCACCCCACGCTACAATGTGTTGCTTGTCATATAAAGAGTGCTAAAAAAATTCCAGGGAGGGAAAGAGATCTCTAACCTATTATCCCCCTAAATACTGTACTGTCTGTGCTCCTCCCCCCCCCCTCAACTTTATCTACAAATATATGCCTATGATGGGATATATATGTGAAATATATACATATCTAATTCAGCAATAATCAGATATGAGGATTGTAACTAAATTTCGTTTTCAATAAAGTTGTATATTGTTACAACATATCCTCTGGAATCATGGTGTGTGCTCAGGATACAAGAATGAGTCCAAATATCTGGATAACTACAAGGTTTGTATAAAAAGTATCGG
Organism: Amaurobius ferox; assembly: GCA_951213105.1. Lineage (NCBI taxonomy): Eukaryota > Metazoa > Arthropoda > Arachnida > Araneae > Amaurobiidae > Amaurobius > Amaurobius ferox. The sequence continues at coordinate 46,475,316 of OX578135.1, forward strand.
GAAAAATTTCGGAAAAATAGATTTATTACAGATATTGCTACAATACCTCAAAAGTCTTCAAAGTACATCCCTTGAGCGTCGACACACTTTTGCCAACGGCTTTTCCACGACTCGAAGGCTCCCTGGTAGGCGGATTCCGGAAGGTCCTTAAGGGCACGCGTGCAAGCTTCTTTGACGGCACTTAGGGTCCCATGGTACTGTCCTTTGAGGGAGGATTTCACTTTTGGGAAAAAGCCTGCTGGTGCCAAGTGGGGACTGTAAAGGGGTTGGGCAACCGTCGCGATGCCGTTTATCGTCAGGAAGTCTGCCACCTTGGAACAGGTATGGCTGGTTGCATTGTCGCGATGCAATTTCCAATTTCCGGCGATGGCTGGCTTCACCCGGTTAACCCTTCTCTTCAATCTACTTCAATCTTCTATCACTTCTAGGTAAAAAGCACCATTCACTGTCTGCCCCTCAGAAACAAATTCGTAGTGGACGACCCCCTTTGCGTCGAAGAAAACGATCAGCATGGCTTTCACTCTGGATTTGCTCATTCGAACCTTTTTTGGACGAGGTGATCCCGCAGTGTGCCATTCCGAACTTTGCTGCTTTGTTTCCGAGTCGTATTCATATATCCAAGTCTCGTCTCCCGTGATGACGATGTCCAAAAAGCCGGGATCTTCTTCAACGCGTTGCAGAAGGTCTTCGCAAGTAGACACTCGCCTCTGCTTTTGCTCGTCCGTCAAAGACCTTCGGGATGAGTTTAGCGTAGATCTTTCGCATCGCCAAATTTTCAGTGATAATGCTGTGCACTGTCATCTTATCAATGCCAATTTCATCTGTGACCATTCGCACACTTAAACGATGGTCTGAATTCAGCACTTCACGCACACGTTGCACATTGTCGACGGCCGTCCAGCGCGAGGCTCGTCCTGCACACTCGGCCATCTTTGAAGAGCTTGTGCCACTTAAAAACTGCTGTTTGTGGCTGATTGATAAATGCTTTTATCCTTGAACACTTGGCGAATCATGGTCAACGTCTCCGTACCCGATTTCCCCAATCCAACACAAAATTTGATCGCGTACCGCTGTTCAATCGTTCGCTGCATTTCGCGCTTGCACAGAGTCACTCGACAGGGGTCCACTAAAAACACGATGTAGCCTGAACGAACGCTCGAAGGCGACTGTCGCTTGGCGAGTCTTGAAGGTCACATTCCCCACTACCGAGCATGCGCGCTACGACGTACACTCACGTCAGGAAAAAAAATTTCCCGATTCTTTTTATACAGACCCTATAACACGTTTTTTCACAAGCACATCTTAAACAGGAACAATATACAGTAAAACAACACTTAAATGCTTTTTTCACAAGTTAGCTGATACTATTCTCAAAACATTGATGAAAGTCATTTTACAAACAGCGGCTACTATTCTCAAAATATTGAACATTGGCGTAAGTCATAGTTTAATACAGCTCGTATCTCAGCGACTGCTCTCCAACTAAGTGATGATTCCTTTTATAGCCTCTCTATAGAAACTTCTGGAAATCTCTCATATCTCGTAGAATATTGGTTATTTCGAGGTGCTTCTCGAATCTTCGATAAGCCGCCAAATTGGCGATAAATTGCTAAATCTAGCATGGCAGCCCTCCTCCGGACTTCAGCATCTAACAACTCTAGATACACATCATAAGAAAGCCTGTTCGGGTGTTTTCTCCATCTGGTTCTCGGAAGAAAAGCCTCCGGTGAAAGAATATTACACGTTCGCAACACTGCCCCCGCCGTCCCGTTCAGTATCAATCTACTGTGGTCCAAAGTATGGGGTCGATATGAACGACTTTTGGCTTGGTTGAAGACGATTTTTGGATTCGATAAACGGCACTGTTTATTCTTTTCTTTATGGTGTAGGAATCTTCCCAGTTGTGCTGCAGTTTTGTCGAAAATCCTTGTCGTCGCGGAGGCCACACTTTGTCGCCTTCCTGGAATCGTACTTATGAGCTTTAGTACCATACTGGGTCTTCATTCTGTCGGTAGCAATGTGGATCCTCTCATAAGCGAAATGATGAACCTCTTCCAACCGTGACTGCAGATCTTGCACATATTCATCAGACGATGAAGGAGCATCACATGATCTTCCAAACATTAGATCACATGGTAATAGTAGATCTCATCCAAACAGCATTTTTGATGGAGAATGACCAGTCGATTCATGGACAGCACTTCTGTAGGCCAACAGGAACAAAGGTAGGCTACGGTCCCAGTCTTGTTGGTTTCTGGATGCGAATATAAAGAGCCGATTAAGTATCGTTCTGTTGAATCTCTTTACCATGCCGTCCAATTGAGGATGAGGAATATTTCGAATTTTGCCCATTCCGAGTAGTTTGCACAGTCCCGTGAATATACTAGAGCTATAAGTTCGTTCCCTGGCTAAATTGAATGAGAGGGAACCTCGTAACGACATATACAGTTCTGAATTAGTATTTTACTGATGGTTGTGGACTCTTGGTCAGGGATTGCGAAAGCTTCTGGCCACTTGGTGACGTAGTCCATTACTACTAGGATGTATGTGTTATTGTCTGAAGTTCGTGGTAGTGGCCCCAAAATGTCGAGTGCAATTCTCTCGAAAGGAGCTGGAGTTCCGACATTGTGACCCACGTGTTTTCTTCTTCGGTCCCTTCCGAGCAGCGCATTCCCTGCATTCTTTGCACCAGTGCTCAACATCGGATCTCACAGTGCACCAGAAGTGTTCACGAACTTTGTTTAGCGTCTTACTGATGTCAAAATGCTCTCCAGTAGGGCTGTCATGTATTTCTTTTAATACTCTGGACATCCTGGAACGAGGGAGCCGCAACTGCCATCTGATGCTCTTTCCATCATCGCTCTCCCATTTACTGTATACTACCCCATTCTTCAAGTACAGAGAATCCCACAGTGCCCAGTACCGCTTTGTTTCAGGTGAGAAGCATGAAATTTCTTGCCAAGATTGCAACTCATTAACTCCTCCTTTGCGAATCAGGATTGGCTCAATATCGATATCCTGTCTTTGAGCTTGAGAAAGTTCTTCACTACTCCAGGAATCTGGTGGTGGATTTGATTTATGATCGGTGATAATTTGCTGGATGGTCGCTGAAATCTGACTTCCAAATTTTATTTCAGCACGAAAGCAATGTGCACAGTTCAATGAACAAGGTTTCCTCGAGAACAAATCAGCATTTTCCATCAGCGACACCGAAAAACGATTCCTTTCGGTGTCGAATCTCCATGTCGTATTCTTGAAGTCGCTGAATCCATCTTGTGACCTGCCCTTCAAGGTTCTTGAAACTTTTCTCGGCCGTTCATTCAACTGCTTTATACTTTCAAGTGTCCTGGACGGTCTGGGTTCTTGAAATTGGGGCGTCAGCTCAGAGAAGCGTGATTAGTCCGCAACAGGAATTTCTTTCCGTAGGTGGAAGTGATCTACAGATTTAACAATTACTAACAGCTCTTTTCTTGTTACATAGTAATTTCTTTCGAGCTTCGACAAGCACTCGCTAAAATATCGATGGCATGTTCCTGCCCTACTATTTCCTGGGAGAGAACTACCCAATTCCTTCTTTTCTAGCATTGATATCTAGTATAAGGCTCTGTGTTGGTTGAGAATATAACAGAATGAAACAGAAGCCAGCATTTCCTTAAGCCGATTGAAGACGTCTTCACATTCCGCCGTCCATTCAAACTTCTTGTCTCCTTCCGTTAAACGATGTAAGGGTCTGGCAATGTTTGAAAAGTTTTTTACAAAACGACGGTAATAGGTACACACACCAAGGAAACTCCTTAGTTGATGAACATCTTGCTGTCTGCACCATTCTTTCACAGCATCGATTTTATCAGGACAGGTCGTTACACCCTATTCAGAGATTATATGTTCCAAATATGCCACTTCTTTCTGAAATAGTTTGCATTTTGAAGAATTTAGTTTTAAATTAGTATTCTTCAATATTCCAAATACCCGCGTAAGGCTTTGTAGATGCGCTTCAAATGAACGTCCAACAATAATTATATCGTCCAAATAAACGAGGCAAGATTCACAGGAAAGTCCTTTCATCACTATTTCCATTAGACGTTCAAATGTTGTGGATGTCCAAAAGGTATCACATCACGAAAGGACCCATAGCTGAGTTCCAAAGCATTCACCACGGCTATGAAGTCCAATCGTTTCTCGGTCGGGAGCGTCTGTAAAATATCCGCAGGACCTCGAAAGGAACCAGCTAATTGTTTGGCAAACTTTTGTCTTTTCGTCCCATTCGTTCGCGTCTGCAATAATGTCGAATTGCGCCCAGAAATTTGTCCACATGCCTTGTCCGTCATATGTAGGTGCCTTTACTTTACATGATGTCGAAATGTAAAAATCCGTATTCGCTACGGGGATTTTTTCTCAACAGCCAGCAATCTCTTAATGAGCTTTTTCAATTCTTCCTGTCCGGTATTAATGTCTGCTTGTACGGATGTGATATCTTTTTGCACGGATGTGATGTCTGCTTATACGGCTGTAATGTCTACTTGTACGGATATAATGCCCTGCTTCATCTTTCTTGGGCGAATTTAATACGAATTCACTTTTGTAACGAATCATTTGTCACACAATAACGAATTCACTTTTGTCTCATTTCTCTCGGATGGATTTAATGTTTTGCTTCATATCTTCTTGTCCGATTTTCATTTCGGCTTGAACAGCTCTGATTTCTTCTTTCACTTCAGCTTGGAACTGATTTTATTTCTTCTTTTATCTCATTTTCATTTCTTCCTTCATATCCTCTTTCACGGCTTTAATTCCTTCTTTCATATTTTCTGGTCCGACTATCATCTCTTCTTGTACGGCTTTCATTATTACCTGTCTATCTTTCATGGTTTTAATTGAAGACATCATCTTTTTCAACTGTTTCTCCATCGCATTTCTAGTCGCTGCCATATACGCTTATTATCAAGTTTCCAGAAATTCCACCTCTGAAGTCAATATGTTACAACGTACCCTCTGGAGTCGTGGGTGTGCCGTGTGCACAAGATACAAGAATGCGCCCAAATTTCTGGGTAACTAACACGTTTATTCACAAGCGCAGCGTAAACAGGAACAATATACAGCAAACACCTCGATAACTATCATAAAATCACTAAACTACCGTCAGATATAATAAAACAGCAATTAAATGCTGAGCTAATTCACAAAATAGCAGATACTATTTTCAAAACATTGGAATATTCGAGGACTTCTTGGTTAAGTTTTTTTCCGTTGCAATAAAAGTTAACTAGTTCCCAATTTCGGTATCACTCGTAGCTCAAACGACCTAGTGGTTTAAGAGCTGGGCAGAAGACACGCAGGTTTGTTAATAGTGAGTTCTGGTCTTCCCTTGCGCGAAATGTTTTTGTGCTTGTGGCACCTCTGATTTTTTTTACTTGTCTCTTCATTAAGTTTAAATATATTAATTCAGATCACCGACATGTGAACTGGGTGGTTCAGTGGTCATGTTGTCTGCTTCTATTTCCAGAGACTGAGTTCTGTCCAATCTACTCGTATGAATCGTTTTAGTGTCTGTGCTTTCCCAGTCAGTTACTAAATTTATTAATTAGAATCTACGGTACACGACCTTGCTGACTCAGCGGTTATATAGTATGTGTTCCAAATCAGAGGCTGTTGGTTCGATTCCGTTCGCTTGCATTGGGTCAAGCGTGTGGAGTAATTTTGGCATCTGTACTTTTACTGATAAGCCTTCCCGTTAAGTTTAAATACATTAATTGGGATCTTCTGCATATGAGTTGGCTGGCTCAGTGGTCATGTTATCCGTTTCAAATTCCGGAGGTTGTGGGTTCGAGTCCATTGTCTACCGTGTAGGCTCATTTTGGTATCTGCCTTTTCTGATCAGCCTCCTTGTCAAACATATATATTTATTAGGATCTTCTGTATGTCAGTTGACTGGCTCAGTGGTCATGTTGTCCGTTTCAAGCTCCAGAGGCTGTGAGTTCTAGCGTGTTGCCCCTTTTTGGCATCTGCTTTTGCTGATTAGCCCCCACGTTAAGTTTAAATATATTAATTAGGATCTCCGGCATGTGTGTTGGCTGGTTCAGTGGTCATGTTGTCCGTTTTAAACTCCGGAGGCTGTGGGTTCGAGTCCATTGTTTACCGTGTGGCTTTTTCTAGTATCTGCCTTTTCTGATCAGCCTCCTTGTTAAGCTTAAATATATTATTAGGATCTTCTGTACGTCAGTTGACTGGCGCAGTGGTCATGATGTCCGTTTCAAACTCCAGAGGCTGTGAGTTCGAGTCCATTGTCTAGCGTGTTGACCCTTTTTAGCATCTGCTTTTCCTGATTAGCCTTCTCGTTAACTTTAAATATATTAATTAGGACCTTCGTTATATGAGTTGGCTGGCTCAGTGGTTATGTTGCCGGTTTCAAACTCCGGAGGCTGTGAGTTCGAGTCCATTGTGTACCATGTCGTCTCTTTTTGGTATCTGTCTTTTCTGATCAGCCTCCTTGTTAAGCTTAAATATATTAATTAGGATCTTCTGTACGTTAGTTGACTGGCGCAGTGGTCATGTTGTCCGTTTCATACTCCGGAGGCCGTGGGTTCGAGTTCATACACATTTCGGCGTTTGTGCTCAATAACACATTTTTCTGAATTTTGTAAGTATTGACCGGAAATGACGTAACGGAAGTGACGTACCGGAAATGACGTCGCGGAAGTGACGTACCGGAAATGACGTCATTCTTTATTTTAAAAAAAAGGAAGTAGAAAGAGAGGTTATCTCTTCATAAAATGCATAAAATTTCGGGACTTCGTTAAGCTTCGTTAACCGGTGTCACGTAGTGCAAAACAAGCCCTGCACGAATTTTGGACAAGGAAGGGTGGCGACTCGACACCGCAACCAGTAGGCCCGAAGAGAAACCCCACCAGCAACGGTGGAGCTCAACCACCGCTCGTCCTCCATCTCGTGCAGATAATTTAGTAAGAAATATAAGAAAGTTAAAGACAGAAAAGACCTACACCAGATCCCCAATACTTCTACCTCGCCCACCTTTAATACCGACGGAACGCGATGATACCTGCTAATTTCTAACACTACAATAGCACGCAGACGGGAATCGAACCCCAAACCTAGAGCCCCGCAGCTTGACGTCCCAAACCTCTCGGCCAAGAGGGCGTCTGCCGAAGCTTCGATTTCGGTGTATTTAATTTTAACAGTTTAACATGTCCATTTAAATAATCTGAAAAAAAAAAACGCGGCTAAAATAGGCAGGGGACAGAACCCCAAGCCCAGAGCCTCGCGACTTGACGCCCCAAACCTGTCGGCCAAGAGAGCGTCTACCGAAGCTTCGATTTCGGTATATTTAATTTTAACAGTTTAACATGTCCATTTAAATAATCTGAAAAAAAAAAACGCGGCTAAAATAGGCAGGGGACAGAACCCCAAGCCCAGAGCCTCGCGACTTGACGCCCCAAACTTCTCGGCCAAGATGGCGTCTGCCGAAGCTTCGATTTCGGTGTATTTAATTTTAACAGTTTAACATGTCCATTTAAATAATCTGAAAAAAACGCGGCTAAAATAGGCAGGGGAAAGAACCCCAAGCCCAGAGCCCCACGATTTGACGCCCCAAACCTCCATCGAACTGTTTCTCCATCGCTTTTCTAGTCGCTGCCATATACGCTTATTATCAAGTTTCCAGAAATTCCACCTCTGAAGCCAATATGTTACAACGTACCCTCTGGAGTCGTGGGTGTGCCGTGTGCACAAGATACAAGAATGCGTCCAAATTTCTGGGTAACTAACACGTTTATTCACAAGCGCAGCGTAAACAGTAACAATATACAGCAAACACCTCGATAACTATCATAAAATCACTAAACTACCGTCAGATATAATAAAACAGCAATTAAATGCTGAGCTAATTCACAAAATAGCGGATACTATTTTCAAAACATTGGAATATTCAAGGACTTCTTGATTAAGTTTTTTTCCGTTGCAATAAAAGTTAACTAGTTCCCAATTTCGGTATCACTCGTAGCTCAAACGACCTAGTGGTTAAAGAGCTGGGCAGAAGACACGCAGGTTTGTTAATAGTGAGTTCTGGTCTTCCCTTGCGCGAAATGTTTTTGTGCTTGTGGCACGTCTGATTTTTTTTACTTGTCTCTTCATTAAGTTTAAATATATTAATTCAGATCACCGACATGTGAACTGGGTGGTTCAGTGGTCATGTTGTCTGCTTCTATTTCCAGAGACTGAGTTCTGTCCAATCTACTCGTATGAATCGTTTTGGTGTCTGTGCTTTCCCAGTCAGTTACTAAATTTATTAATTAGAATCTACGGTACACGACCTTGCTGACTCAGCGGTTATATAGTATGTGTTCCAAATCAGAGGCTGTTGGTTCGATTCCGTTCGCTTGCATTGGGTCAAGCGTGTGGAGTAATTTTGGCATCTGTACTTTTACTGATAAGCCTTCCCGTTAAGTTTAAATACATTAATTGGGATCTTCTGCATATGAGTTGGCTGGCTCAGTGGTCATGTTATCCGTTTCAAATTCCGGAGGTTGTGGGTTCGAGTAAATTGTCTACCGTGTAGGCTCATTTTGGTATCTGCCTTTTCTGATCAGCCTCCTTGTCAAACATATATATTTATTAGGATCTTCTGTATGTCAGTTGACTGGCTCAGTGGTCATGTTGTCCGTTTCAAGCTCCAGAGGCTGTGAGTTCTAGCGTGTTGCCCCTTTTTGGCATCTGCTTTTGCTGATTAGCCCCCACGTTAAGTTTAAATATATTAATTAGGATCTCCGGCATGTGTGTTGGCTGGTTCAGTGGTCATGTTGTCCGTTTTAAACTCCGGAGGCTGTGGGTTCGAGTCCATTGTTTACCGTGTGGCTTTTTCTAGTATCTGCCTTTTCTGATCAGCCTCCTTGTTAAGCTTAAATATATTATTAGGATCTTCTGTACGTCAGTTGACTGGCGCAGTGGTCATGATGTCCGTTTCAAACTCCAGAGGCTGTGAGTTCGAGTCCATTGTCTAGCGTGTTGACCCTTTTTAGCATCTGCTTTTCCTGATTAGCCTTCTCGTTAACTTTAAATATATTAATTAGGACCTTCGTTATATGAGTTGGCTGGCTCAGTGGTTATGTTGCCGGTTTCAAACTCCGGAGGCTGTGAGTTCGAGTCCATTGTGTACCATGTCGTCTCTTTTTGGTATCTGTCTTTTCTGATCAGCCTCCTTGTTAAGCTTAAATATATTAATTAGGATCTTCTGTACGTTAGTTGACTGGCGCAGTGGTCATGTTGTCCGTTTCATACTCCGGAGGCCGTGGGTTCGAGTTCATACACATTTCGGCGTTTGTGCTCAATAACACATTTTTCTGAATTTTGTAAGTATTGACCGGAAATGACGTAACGGAAGTGACGTACCGGAAATGACGTCGCGGAAGTGACGTACCGGAAATGACGTCATTCTTTATTTTAAAAAAAAGGAAGTAGAAAGAGAGGTTATCTCTTCATAAAATGCATAAAATTTCGGGACTTCGTTAAGCTTCGTTAACCGGTGTCACGTAGTGCAAAACAAGCCCTGCACGAATTTTGGACAAGGAAGGGTGGCGACTCGACACCGCAACCAGTAGGCCCGAAGAGAAACCCCACCAGCAACGGTGGAGCTCAACCACCGCTCGTCCTCCATCTCGTGCAGATAATTTAGTAAGAAATATAAGAAAGTTAAAGACAGAAAAGACCTACACCAGATCCCCAATACTTCTACCTCGCCCACCTTTAATACCGACGGAACGCGATGATACCTGCTAATTTCTAACACTACAATAGCACGCAGACGGGAATCGAACCCCAAACCTAGAGCCCCGCAGCTTGACGTCCCAAACCTCTCGGCCAAGAGGGCGTCTGCCGAAGCTTCGATTTCGGTGTATTTAATTTTAACAGTTTAACATGTCCATTTAAATAATCTGAAAAAAAAAAACGCGGCTAAAATAGGCAGGGGACAGAACCCCAAGCCCAGAGCCTCGCGACTTGACGCCCCAAACCTGTCGGCCAAGAGAGCGTCTACCGAAGCTTCGATTTCGGTATATTTAATTTTAACAGTTTAACATGTCCATTTAAATAATCTGAAAAAAAAAAACGCGGCTAAAATAGGCAGGGGACAGAACCCCAAGCCCAGAGCCTCGCGACTTGACGCCCCAAACTTCTCGGCCAAGATGGCGTCTGCCGAAGCTTCGATTTCGGTGTATTTAATTTTAACAGTTTAACATGTCCATTTAAATAATCTGAAAAAAACGCGGCTAAAATAGGCAGGGGAAAGAACCCCAAGCCCAGAGCCCCACGATTTGACGCCCCAAACCTCCATCGAACTGTTTCTCCATCGCTTTTCTAGTCGCTGCCATATACGCTTATTATCAAGTTTCCAGAAATTCCACCTCTGAAGCCAATATGTTACAACGTACCCTCTGGAGTCGTGGGTGTGCCGTGTGCACAAGATACAAGAATGCGTCCAAATTTCTGGGTAACTAACACGTTTATTCACAAGCGCAGCGTAAACAGTAACAATATACAGCAAACACCTCGATAACTATCATAAAATCACTAAACTACCGTCAGATATAATAAAACAGCAATTAAATGCTGAGCTAATTCACAAAATAGCGGATACTATTTTCAAAACATTGGAATATTCGAGGACTTCTTGATTAAGTTTTTTTCCGTTGCAATAAAAGTTAACTAGTTCCCAATTTCGGTATCACTCGTAGCTCAAACGACCTAGTGGTTAAAGAGCTGGGCAGAAGACACGCAGGTTTGTTAATAGTGAGTTCTGGTCTTCCCTTGCGCGAAATGTTTTTGTGCTTGTGGCACGTCTGATTTTTTTTACTTGTCTCTTCATTAAGTTTAAATATATTAATTCAGATCACCGACATGTGAACTGGGTGGTTCAGTGGTCATGTTGTCTGCTTCTATTTCCAGAGACTGAGTTCTGTCCAATCTACTCGTATGAATCGTTTTGGTGTCTGTGCTTTCCCAGTCAGTTACTAAATTTATTAATTAGAATCTACGGTACACGACCTTGCTGACTCAGCGGTTATATAGTATGTGTTCCAAATCAGAGGCTGTTGGTTCGATTCCGTTCGCTTGCATTGGGTCAAGCGTGTGGAGTAATTTTGGCATCTGTACTTTTACTGATAAGCCTTCCCGTTAAGTTTAAATACATTAATTGGGATCTTCTGCATATGAGTTGGCTGGCTCAGTGGTCATGTTATCCGTTTCAAATTCCGGAGGTTGTGGGTTCGAGTAAATTGTCTACCGTGTAGGCTCATTTTGGTATCTGCCTTTTCTGATCAGCCTCCTTGTCAAACATATATATTTATTAGGATCTTCTGTATGTCAGTTGACTGGCTCAGTGGTCATGTTGTCCGTTTCAAGCTCCAGAGGCTGTGAGTTCTAGCGTGTTGCCCCTTTTTGGCATCTGCTTTTGCTGATTAGCCCCCACGTTAAGTTTAAATATATTAATTAGGATCTCCGGCATGTGTGTTGGCTGGTTCAGTGGTCATGTTGTCCGTTTTAAACTCCGGAGGCTGTGGGTTCGAGTCCATTGTTTACCGTGTGGCTTTTTCTAGTATCTGCCTTTTCTGATCAGCCTCCTTGTTAAGCTTAAATATATTATTAGGATCTTCTGTACGTCAGTTGACTGGCGCAGTGGTCATGATGTCCGTTTCAAACTCCAGAGGCTGTGAGTTCGAGTCCATTGTCTAGCGTGTTGACCCTTTTTAGCATCTGCTTTTCCTGATTAGCCTTCTCGTTAACTTTAAATATATTAATTAGGACCTTCGTTATATGAGTTGGCTGGCTCAGTGGTTATGTTGCCGGTTTCAAACTCCGGAGGCTGTGAGTTCGAGTCCATTGTGTACCATGTCGTCTCTTTTTGGTATCTGTCTTTTCTGATCAGCCTCCTTGTTAAGCTTAAATATATTAATTAGGATCTTCTGTACGTTAGTTGACTGGCGCAGTGGTCATGTTGTCCGTTTCATACTCCGGAGGCCGTGGGTTCGAGTTCATACACATTTCGGCGTTTGTGCTCAATAACACATTTTTCTGAATTTTGTAAGTATTGACCGGAAATGACGTAACGGAAGTGACGTACCGGAAATGACGTCGCGGAAGTGACGTACCGGAAATGACGTCATTCTTTATTTTAAAAAAAAGGAAGTAGAAAGAGAGGTTATCTCTTCATAAAATGCATAAAATTTCGGGACTTCGTTAAGCTTCGTTAACCGGTGTCACGTAGTGCAAAACAAGCCCTGCACGAATTTTGGACAAGGAAGGGTGGCGACTCGACACCGCAACCAGTAGGCCCGAAGAGAAACCCCACCAGCAACGGTGGAGCTCAACCACCGCTCGTCCTCCATCTCGTGCAGATAATTTAGTAAGAAATATAAGAAAGTTAAAGACAGAAAAGACCTACACCAGATCCCCAATACTTCTACCTCGCCCACCTTTAATACCGACGGAACGCGATGATACCTGCTAATTTCTAACACTACAATAGCACGCAGACGGGAATCGAACCCCAAACCTAGAGCCCCGCAGCTTGACGTCCCAAACCTCTCGGCCAAGAGGGCGTCTGCCGAAGCTTCGATTTCGGTGTATTTAATTTTAACAGTTTAACATGTCCATTTAAATAATCTGAAAAAAAAAACGCGGCTAAAATAGGCAGGGGACAGAACCCCAAGCCCAGAGCCTCGCGACTTGACGCCCCAAACCTGTCGGCCAAGAGAGCGTCTACCGAAGCTTCGATTTCGGTATATTTAATTTTAACAGTTTAACATGTCCATTTAAATAATCTGAAAAAAAAAAACGCGGCTAAAATAGGCAGGGGACAGAACCCCAAGCCCAGAGCCTCGCGACTTGACGCCCCAAACTTCTCGGCCAAGATGGCGTCTGCCGAAGCTTCGATTTCGGTGTATTTAATTTTAACAGTTTAACATGTCCATTTAAATAATCTGAAAAAAACGCGGCTAAAATAGGCAGGGGAAAGAACCCCAAGCCCAGAGCCCCACGATTTGACGCCCCAAACCTCCATCGAACTGTTTCTCCATCGCTTTTCTAGTCGCTGCCATATACGCTTATTATCAAGTTTCCAGAAATTCCACCTCTGAAGCCAATATGTTACAACGTACCCTCTGGAGTCGTGGGTGTGCCGTGTGCACAAGATACAAGAATGCGTCCAAATTTCTGGGTAACTAACACGTTTATTCACAAGCGCAGCGTAAACAGTAACAATATACAGCAAACACCTCGATAACTATCATAAAATCACTAAACTACCGTCAGATATAATAAAACAGCAATTAAATGCTGAGCTAATTCACAAAATAGCGGATACTATTTTCAAAACATTGGAATATTCAAGGACTTCTTGATTAAGTTTTTTTCCGTTGCAATAAAAGTTAACTAGTTCCCAATTTCGGTATCACTCGTAGCTCAAACGACCTAGTGGTTAAAGAGCTGGGCAGAAGACACGCAGGTTTGTTAATAGTGAGTTCTGGCCTTCCCTCGCGCGAAATGTTTTTGTGCTTGTGGCACGTCTGATTTTTTTTACTTGTCTCTTCATTAAGTTTAAATATATTAATTGAGATCACCGACATGTGAACTGGGTGGTTCAGTGGTCATGTTGTCTGCTTCTATTTCCAGAGACTGAGTTCTGTCCAATTTACTCGTATGAATCGTTTTGGTGTCTGTGCTTTCCCAGTCAGTTACTAAATTTATTAATTAGAATCTACGGTACACGACCTTGCTGACTCAGCGGTTATATAGTATGTGTTCCAAATCAGAGGCTGTTGGTTCGATTCCGTTCGCTTGCATTGGGTCAAGCGTGTGGAGTAATTTTGGCATCTGTACTTTTACTGATAAGCCTTCCCGTTAAGTTTAAATACATTAATTGGTATCTTCTGCATATGAGTTGGCTGGCTCAGTGGTCATGTTATCCGTTTCAAACTCCGGAGGTTGTGAGTTCGAGTCCATTGTCTACCGTGTAGGCTCTTTTTGGTATCAGCCTCCTTGTCAAACATATATATTTATTAGGATCTTCTGTATGTCAGTTGACTGGCTCAGTGGTCATGTTGTCCGTTTCAAGCTCCAGAGGCTGTGAGTTCTAGCGTGTTGCCCCTTTTTGGCATCTGCTTTTGCTGATTAGCCCCCACGTTAAGTTTAAATATATTAATTAGGATCTCCGGCATGTATGTTGGCTGGTTCAGTGGTCATGTTGTCCGTTTTAAACTCCGGAGGCTGAGGGTTCGAGTCCATTGTTTACCGTGTGGCTTTTTCTAGTATCTGCCTTTTCTGATCAGCCTCCTTGTTAAGCTTAAATATATTATTAGGATCTTCTGTACGTCAGTTGACTGGCGCAGTGGTCATGATGTCCGTTTCAAACTCCAGAGGCTGTGAGTTCGAGTCCATTGTCTAGCGTGTTGACCCTTTTTAGCATCTGCTTTTCCTGATTAGCCTTCTCGTTAACTTTAAATATATTAATTAGGACCTTCGTTATATGAGTTGGCTGGCTCAGTGGTTATGTTGCCGGTTTCAAACACCGGAGGCTGTGAGTTCGAGTCCATTGTGTACCATGTCGTCTCTTTTTGGTATCTGTCTTTTCTGATCAGCCTCCTTGTTAAGCTTAAATATATTAATTAGGATCTTCTGTACGTTAGTTGACTGGCGCAGTGGTCATGTTGTCCGTTTCATACTCCGGAGGCCGTGGGTTCGAATTCATACACATTTCGGCGTTTGTGCTCAATAACACATTTTTCTGAATTTTGTAAGTATTGACCGGAAATGACGTAACGGAAGTGACGTACCGGAAATGACGTCGCGGAAGTGACGTACCGGAAATGACGTCATTCTTTATTTAAAAAAAAGGAAGTAGAAAGAGAGGTTATCTCTTCATAAAATGCATAAAATTTCGGGACTTCGTTAACCGGTGTCACGTAGTGCAAAACAAGCCCTGCACGAATTTTGGACAAGGAAGGGTGGCGACTCGACACCGCAGCCAGTAGGCCCGAAGAGAAACCCCACCAGCAACGGTGGAGCTCAACCACCGCTCGTCCTCCATCTCGTGCAGATAATTTAGTAAGAAATATAAGAAAGTTAAAGACAGAAAAGACCTACACCAGATCCCCAATACTTCTACCTCGCCCACCTTTAATACCGACGGAACGCGATGATACCTGCTAATTTCTAACACTACAATAGCACGCAGACGGGAATCGAACCCCAAACCTAGAGCCCCGCAGCTTGACGTCCCAAACCTCTCGGCCAAGAGGGCGTCTGCCGAAGCTTCGATTTCGGTGTATTTAATTTTAACAGTTTAACATGTCCATTTAAATAATCTGAAAAAAAACGCGGCTAAAATAGGCAGGGGACAGATCCTCGCGACTTGACGCCCCAAACCTCTCGGCCAAGAGGGCGTCTGCCGAAGCTTCGATTTCGGTGTATTTAATTTTAACAGTTTAACATGTCCATTTAAATAATCTGAAAAAAAAAAAAACGCGGCTATAATAGGCAGGGGACAGAACCCCAAACCCAGAGCCTCGCGACTTGACGCCCCAAACCTCTCGGCCAAGAAGGCGTAAGCCGAAGCTTCGATTTCGGTGTATTTAATTTTAACAGTTTAACATGTCCATTTAAATAATCTGAAAAAAAAACGCGGCTAAAATAGGCAGGGGACTTGACGCCCCAAACCTCTCGGCCAAGATGGCGTCTGCCGAAGCTTCGATTTCGGTGTATTTAATTTTAACAGTTTAACATGTCCATTTAAATAATCTGAAAAAAAAAACGCGGCTAAAATAGGCAGGGGGCAGAACCCCAAGCCCAGAGCCTCGCGACTTGACGCCCCAAACCTGTCGGCCAAGAGGGCGTCTACCGAAGCTTCGATTTCGGTATATTTAATTTTAACAGTTTAACATGTCCATTTAAATAATCTGAAAAAAAAAAAAACGCGGCTAAAATAGGCAGGGGACAGAACCCCAAGCCCAGAGCCTCGCGACTTGACGCCCCAAACCTCTCGGCCAAGATGGCGTCTGCCGAAGCTTCGATTTCGGTGTATTTAATTTTAACAGTTTAACATGTCCATTTAAATAATCTGAAAAAAACGCGGCTAAAATAGGCAGGGGAAAGAACCCCAAGCCCAGAGCCCCACGATTTGACGCCCCAAACCTCCATCGAACTGTTTCTCCATCGCTTTTCTAGTCGCTGCCATATACGCTTATTATCAAGTTTCCAGAAATTCCACCTCTGAAGCCAATATGTTACAACGTACCCTCTCGAGTCGTGGGTGTGCCGTGTGCACAAGATACAAGAATGCGTCCAAATTTCTGGGTAACTAACACGTTTATTCACAAGCGCAGCGTAAACAGTAACAATATACAGCAAACACCTCGATAACTATCATAAAATCACTAAACTACCGTCAGATATAATAAAACAGCAATTAAATGCTGAGCTAATTCACAAAATAGCAGATACTATTTTCAAAACATTGGAATATTCGAGGACTTCTTGGTTAAGTTTTTTTTCGTTGCAATAAAAGTTAACTAGTTCCCAATTTCGGTATCACTCGCAGCTCAAACGACCTAGTGGTTAAAGAGCTGGGCAGAAGACACGCAGGTTTGTTAATAGTGAGTTCTGGCCTTCCCTCGCGCGAAATGTTTTTGTGCTTGTGGCACGTCTGATTTTTTTTACTTGTCTCTTCATTAAGTTTAAATATATTAATTGAGATCACCGACATGTGAACTGGGTGGTTCAGTGGTCATGTTGTCTGCTTCTATTTCCAGAGACTGAGTTCTGTCCAATCTACTCGTATGAATCGTTTTGGTGTCTGTGCTTTCCCAGTCAGTTACTAAATTTATTAATTAGAATCTACGGTACACGACCTTGCTGACTCAGCGGTTATATAGTATGTTTTCCAATTCAGTGGCTGTTGGTTCGATTCCGTTCGCTTGCATTGGGTCAAGCGTGTGGAGTAATTTTGGCATCTGTACTTTTACTGATAAGCATTCCCGTTAAGTTTAAATACATTAATTGGGATCTTCTGAATATGAGTTGGCTGGCTCAGTGGTCATGTTATCCGTTTCAAACTCCGGAGGTTGTGGGTTCGAGTCCATTGTCTACCGTGTAGGCTCTTTTTGGTATCTGCCTTTTCTGATCAGCCTCCTTGTCAAACATATATATTTATTAGGATCTTCTGTATGTCAGTTGACTGGCTCAGTGGTCATGTTGTCCGTTTCAAGCTCCAGAGGCTGTGAGTTCTAGCGTGTTGCCCCTTTTTGGCATCTGCTTTTGCTGATTAGCCCCCACGTTAAGTTTAAATATATTAATTAGGATCTCCGGCATGTGTGTTGGCTGGTTCAGTGGTCATGTTGTCCGTTTTAAACTCCGGAGGCTGTGGGTTCGAGTCCATTGTTTACCGTGTGGCTTTTTCTAGTATCTGCCTTTTCTGATCAGCCTCCTTGTTAAGCTTAAATATATTATTAGGATCTTCTGTACGTCAGTTGACTGGCGCAGTGGTCATGATGTCCGTTTCAAACTCCAGAGGCTGTGAGTTCGAGTCCATTGTCTAGCGTGTTGACCCTTTTTAGCATCTGCTTTTCCTGATTAGCCTTCTCGTTAACTTTAAATATATTAATTAGGACCTTCGTTATATGAGTTGGCTGGCTCAGTGGTTATGTTGCCGGTTTCAAACTCCGGAGGCTGTGAGTTCGAGTCCATTGTGTACCATGTCGTCTCTTTTTGGTATCTGTCTTTTCTGATCAGCCTCCTTGTTAAGCTTAAATATATTAATTAGGATCTTCTGTACGTTAGTTGACTGGCGCAGTGGTCATGTTGTCCGTTTCATACTCCGGAGGCCGTGGGTTCGAGTTCATACACATTTCGGCGTTTGTGCTCAATAACACATTTTTCTGAATTTTGTAAGTATTGACCGGAAATGACGTAACGGAAGTGACGTACCGGAAATGACGTCGCGGAAGTGACGTACCGGAAATGACGTCATTCTTTATTTTAAAAAAAAGGAAGTAGAAAGAGAGGTTATCTCTTCATAAAATGCATAAAATTTCGGGACTTCGTTAAGCTTCGTTAACCGGTGTCACGTAGTGCAAAACAAGCCCTGCACGAATTTTGGACAAGGAAGGGTGGCGACTCGACACCGCAACCAGTAGGCCCGAAGAGAAACCCCACCAGCAACGGTGGAGCTCAACCACCGCTCGTCCTCCATCTCGTGCAGATAATTTAGTAAGAAATATAAGAAAGTTAAAGACAGAAAAGACCTACACCAGATCCCCAATACTTCTACCTCGCCCACCTTTAATACCGACGGAACGCGATGATACCTGCTAATTTCTAACACTACAATAGCACGCAGACGGGAATCGAACCCCAAACCTAGAGCCCCGCAGCTTGACGTCCCAAACCTCTCGGCCAAGAGGGCGTCTGCCGAAGCTTCGATTTCGGTGTATTTAATTTTAACAGTTTAACATGTCCATTTAAATAATCTGAAAAAAAAAACGCGGCTAAAATAGGCAGGGGACAGAACCCCAAGCCCAGAGCCTCGCGACTTGACGCCCCAAACCTGTCGGCCAAGAGAGCGTCTACCGAAGCTTCGATTTCGGTATATTTAATTTTAACAGTTTAACATGTCCATTTAAATAATCTGAAAAAAAAAAACGCGGCTAAAATAGGCAGGGGACAGAACCCCAAGCCCAGAGCCTCGCGACTTGACGCCCCAAACTTCTCGGCCAAGATGGCGTCTGCCGAAGCTTCGATTTCGGTGTATTTAATTTTAACAGTTTAACATGTCCATTTAAATAATCTGAAAAAAACGCGGCTAAAATAGGCAGGGGAAAGAACCCCAAGCCCAGAGCCCCACGATTTGACGCCCCAAACCTCCATCGAACTGTTTCTCCATCGCTTTTCTAGTCGCTGCCATATACGCTTATTATCAAGTTTCCAGAAATTCCACCTCTGAAGCCAATATGTTACAACGTACCCTCTGGAGTCGTGGGTGTGCCGTGTGCACAAGATACAAGAATGCGTCCAAATTTCTGGGTAACTAACACGTTTATTCACAAGCGCAGCGTAAACAGTAACAATATACAGCAAACACCTCGATAACTATCATAAAATCACTAAACTACCGTCAGATATAATAAAACAGCAATTAAATGCTGAGCTAATTCACAAAATAGCGGATACTATTTTCAAAACATTGGAATATTCAAGGACTTCTTGATTAAGTTTTTTTCCGTTGCAATAAAAGTTAACTAGTTCCCAATTTCGGTATCACTCGTAGCTCAAACGACCTAGTGGTTAAAGAGCTGGGCAGAAGACACGCAGGTTTGTTAATAGTGAGTTCTGGCCTTCCCTCGCGCGAAATGTTTTTGTGCTTGTGGCACGTCTGATTTTTTTTACTTGTCTCTTCATTAAGTTTAAATATATTAATTGAGATCACCGACATGTGAACTGGGTGGTTCAGTGGTCATGTTGTCTGCTTCTATTTCCAGAGACTGAGTTCTGTCCAATTTACTCGTATGAATCGTTTTGGTGTCTGTGCTTTCCCAGTCAGTTACTAAATTTATTAATTAGAATCTACGGTACACGACCTTGCTGACTCAGCGGTTATATAGTATGTGTTCCAAATCAGAGGCTGTTGGTTCGATTCCGTTCGCTTGCATTGGGTCAAGCGTGTGGAGTAATTTTGGCATCTGTACTTTTACTGATAAGCCTTCCCGTTAAGTTTAAATACATTAATTGGTATCTTCTGCATATGAGTTGGCTGGCTCAGTGGTCATGTTATCCGTTTCAAACTCCGGAGGTTGTGAGTTCGAGTCCATTGTCTACCGTGTAGGCTCTTTTTGGTATCAGCCTCCTTGTCAAACATATATATTTATTAGGATCTTCTGTATGTCAGTTGACTGGCTCAGTGGTCATGTTGTCCGTTTCAAGCTCCAGAGGCTGTGAGTTCTAGCGTGTTGCCCCTTTTTGGCATCTGCTTTTGCTGATTAGCCCCCACGTTAAGTTTAAATATATTAATTAGGATCTCCGGCATGTATGTTGGCTGGTTCAGTGGTCATGTTGTCCGTTTTAAACTCCGGAGGCTGAGGGTTCGAGTCCATTGTTTACCGTGTGGCTTTTTCTAGTATCTGCCTTTTCTGATCAGCCTCCTTGTTAAGCTTAAATATATTATTAGGATCTTCTGTACGTCAGTTGACTGGCGCAGTGGTCATGATGTCCGTTTCAAACTCCAGAGGCTGTGAGTTCGAGTCCATTGTCTAGCGTGTTGACCCTTTTTAGCATCTGCTTTTCCTGATTAGCCTTCTCGTTAACTTTAAATATATTAATTAGGACCTTCGTTATATGAGTTGGCTGGCTCAGTGGTTATGTTGCCGGTTTCAAACACCGGAGGCTGTGAGTTCGAGTCCATTGTGTACCATGTCGTCTCTTTTTGGTATCTGTCTTTTCTGATCAGCCTCCTTGTTAAGCTTAAATATATTAATTAGGATCTTCTGTACGTTAGTTGACTGGCGCAGTGGTCATGTTGTCCGTTTCATACTCCGGAGGCCGTGGGTTCGAATTCATACACATTTCGGCGTTTGTGCTCAATAACACATTTTTCTGAATTTTGTAAGTATTGACCGGAAATGACGTAACGGAAGTGACGTACCGGAAATGACGTCGCGGAAGTGACGTACCGGAAATGACGTCATTCTTTATTTAAAAAAAAGGAAGTAGAAAGAGAGGTTATCTCTTCATAAAATGCATAAAATTTCGGGACTTCGTTAACCGGTGTCACGTAGTGCAAAACAAGCCCTGCACGAATTTTGGACAAGGAAGGGTGGCGACTCGACACCGCAGCCAGTAGGCCCGAAGAGAAACCCCACCAGCAACGGTGGAGCTCAACCACCGCTCGTCCTCCATCTCGTGCAGATAATTTAGTAAGAAATATAAGAAAGTTAAAGACAGAAAAGACCTACACCAGATCCCCAATACTTCTACCTCGCCCACCTTTAATACCGACGGAACGCGATGATACCTGCTAATTTCTAACACTACAATAGCACGCAGACGGGAATCGAACCCCAAACCTAGAGCCCCGCAGCTTGACGTCCCAAACCTCTCGGCCAAGAGGGCGTCTGCCGAAGCTTCGATTTCGGTGTATTTAATTTTAACAGTTTAACATGTCCATTTAAATAATCTGAAAAAAAACGCGGCTAAAATAGGCAGGGGACAGATCCTCGCGACTTGACGCCCCAAACCTCTCGGCCAAGAGGGCGTCTGCCGAAGCTTCGATTTCGGTGTATTTAATTTTAACAGTTTAACATGTCCATTTAAATAATCTGAAAAAACAAAAAAACGCGGCTATAATAGGCAGGGGACAGAACCCCAAACCCAGAGCCTCGCGACTTGACGCCCCAAACCTCTCGGCCAAGAAGGCGTAAGCCGAAGCTTCGATTTCGGTGTATTTAATTTTAACAGTTTAACATGTCCATTTAAATAATCTGAAAAAAAAACGCGGCTAAAATAGGCAGGGGACTTGACGCCCCAAACCTCTCGGCCAAGATGGCGTCTGCCGAAGCTTCGATTTCGGTGTATTTAATTTTAACAGTTTAACATGTCCATTTAAATAATCTGAAAAAAAAAAACGCGGCTAAAATAGGCAGGGGGCAGAACCCCAAGCCCAGAGCCTCGCGACTTGACGCCCCAAACCTGTCGGCCAAGAGGGCGTCTACCGAAGCTTCGATTTCGGTATATTTAATTTTAACAGTTTAACATGTCCATTTAAATAATCTGAAAAAAAAAAAAAACGCGGCTAAAATAGGCAGGGGACAGAACCCCAAGCCCAGAGCCTCGCGACTTGACGCCCCAAACCTCTCGGCCAAGATGGCGTCTGCCGAAGCTTCGATTTCGGTGTATTTAATTTTAACAGTTTAACATGTCCATTTAAATAATCTGAAAAAAACGCGGCTAAAATAGGCAGGGGAAAGAACCCCAAGCCCAGAGCCCCACGATTTGACGCCCCAAACCTCCATCGAACTGTTTCTCCATCGCTTTTCTAGTCGCTGCCATATACGCTTATTATCAAGTTTCCAGAAATTCCACCTCTGAAGCCAATATGTTACAACGTACCCTCTCGAGTCGTGGGTGTGCCGTGTGCACAAGATACAAGAATGCGTCCAAATTTCTGGGTAACTAACACGTTTATTCACAAGCGCAGCGTAAACAGTAACAATATACAGCAAACACCTCGATAACTATCATAAAATCACTAAACTACCGTCAGATATAATAAAACAGCAATTAAATGCTGAGCTAATTCACAAAATAGCAGATACTATTTTCAAAACATTGGAATATTCGAGGACTTCTTGGTTAAGTTTTTTTTCGTTGCAATAAAAGTTAACTAGTTCCCAATTTCGGTATCACTCGCAGCTCAAACGACCTAGTGGTTAAAGAGCTGGGCAGAAGACACGCAGGTTTGTTAATAGTGAGTTCTGGCCTTCCCTCGCGCGAAATGTTTTTGTGCTTGTGGCACGTCTGATTTTTTTTACTTGTCTCTTCATTAAGTTTAAATATATTAATTGAGATCACCGACATGTGAACTGGGTGGTTCAGTGGTCATGTTGTCTGCTTCTATTTCCAGAGACTGAGTTCTGTCCAATCTACTCGTATGAATCGTTTTGGTGTCTGTGCTTTCCCAGTCAGTTACTAAATTTATTAATTAGAATCTACGGTACACGACCTTGCTGACTCAGCGGTTATATAGTATGTTTTCCAATTCAGTGGCTGTTGGTTCGATTCCGTTCGCTTGCATTGGGTCAAGCGTGTGGAGTAATTTTGGCATCTGTACTTTTACTGATAAGCATTCCCGTTAAGTTTAAATACATTAATTGGGATCTTCTGCATATGAGTTGGCTGGCTCAGTGGTCATGTTATCCGTTTCAAACTCCGGAGTTTGTGGGTTCGAGTCCATTGTCTACCGTGTAGGCTCTTTTTGGTATCTGCCTTTTCTGATCAGCCTCCTTGTCAAACATATATATTTATTAGGATCTTCTGTATGTCAGTTGACTGGCTCAGTGGTCATGTTGTCCGTTTCAAGCTCCAGAGGCTGTGAGTTCTAGCGTGTTGCCCCTTTTTGGCATCTGCTTTTGCTGATTAGCCCCCACGTTAAGTTTAAATATATTAATTAGGATCTCCGGCATGTGTGTTGGCTGGTTCAGTGGTCATGTTGTCCGTTTTAAACTCCGGAGGCTGTGGGTTCGAGTCCATTGTTTACCGTGTGGCTTTTTCTAGTATCTGCCTTTTCTGATCAGCCTCCTTGTTAAGCTTAAATATATTATTAGGATCTTCTGTACGTCAGTTGACTGGCGCAGTGGTCATGATGTCCGTTTCAAACTCCAGAGGCTGTGAGTTCGAGTCCATTGTCTAGCGTGTTGACCCTTTTTAGCATCTGCTTTTCCTGATTAGCCTTCTCGTTAACTTTAAATATATTAATTAGGACCTTCGTTATATGAGTTGGCTGGCTCAGTGGTTATGTTGCCGGTTTCAAACTCCGGAGGCTGTGAGTTCGAGTCCATTGTGTACCATGTCGTCTCTTTTTGGTATCTGTCTTTTCTGATCAGCCTCCTTGTTAAGCTTAAATATATTAATTAGGATCTTCTGTACGTTAGTTGACTGGCGCAGTGGTCATGTTGTCCGTTTCATACTCCGGAGGCCGTGGGTTCGAGTTCATACACATTTCGGCGTTTGTGCTCAATAACACATTTTTCTGAATTTTGTAAGTATTGACCGGAAATGACGTAACGGAAGTGACGTACCGGAAATGACGTCGCGGAAGTGACGTACCGGAAATGACGTCATTCTTTATTTTAAAAAAAAGGAAGTAGAAAGAGAGGTTATCTCTTCATAAAATGCATAAAATTTCGGGACTTCGTTAAGCTTCGTTAACCGGTGTCACGTAGTGCAAAACAAGCCCTGCACGAATTTTGGACAAGGAAGGGTGGCGACTCGACACCGCAACCAGTAGGCCCGAAGAGAAACCCCACCAGCAACGGTGGAGCTCAACCACCGCTCGTCCTCCATCTCGTGCAGATAATTTAGTAAGAAATATAAGAAAGTTAAAGACAGAAAAGACCTACACCAGATCCCCAATACTTCTACCTCGCCCACCTTTAATACCGACGGAACGCGATGATACCTGCTAATTTCTAACACTACAATAGCACGCAGACGGGAATCGAACCCCAAACCTAGAGCCCCGCAGCTTGACGTCCCAAACCTCTCGGCCAAGAGGGCGTCTGCCGAAGCTTCGATTTCGGTGTATTTAATTTTAACAGTTTAACATGTCCATTTAAATAATCTGAAAAAAAAAACGCGGCTAAAATAGGCAGGGGACAGAACCCCAAGCCCAGAGCCTCGCGACTTGACGCCCCAAACCTGTCGGCCAAGAGAGCGTCTACCGAAGCTTCGATTTCGGTATATTTAATTTTAACAGTTTAACATGTCCATTTAAATAATCTGAAAAAAAAAACGCGGCTAAAATAGGCAGGGGACAGAACCCCAAGCCCAGAGCCTCGCGACTTGACGCCCCAAACTTCTCGGCCAAGATGGCGTCTGCCGAAGCTTCGATTTCGGTGTATTTAATTTTAACAGTTTAACATGTCCATTTAAATAATCTGAAAAAAACGCGGCTAAAATAGGCAGGGGAAAGAACCCCAAGCCCAGAGCCCCACGATTTGACGCCCCAAACCTCCATCGAACTGTTTCTCCATCGCTTTTCTAGTCGCTGCCATATACGCTTATTATCAAGTTTCCAGAAATTCCACCTCTGAAGCCAATATGTTACAACGTACCCTCTGGAGTCGTGGGTGTGCCGTGTGCACAAGATACAAGAATGCGTCCAAATTTCTGGGTAACTAACACGTTTATTCACAAGCGCAGCGTAAACAGTAACAATATACAGCAAACACCTCGATAACTATCATAAAATCACTAAACTACCGTCAGATATAATAAAACAGCAATTAAATGCTGAGCTAATTCACAATATAGCGGATACTATTTTCAAAACATTGGAATATTCAAGGACTTCTTGATTAAGTTTTTTTCCGTTGCAATAAAAGTTAACTAGTTCCCAATTTCGGTATCACTCGTAGCTCAAACGACCTAGTGGTTAAAGAGCTGGGCAGAAGACACGCAGGTTTGTTAATAGTGAGTTCTGGCCTTCCCTCGCGCGAAATGTTTTTGTGCTTGTGGCACGTCTGATTTTTTTTACTTGTCTCTTCATTAAGTTTAAATATATTAATTGAGATCACCGACATGTGAACTGGGTGGTTCAGTGGTCATGTTGTCTGCTTCTATTTCCAGAGACTGAGTTCTGTCCAATTTACTCGTATGAATCGTTTTGGTGTCTGTGCTTTCCCAGTCAGTTACTAAATTTATTAATTAGAATCTACGGTACACGACCTTGCTGACTCAGCGGTTATATAGTATGTGTTCCAAATCAGAGGCTGTTGGTTCGATTCCGTTCGCTTGCATTGGGTCAAGCGTGTGGAGTAATTTTGGCATCTGTACTTTTACTGATAAGCCTTCCCGTTAAGTTTAAATACATTAATTGGTATCTTCTGCATATGAGTTGGCTGGCTCAGTGGTCATGTTATCCGTTTCAAACTCCGGAGGTTGTGAGTTCGAGTCCATTGTCTACCGTGTAGGCTCTTTTTGGTATCAGCCTCCTTGTCAAACATATATATTTATTAGGATCTTCTGTATGTCAGTTGACTGGCTCAGTGGTCATGTTGTCCGTTTCAAGCTCCAGAGGCTGTGAGTTCTAGCGTGTTGCCCCTTTTTGGCATCTGCTTTTGCTGATTAGCCCCCACGTTAAGTTTAAATATATTAATTAGGATCTCCGGCATGTATGTTGGCTGGTTCAGTGGTCATGTTGTCCGTTTTAAACTCCGGAGGCTGAGGGTTCGAGTCCATTGTTTACCGTGTGGCTTTTTCTAGTATCTGCCTTTTCTGATCAGCCTCCTTGTTAAGCTTAAATATATTATTAGGATCTTCTGTACGTCAGTTGACTGGCGCAGTGGTCATGATGTCCGTTTCAAACTCCAGAGGCTGTGAGTTCGAGTCCATTGTCTAGCGTGTTGACCCTTTTTAGCATCTGCTTTTCCTGATTAGCCTTCTCGTTAACTTTAAATATATTAATTAGGACCTTCGTTATATGAGTTGGCTGGCTCAGTGGTTATGTTGCCGGTTTCAAACTCCGGAGGCTGTGAGTTCGAGTCCATTGTGTACCATGTCGTCTCTTTTTGGTATCTGTCTTTTCTGATCAGCCTCCTTGTTAAGCTTAAATATATTAATTAGGATCTTCTGTACGTTAGTTGACTGGCGCAGTGGTCATGTTGTCCGTTTCATACTCCGGAGGCCGTGGGTTCGAGTTCATACACATTTCGGCGTTTGTGCTCAATAACACATTTTTCTGAATTTTGTAAGTATTGACCGGAAATGACGTAACGGAAGTGACGTACCGGAAATGACGTCGCGGAAGTGACGTACCGGAAATGACGTCATTCTTTATTTTAAAAAAAGGAAGTAGAAAGAGAGGTTATCTCTTCATAAAATGCATAAAATTTCGGGACTTCGTTAACCGGTGTCACGTAGTGCAAAACAAGCCCTGCACGAATTTTGGACAAGGAAGGGTGGCGACTCGACACCGCAGCCAGTAGGCCCGAAGAGAAACCCCACCAGCAACGGTGGAGCTCAACCACCGCTCGTCCTCCATCTCGTGCAGATAATTTAGTAAGAAATATAAGAAAGTTAAAGACAGAAAAGACCTACACCAGATCCCCAATACTTCTACCTCGCCCACCTTTAATACCGACGGAACGCGATGATACCTGCTAATTTCTAACACTACAATAGCACGCAGACGGGAATCGAACCCCAAACCTAGAGCCCCGCAGCTTGACGTCCCAAACCTCTCGGCCAAGAGGGCGTCTGCCGAAGCTTCGATTTCGGTGTATTTAATTTTAACAGTTTAACATGTCCATTTAAATAATCTGAAAAAAAACGCGGCTAAAATAGGCAGGGGACAGATCCTCGCGACTTGACGCCCCAAACCTCTCGGCCAAGAGGGCGTCTGCCGAAGCTTCGATTTCGGTGTATTTAATTTTAACAGTTTAACATGTCCATTTAAATAATCTGAAAAAAAAAAAAAACGCGGCTAAAATAGGCAGGGGACAGAACCCCAAACCCAGAGCCTCGCGACTTGACGCCCCAAACCTCTCGGCCAAGAAGGCGTAAGCCGAAGCTTCGATTTCGGTGTATTTAATTTTAACAGTTTAACATGTCCATTTAAATAATCTGAAAAAAAAACGCGGCTAAAATAGGCAGGGAACTTGACGCCCCAAACCTCTCGGCCAAGATGGCGTCTGCCGAAGCTTCGATTTCGGTGTATTTAATTTTAACAGTTTAACATGTCCATTTAAATAATCTGAAAAAAAAACGCGGCTAAAATAGGCAGGGGACAGAACCCCAAGCCCAGAGCCTCGCGACTTGACGCCCCAAACCTGTCGGCCAAGAGGGCGTCTACCGAAGCTTCGATTTCGGTATATTTAATTTTAACAGTTTAACATGTCCATTTAAATAATCTGAAAAAAAAAAAAACGCGGCTAAAATAGGCAGGGGACAGAACCCCAAGCCCAGAGCCTCGCGACTTGACGCCCCAAACCTCTCGGCCAAGATGGCGTCTGCCGAAGCTTCGATTTCGGTGTATTTAATTTTAACAGTTTAACATGTCCATTTAAATAATCTGAAAAAAACGCGGCTAAAATAGGCAGGGGAAAGAACCCCAAGCCCAGAGCCCCACGATTTGACGCCCCAAACCTCCATCGAACTGTTTCTCCATCGCTTTTCTAGTCGCTGCCATATACGCTTATTATCAAGTTTCCAGAAATTCCACCTCTGAAGCCAATATGTTACAACGTACCCTCTCGAGTCGTGGGTGTGCCGTGTGCACAAGATACAAGAATGCGTCCAAACTTCTGGGTAACTAACACGTTTATTCACAAGCGCAGCGTAAACAGTAACAATATACAGCAAACACCTCGATAACTATCATAAAATCACTAAACTACCGTCAGATATAATAAAACAGCAATTAAATGCTGAGATAATTCACAAAATAGCAGATACTATTTTCAAAACATTGGAATATTCGAGGACTTCTTGGTTAAGTTTTTTTTCGTTGCAATAAAAGTTAACTAGTTCCCAATTTCGGTATCACTCGCAGCTCAAACGACCTAGTGGTTAAAGAGCTGGGCAGAAGACACGCAGGTTTGTTAATAGTGAGTTCTGGCCTTCCCTCGCGCGAAATGTTTTTGTGCTTGTGGCACGTCTGATTTTTTTTACTTGTCTCTTCATTAAGTTTAAATATATTAATTGAGATCACCGACATGTGAACTGGGTGGTTCAGTGGTCATGTTGTCTGCTTCTATTTCCAGAGACTGAGTTCTGTCCAATCTACTCGTATGAATCGTTTTGGTGTCTGTGCTTTCCCAGTCAGTTACTAAATTTATTAATTAGAATCTACGGTACACGACCTTGCTGACTCAGCGGTTATATAGTATGTGTTCCAAATCAGAGGCTGTTGGTTCGATTCCGTTCGCTTGCATTGGGTCAAGCGTGTGGAGTAATTTTGGCATCTGTACTTTTACTGATAAGCCTTCCCGTTAAGTTTAAATACATTAATTGGGATCTTCTGCATATGAGTTGGCTGGCTCAGTGGTCATGTTATCCGTTTCAAACTCCGGAGGTTGTGGGTTCGAGTCCATTGTCTACCGTGTGGCTCTTTTTGGTATCTGCCTTTTCTGATCAGCCTCCTTGTTAAGCTTAAATATATTATTAGGATCTTCTGTACGTCAGTTGACTGACACAGTGGTCATGATGTCCGTTTCAAACTCCAGAGGCTGTGTGTTCGAGTCCACTGTCTAGCGTGTTGACCCTTTTTAGCATCTGCTTTTCCTGATTAGCCTTCTCGTTAAGTTTAAATATATTAATTAGGACCTTCGTTATATGAGTTGGCTGGCTCAGTGGTTATGTTGCCGGTTTCAAGCTCCGGAGGCAATGAGTTCGAGTCCATTGTGTACCGTGTCGTCTCTTTTTGGTATCTGTCTTTTTTGATCAGCCTCCTTGTTAAGCTTAAATATATTAATTAGGATCTTCTGTACGTTAGTTGACTGGCGCAGTGGTCATGTTGTCCGTTTCATACTCCGGAGGCCGTGGGTTCGAGTTCATACATATTTCTGCGTTTGTGCTCAATAACACATTTTTTAAGTATTGACCGGAAATGACGTAACGGAAGTGACGTACCGGAAATGACGTCGCGGAAGTGACGTACCGGAAATGACGTCGCGGAAGTGACGTACCGGAAATGAAGTCACTCTTTATTAAAAAAAGAAGTAGAAAGAGTGGTTATCTCTTCATAAAATGCATAAAATTTCGGGACTTCGTTAACCGGTGTCACGTAGTGCAAAACAAGCCCTGCACGAATTTTGGACAAGGAAGGGTGGCGACTCGACACCGCAGCCAGCAGGCCCGAAGAGAAACCCCACCAGCAACGGTGGAGCTCAACCACCGCTCGTCCTCCATCTCGTGCAGATAATTTAGTAAGAAATATAAGAAAGTTAAAGACAGAAAAGACCTACACCAGATCCCCAATACTTCTACCTCGCCCACCGACGGAACACGATGATACCTGCTAATTTCTAACACTACAATAGCACGCAGCCGGGAATCGAACCCCAAACCTAGAGCCCCGCAGCTTGACGCCCCAAACCTCTCGGCCAAGAGGGCGTCTGCCGAAGCTTCGATTTCGGTGTATTTAATTTTAACAGTTTAACATGTCCATTTAAATAATCTGAAAAAAAAACGCGGCTAAAATAGGCAGGGGACAGAACCCCAAGCCCAGAGCCTCGCGACTTGACGCCCCAAACCTCTCGGCCAAGAGGGCGTCTGCCGAAGCTTCGATTTCGGTGTATTTAATTTTAACAGTTTAACATGTCCATTTAAATAATCTGAAAAAAAAACGCGGCTAAAATAGGCAGGGGACAGAACCCCAAACCCACAGAGCCTCGCGACTTGACGCCCCAAACCTCTCGGCTAAGAGGGCGTCTGCCGAAGCGTCGATTTCGGTGTATTTAATTTTAACAGTTTAACATGTCCATTTAAATAATCTGAAAAAAAAAAAACGCGGCTAAAATAGGCAGGGGACAGAACCCCAAGCCCAGATCCTCGCGACTTGACGCCCCAAACCTCTCGGCCAAGATGGCGTCTGCCGAAGCTTCGATTTCGGTGTATTTAATTTTAACAGTTTAACATGTCCATTTAAATAATCTGAAAAAAAAAACGCGGCTAAAATAGGCAGGGGACAGAACCCCAAGCCCAGAGCCTCGCGACTTGACGCCCCATACCTCTCGGCCAAGAGGGCGTCTGCCGAAGCTTCGATTTCGGTGTATTTAATTTTAACAGTTTAACATGTCCATTTAAATAATCTGAAAAAAAAAACGCGGCTAAAATAGGCAGGGGACAGAACCCCAAACCCACAGAGCCTCGCGACTTGACGCCCCAAACCTCTCGGCTAAGAGGGCGTCTGCCGAAGCGTCGATTTCGATGTATTTAATTTTAACAGTTTAACATGGGTATTTAAATAATCTGAAAAAAAAACGCGGCTAAAATAGGTAGGGGACAGAGCCCCACGACTTGACGCCCCAAACCTCTCGGCAAAGAGGGCGTCTGCCGAAGCTTCGATTTCGGTGTATTTAATTTTAACAGTTTAACATGTCCATTTAAATAATCTGAAAAAAAAACGCGGCTAAAATAGGCAGGGGACAGAACTCCAAGCCCAGAGCCTCGGGACTTGACGCCCCAAACCTGTCGGCCAAGAGGGCGTCTGCCGAAGCTTCGATTTCGGTGTATTTAATTTTAACAGTTTAACATGTCCATTTAAATAATCTGAAAAAAAACGCGGCTATAATAGGCAGGGGACATAACCCCAAGCCCAGAGCCTCGCGACTTGACGCCCCAAACTTCTCGGCCAAGAGGGCGTCTGCCGAAGCTTCGATTTCGGTGTATTTAATTTTAACAGTTTAACATGTCCATTTAAATAATCTGAATAAAAAACGCAGCTAAAATAGGTAGGGGACAGATCCCCAAGCCCAGAGCCCCACGACTTGATGCCCCAAACCTCTCGGCCAAGAGGGCGTCTGCCGAAGCTTCGATTTCGGTGTATTTAATTTTAACAGTTTAACATGTCCATTTAAATAATCTGAAAAAAAACGCGGCTAAAATAGGCAGGGGACAGAACCCCAAGCCCAGAGCCACGCGACTTGACGCCCCAAACCTCTCGGCCAAGAGGGCGTCTGCCGAAGCTTCGATTTCGGTGTATTTAATTTTAACAGTTTAACATGTCCATTTAAATAATCTGAAAAAAAAAACGCGGCTAAAATAGGCAGGGGACAGAACCCCAAGCCCAGATCCTCGCGACTTGACGCCCCAAACCTGCCGGCCAAGAGGGCGTCTGCCGAAGCTTCGATTTCGGTATATTTAATTTTAGCAGTTTAACATGTCCATTTAAATAATCTGAAAAAAAACGCGGCTAAAATAGGCAGGGGACAGAACCCCAAGCCCAGAGCCCCACGATTTGACGCCCCAAACATCTCGCCCAAGAGGGCGTCTGCCGAAGCTTCGATTTCGATGTATTTAATTTCAACAGTTTAACATGTCCATTTAAATAATCTGAAAAATACGCGGTTAAAATAGGCAGGGGACAGAACCCCAAGCCCAGAGCCTCGCGACTTGACGCCCCAAACCTCTCGGCCAAGAGGGCGTTTGCCGAAACTTCGATTTCGGTGTATTTAATTTTAACAGTTTAACATGTCCATTTAAATAATCTGAAAAAAAAAAAACGCGGCTAAAATAGGCAGGGGACAGAACCCCAAGCCCAGAGACTCGCGACTTGACGCCCCAAACCTCTCGGCCAAGAGGGCGTCTGCCGAAGATTCGATTTCGGTGTATTTAATTTTAACAGTTTAGCATGTCCATTTAAATAATCTGAAAAAAAAAACGCGGCTAAAATAGGCAGGGGACAGAACCCCAAGCCCAGAGCCTGGAGACTTGACGCCCCAAACCTGTCGGCCAAGAGGGCGTTGACCAAAGCTTCGATTTCGGTGTATTTATTTTTAGCATTTTAACATGTCCTTTAAATAATCTGAAAAAACGCGACTAAAATTGGCGGTGGGCAGAACACCAAACCTAAAGCCCTATAACTTGACGCCCCAAACCTCTCGGCCAAGAGTGCGTCGGCTGTAGCTTCGATTTCGGTGTATTTAATTTGAACATGTCCATTTAAATAATCTGAAAAATAACGCGTCAAAAATTGGCGGGGGGGGGGGGGGATCAGAACCCCAAGCCTGCCAAGAAAGCGTCAGTTGAAGCTTCGATTTCGGTGTATTTAATTTTAACATGTCCTTTAAATAATCTGAAAAAACGCGGAGGGCAGAACCCCACAACTTGACTTCCCAAACCTCTCGGCCAAGAGTGCGACAGCAGTAACTTCGATTTCGGTATATTTAATTTGAACACGTCCATTTAAATCATCTGAAAAAACACGGCAAAAACTAGCGGGAAGCAGAACCCCAAGACTGGAGCCCCGCAACGTGACGCCCCAAACCTCTCGATCAAGAGGGCGTCGGGCAAAACCTCGATTTCTGTGTATTTAATTTTAACTTTTAACATGCCCATTTGAATAATCTGAGAATAATCCATAACATGCCCATTTGAATAATCTGAAAAAACTCGGGTAAAATGGGCGGATGGAAGAACCCCGACAAAAACGTTTGCCTCACGCTGTTATCGCGGCGTTTTACCGCTGCGCTAAGAATGTCGTTGTGATATTATTTTATTTTAATTATATAAAACTTTGCCTGGATTGGAGATTAGAATAAATTTTCCCATCAAATTTATTAACCTGATAACATTTATTTAAAACTGCAATCGACAAAGCAATGCGTTTGAGGTGAGGACAGAACTCGCAACATCAGATGCTGTTGCCCAACTCTTTAACCACTGGACCGTTTAAGCCATAAGGAAGCCTCAAACTAGGATCCATTTAGTTTTTAGTATGAAAAAATAAGAAAAAAGGAGCCAAGAAGCCCTTGAATACTATATTTTAGTTTAGAATTAAAGAGGATAAAATTAAGATGTTATATCCAATGTTCATTAAAGTTTATAATAGAATATTGCAATGATTACGTCAGATTTCTACTTCTTACATGTAAAATTCTAAATTGAAATATAGTATTAAAGGCCTTCCTGGTTCCATTTTTCTTTTTAACTATGAATAATATTCGCACCAGGAAAGCTCAATTATCATCTGATTTGAACCCAAACTAAAATCTATATATTTAAAGCACATACCTTATTTGTTATTCAATTTCTGAGAATCTATCGAACCGATTTTCAAAATTTTTTTTCAATAGCTGATACTTTTTCGAAGAACAGAAGATAATGAATTACTTTCAAAACCTCATACTTTTTAAATGGGGTAGTAAGTACATTCTTCAAATTATTTTAGTGTTACTCGTATGTAATGCGTGATCGGTATGGTCTCTGTGGCACAGTCGGAAAAGCATCAGCTTAGTATCAAAATTCTCGGAGCTCGCTATAGGTGAAAAGTTGGTAACAGAAGGTCTCCAGTTTAGAGATCGCTTGACGAAAAATGACCTTTTTTTTTTTTCAAGTAAAATTAATAAAGATTTTAGATCAGTTTTTATATGTTTTTAAAACAGAAGCATTTTTTTTTTATCACTCAGTGTCGAACCGATTTAAATTTTTATTTTGTGTAACAGCTGATATTTTCTGGATGAGTTAAAGGTTAATAATAAATACTTTGCTAAGGAGTGCAGGTAGAAACAATTTTAAGGGTTTCACCCTATGGCATATTGATTTCTGCTGACTGAATCTATATAATAAAAGGCAATGTCTGTCTGTATGTGTGTCTTATACACTATAGGCTCAGCAAAACGAAATTTGGCAATCGGAGACCGAGGGGGGGGGGGGGAGGTGACGCGTGAAAACCGTTTTTTCCCTTTTCTTCTCCACTATCCAGACGTCGTAGAAAAAAACAAATCACACGGCCGGAAAGAGCAGACAATTGCGAGTAAAAATATATCAATTCCAAATCTCAGGGGCAAATTCTAATATTTTTTTAAAGATTTTAAAACAAAAGTCACTTTCGGCTAAAAAAAACCAAACTTTCGTTTTTAAATCCTCGCGTCGGGAAAAGTACCGACAATTTCGACTAATAATTTAAATTTTTAGAAAGCTCAAAGATCAGGTTTTCTTACAAGCTCAATCTGGTCGCGAAATAAGAAAAAGTAGCCACACGATCCGGATTTTAAGGAAGTAATGATGTTCAAAAAACCGCGAAAGAAGGGATCGATTTTTCACCCACATACGCGCGCAGACGCACGGTGTTTCTATGGTGAAGGGGAGGTGACGTCACGGTTCTGACTAGAGCTCCTCTACTACAGGCTGACTTATCAAGCATATTGATGCCCATAGGGTTCCATACTACAGTTACAGAAATTGTAAAATGAGTGTTTAAAATAAATACTTTATATAAAAAAAGAAGTTTCAATTAGAATATTATAGAATTTAGCTCGCACAAGTATGCTCCAGTACCGGATATCCAATTATTTATTAGCCATTGTTTTCTTCTTTCTTCGTTTCTAGGAAAGCGAAATAGCCTAGAACACTTTCTAGGATGATTAGAGCAGTTCGGCGCAGAACAACTACCCATAATTATTTTAATTATACTTCCTAAAGTGAAAACAAGAATACAGTTAATGCTAATGGATTGCGCTTCAATATGCTTGATGAGACAGCTCGTATATAGAGGAGCCTTAGTTCTGACTAGAGCTCCTCTACTACAGGCTGACTTATCAAGCATATTGAAGCTCATAGGGTTCCATACTACAGTTACAGAAATCATAAAATGAGTGTTTAAAATAAATACTTTATGTAAAAAAAAAGTTTGAATTAGAATATTGTAGAACTTAGCTCGCACAAGTATGCTCCATTACCAGGTATCTAATTATTTATTAGCCATTGTTTTCTTCTTTCCTCATTTCTAGGTAAACGAAATAGCCTAAAACCCTTTCTAGAATGATTAGAGCAGTTCGGTGCAGAACAACCACCCATAATTATTTCAATTATACTTCTTAAAGAACTAATGTTAATGGACTGCGCTTCCAGCTACGGTGGGCTTTAATATGCTTGATGAGTCAGCTCGTATATAGAGGAGCCTTAGTTCTGACGAGGTTGCTTCAAATACGAATAACGAAAGAACCCCCCCCCCCCCCTAGAACATTATTTTTCATCTTAAAATTTCATTATTAGTTTTAACGTCATTAAACTAAAACAAACTTTGTTAACTCCACGGGGTTATGGCGCCAGCGAGTTAGCCACAGTCAGAATTTATAGGGTAGCGAACAGGCTGGTGGCCGAAGGCGGCTAGTATTAAGAATGATATTGTTAAAAGTAAGGGTTACTATTATAATAAGGGGTGCAGTAAGTGGTATTACAATTAACAGAATTCAGAACTTTTAAATAGCGCTGAATACCAGGAGATCCCAAGTTACAATTGGTTTTAGTTCTAATGCCGATTACCTGCGATTAAATCTGGTGTGCTGTGCTGTGATTTCATTGGATGAATATAACTTAAATACACTCAAGATAAATTATTTTACTTTGTCGATGAATACGGTCAGAAACAATATTAAGGGCTTCACAGTATTACATTTTTTATTGAATTTTACTGTCTAAATTCTTCCCATAATGATAGAAGAATGAACACCGAGAGATCGCAATTAACATATTTTAATCCGAATAACTTGTGTCAGTATCCGGTGTTCTGTGTTTTCATCGTTTTCTAAGACTATAAAAAATATCACAAATCCCACGTGATGATATAACGTTTCAATTTAAATATCATTAAACTTGTTTGCCTAAATTATTTTACACTTTCATGTTCTTTGGAAAAGTTTCGCAAGGGGTTTCACTAGTATGGAAGCGATTTATGAATATTTTTTATTATATATCGGGTCCTAAAAAAAATTGAAACATGGATTACATTTTAAGTGGGGTTCCAAGGCTACCCACAAAAGTTCAAGAATTTCGGTGTGGCTGTTTGTTTTCCCGTGGTGAAAAGACAAACACACACATACAACAGATTTTCAATTTTATTTGTATACTAACAGATATATCGGACGTTGCTCGTAATTTGAAGTATGTGAAAATTGTAACCGAATTCATATTGCTTTGCAAAAAAAATCCATTAAAGCTTTAATTTAATTACCCTATAAAATGTAAAAAGTAAGTGGAGGGAAATTTAAAGAAAAAACCTATCTTGGTTACTGAAAAGACACGGAAAGCACGTGCATAATTTTTTTATTATTTAAATTTAAACAGTATGATGCCGGTACAGGCAAACGAGGAAATATTTTTGTTGTTTGGGCCTAAATTTTAATTAAGCCCTTTTATATATTTTTTTACTTTCCTTATATACATAATGTATAAGGAAAGTATTGTGACGGGGTCGAAAATTCGAATTCGAGTTTTCGACGGGAGAGCACGTTTCAAGCATCCCTGATCACGAATCAAACATTTTTGAAGTGATGTCTGTGTGTGTGTATGTGTATGTGTGAAAGTATGTGTGTGTGTGTGCGTGTGTGTGTAAGTGAGTCTGTGGAGACGATAACTGACGAACGAATGGACCATTTCGAACCAAATTTGGTACAAAAATCACAATCCGTAAACACTGGAAGCCTATTGTTTTTATACGTGATCGAATGTTCAGAACCCCCCTAAATTTTCGAATGAAATTTTGAAAAAATCGTTAAAAAATCAAAACCGCTAATAAAGTTACGCAAATAGACATTTCTTATATAATTTTTCATTAGAAAACGATTGGCATAAATTTTAGAACGCTAACATGAACCGTTCTCGAGATATTGTACATTTTTCAAAAAAATGATGAAAAAGTCACATAAAAAAAAAATTCCTATTGAGAAACATGTTCACTTTTCATATGTAATACCATGCGATAAATTGAGTGACATCATTCTCGTGGATCTAGCTCGTTCCATTTATGAAAAAATATACTTTGAATAATACTTTTGTATTAGAACGCCAATAGTCATTTATCTGCTGTAAGAAAAACTTTTTCTTAGTGCATAACGCTTGGCGAAATTTTGGCGAAGAATTTGGCGGAATGTCGCCAACTTGGCGACTTTTTTGAAATGTTGCCAAATTAATGAAAATCTCGCCAAATGGATAAAAATGATGCTAAATCAATGAAAATGACGACTCATTGTCGAAAATTCAATATCTTGGAAAGAATATTAGTATCTACTATAAGAAAATCCTATTACTTTCCTTATATACATAATGTATAAGGAAAGTATTGTGACGGGGTCGAAAATTCGAAATCGAGTTTTCGACGGGAGAGCACGTTTCAAGCATCCCTGATCACGAATCAAACATTTTCGAAGTGATGTCTGTGTGTGTGAGAGAGTCTGTGAAGACGATAACTGACAAACGAATGGACCGATCCGATCCAAATTTGGTACAAAAATCACAATCCGTAAACACTGGAAGCCTATTGTTTTTATACACAATCGAATGTTAAGAACACCCCTAAATTTTCAAATGAAATTTGGAAAAAATAGTCAAAAAATCAAAACCACTAATAAAGTTACGCATATAGACATTTCTTATGTAATTTTTCATTAGAAAACGATTGACATAAATTTTAGAACGCTAACATGAACCGTTCTCGAGATATTGCACATTTTTCAAAAAAATTATTAGAAAGTCATATAAAATAAGAAAAAAATATTTCCTCTTGAGAGACATGTTCACTTTTCAGTAATACCATGCGATATATTGGATGACATCATTCTCGTGGATCTAGCTCGTTCCATTCATGAAAAAAGATACTTTGAGTAATACTTTTGTATTTGAACGCCAATATTCATTTATCTGCTGTAAGAATAACTTATTTCTTTGTCCATTATGCTTGAAGAGATTTTGGCGATGAATTTTGGCGGAATGTCGCCAACTTGGCGACTTTTTGAAATGTTGACAAATTAACGAAAATCTCGCCAAATGGATAAAAATGACGCTAAATCAATGAAATGACGACTAATTGTCGAAAATTCAATATCTTGGAAAGAATATTAGTATCTACTATAAGAAAAACCTATTTATTTTACTGTAAAAGTGGTAAATTCATTACGTTATATAAGGAAAGTCATGTGTTGCCCACATCAGATTTTTTTTAAATATCAAAGTGTTAACGAAATGAGTGGCATGACAATTAATATTAAAATTTGAATAATTGCAAATGCAAATTTTGCAATTTTGGTACAAACAACTATTTTAAAATAACAGGTCATTGATGAGAACATCTAGTTGAGGTCAGCAACTCGGATAATAGAATGATTCAAACAGTGTTGAGTGCATGAGATATTAATTTCGGAAACATTTTTTAGGCTATAATCACGAGATCAAAGTGGTGCCCCTCAAATGGGGTTCTGCTTCTCCTAACTTGGTGGACTAATCGGGCCCTGCTGGTCTCGTTTGTAAACAATTGTAGTACAATCATATAAAGTTTGGTAAATATACGGCAAATTGAAGTCTCTATAATGGAAGGAAAAGTTATCCCCAAATCATGCTTTATCCGGTTGTAACACTCGTTTAAAAATATGTAAAAATTCTAGACGCATTCATATTTCGTAAAAAGACGCAGTAAAACATTAAATTTAATTCCTTTCTAAAAAAATATATATAAGCGGAGGCAGAATAAAACATTCTAGAAAAATAAAACATCATAGTCCCGTTTGTAAACCATGTACAAAAATATGAAATTTGCTACACATTTGACGAAATGAAGACTCTAAAATAGTAATAAAAATTAATCCGGAACCATTTTTTACCCCGTTGCAACAATCATTTTAAATATGTGAAAATTCTAAATACATTTCTGTTGCTCTTAAAAAATCCATTAAAATACTAAATTTAATTTCCCTATAAATGATAAAAAGTATAAGCGGAGACAATACGGAAAAATAAAACATCCTAGTCCCGTTTGTAAACCAATGTAAAAAAATCTGATGTGGGCAGCACATGACTTTCCTTATTTAATGCAATGAATTTACTACTTTTACAGTAAAAAAAAAAAAAAAAAATAGGCTATTCTTATAGTAGATTTCTTATATTCTTTCCAAGATATTGAATTTTCGTCAATTAGTCGTCATTTTCATTGATTTAGCGTCATTTTTATCAATTTAGCGAGATTTTCGTTAATTTGGCAACATTTAAAAACGTTGCCAAGTTGGCGACATTCCGCCAAATTCGTTACCAAAATCTCGCCAAGCGTTGTGGACGGAGAAATAAGTTATTCTTACAGCAGATAAATTACTATTGGCATTCAAATACAAAAGTATTACTCAAAGTATTTTTTCTTAAGAATGGAACAAGCTAGATCCATGAGAATGATGTTACCAAATTTATAGCATGATATTACATATGAAAAATGAATATGTTTCTCAACAGTTAATATTTTTTTTTAATTTACGGGATTCTTTGATAAATTTATTTAAAAACTGTAAAATATCTCGAGAACGGTTCGTGCTAGCGCTCTAAAGTTTATGCGCGACGTCTGTGTGTTTCTGTCTGTGCAGAGTTTGTATCCAATCTAGCTCAAAAGTTAATTAACCAAATTTCATAAAATTTTATAGATAAGTCACTTGTGTATTACCCTGGTGCTGATTAGATTTTAGTACGATTTGGGATAAAAGAACCTGCCTTTTTTGCGAAATGGCCAGCAAAACTTGTTTGTATCCATGCTAGCTGAAAAACTAATAGACCAAATTTGACAAAATTGATAGATAAATTACCTGGTGCTGATTAGATTTTGGTACGATTCAGAAGAAAGAAAGAAAGAAAAAGAACTTCTACCATTTTTGCGAAATGGCCCGTAAAATTCGTCCGAATCTAAAATAAAAGACTACATATACTCAAGTGGTACGGTCCCTGTGGATGCCTCCCCCACTGGGTTCCGGTCTAAATTGGGTGGCACTTCCCGGCCGTCCATACAGTTACCTTACACCTTTCTGGTAGGTCGGACGGTCTGGGTCATCAACATATACTCAAGTATATCAATTAAATACTTGTTTTATACGTGATTTTTTTCGCCATGGCATGCTACCTTTGAAAACAACTCCAGTTACCAAATGAAAACGAAAATTGAATTAAAAGTGCAAATTCGGTGTCATTTAAAATAATTATGGATGTTATTTTGTGCAATTAAACTCAATTTAATAAATGCTACCCACATCAGATTTTACTTTTTTCATGCAAGTAAATTATTTTGACGACTTTTGAGTACTAGAACTGACACTTTTTTTTATGAAATTCAAATTTTATGTTAATGTACTTTTAACGGGGATGAAAGAATTCATTATTATCGTAAAGAATTTGATGTGGACAGCACATTACTTCCCTTATATAATGCAATGATTTTACTCCTTTACAGTAAAAAAAAAAAAAATAACGTACAAGATACGGTACTGTGTTTTTAATGTTGAATTGTACATTTAGCGATTTTCTCCGGATGACAACATGTAAAATTATTTCAAAGTACCCAATTAACATATATTTCGCGCAATTCTAAATAAACAATTATCAATATTGATAGCATCCTCAATAAGCGACATAATTCATATATTAAAATATTTTAATAATTAATTCATCAATTAGGCATCATTTTCATTAATTTAGCGTCATTTTTGCAATTTTGACGATATGTTCGTCAATCTGGGGTGAAATATCGCCAAATTGGCGATTTGTAGGTAGATTACTTGCAAAGTTCGCCAAATGCATCAGCAAGTGTTACAGAGAAACGGAGCGAAAAGCATTTCTTATACTATACTAAAAGGGTATGCCTGTTATATGACGGAAATCAGAATTTGGGAAACTCAAACATTACTTCCCAGGTGCCGTCATTTTTATCAATTTGGTAACAATTAAAATATTCGCCAAGTTGACAACATCCCGCTAAATTTCTAGCCAAACGTTACGGACGGAGAAATGGGTTATTCTTTCTTCTTTTCAAGATATTGAACTTTCATCAATTAGTAGTCATTTCATTGATTTAAAGTAGGTTTCATCAATTTGGCGAACTTTTATCAATTGGGCAACATTTCATCAATTTGGCAACATTTAAAAAAGTCAGCAAGTTGGAGGTATTCCGACAAATTCGTTACCAAAATTTTGCTAAACGTTACGGACGGGAAAAAAAGGCTATTCTTATAGTAGATACTTATATTTTTTCCAAGATATTGAATTTTCGTCAATTGGGCGTCATTTTCATCGATTTAGCGTCATGTTTATGCATTTGGAGACATTTTCGTTAATTTGACAACATTTAAAAAAGTCGCCAAGTTTTGAAAAATGTCCAATATCTCGAGAATGGTTCATGCTAGCGTTCTAAAGTTTATGTCAATGGTTGTTTAATGAAAAATTACATAAGAAATGACTGTGTAACTTTATTAAACGTTTCGATTTTTTTCAAAATTTCACTCGAAAATTTAGGGGGGTTCTGAACATTCGATTACGTATAAAAACAATAGGCTTCCAGTATTCACGGATTGTAATGTTTGTGCCTAATTTCATTCGAATCGCCCCATTCGTTCGCCAGATATCATCTCCACAGTCTCACTGACACAGCATCATCTCAAAAACGTTTGATGTGTTCAGGGATGCTTGAAACGTGCTCTTCCGTCGAAAACTTGAATTCGAATACTTGACTCCACCATAATACTTTTCTTATACATTGTACTATGTATATAAGGAAAGTAATATTTACTAAAAAGTGAAATTAAGCTAGTTTAGTCAATCTAATGATTAATATTAAGAGGATGGAAAAGGATACTTGTGGACTCCCAGGAAATTGGTTGAATTACGCAATCGTACTAAATGTGTGAAAATAATTAAAAACATGAAAATAAGCAAGTTTTGTCAATTTAATGTGCAATAATAACAGGATGGTGATGGATGGAAAAAGAACGAAAGATGGAAAGGAATAGACGATTTCAGATAACTTTATACAGGTTTTTCCTAGTCCGTAATTTTGTCCAGAAATCTAAGAATTACTGAAAATCCGTAATGGTTGGCTGTTGGGGGGTAATAAATGCATACAGTGAGCATAAACAGAAACCCAATATTTCAATCTCATTATGATGCCTGGCACATTTTAATCGGAGATCTTAAACCACAAAACTTGCACTCGTCTTCTAGTGTTTTGATGAATAACTCAACTTATTGTTTACGAATAAAAGAGGAACGTAAAAGAATCCTAGTTCGAATAATCATATATAGAAATATTGTTTTAAAGCAAAAACTCTTAAAATAGTTCAAATTTTTAGAACTTTTTACCACAATTTGACACCAAACAAAGGATTATTTAGCAAAATTTAAACATTGCAAAGAAAAAGGAACTCCAGGGAGCTAAGCTATGCAAGTCTTTTCAATCTCTTTTTACTTTGCTTACTTTAGAGAAGAGATGAAAGGGGAAGTTTTGTTACTTTCATTTTTAACACTTTACAACATTGTTGAAAAGTGTTTATGACTTTGTTCATTCTGTCTGTCTGTCCGTCAGCACACGATAACTGCCGTAAAAATGATTTTATCAAAATGAAATTTTAGTATGTTGTTCAGACGGTCTGTGGGACTTATGGGAATATAAATTAATAATATCACCCAATTAGTTTTGGATTGAACCCAGGTTGAAAAAATGAAATAAATTTAACCCTAATGGGACCTAATTTCTCAAACATTTTTTAAGCGAATTTAAAATTCACAAATTGCTTCGAACGTTTTAGAAAATATTCAAATTACCCCATAAAATATATAAAAAAAATTTCAGCAAAATATATTCAGTAGGTTTTTAAATAAAAATTAAAATAATAATTACACCCTTTATATGAAGAGATCACGTGACCAACTTCAAAATAACATATGGCATCCATCTTGTGTCAAATTCGTGATTTTTAAAGTTCTTTTTAATTCATATTTAGTGTTGTATCCCTTCTAAAACCGCTTTATTTTTGCTAAAATTCTGTGCATCTACATACTGAAACAACACAATTACAATATATTTGAATTTAAATGATCATCAAACGCAAAATTATTTAGCTCATGGAGTCAGCTGATATGAATGAAACATTCATTGATTTTACAGAGAACCAGATGATTTTTTCGATGAAGTTTTAAGCATAGAGTTAAATTACTTGTACCTTCATGGTTTTAAGTTTTTAAATAAAATAAATTATTATAGTATTGTGATGAATGGAAAAAAGTTTACAAACGAAATGCTGCTTTTATATAGAAGCTATTTATATTTCGATGACGTCATTTGAATAAAGTTCATTTGTTTTCAAATATAATAAATTATTGTAGTATTATGATAATTTTAAAAATATTACCAAGGAATGTTTCGCATTTTAGAGATGTTTAAACCAGGCAATTTATATTTCAATGCCGTCATTTGAATGAAGTTTATTTTTTTCGATAAGTTTTAAGTTTTCAAATATAATAAATTAATGCAGT
Source organism: Amaurobius ferox (assembly GCA_951213105.1). Taxonomy (NCBI): domain Eukaryota; kingdom Metazoa; phylum Arthropoda; class Arachnida; order Araneae; family Amaurobiidae; genus Amaurobius; species Amaurobius ferox. The sequence continues at coordinate 46,519,074 of OX578135.1, forward strand.
ATTGTGATAATTTTAAAAATATTACCAAAGAATGTATCGCATTTTAGAGATGTTTATATAAAATTGCAGTGAAGTTGGAAAGTGTTTCATAATCAATACTTTATGCATCATCGATCTTGTTACTTTTGATTCTGCTAATAAAGTACGGATTTGGGGTCAAAAGAATAAAAAAATTCTCATTTTTACTGTTTACTCTGGGACACTTTTATTGCTTTAACAAGGAGATAAAATTCCACATATCACCGATTTATGGCTTCCCTTCTGAGATCATCTAAAAAATTGGCATTTTGCCGTATAAATCAAATCTTCCGTTCCATCTGGCGATTTTTCGTCCCCTTTTTACTTTCCCTGCAATACATGGTAATGTATAGGGAAAGTATTGGAATCATGCCGAAAATCGCAACTCGAGTTTTCGACGGATCTACACGTTTCGAGACCTCTAGAATACGAAAAAACCATTTTTAGCGTGACGTCTGTGTGTGTGTCTGTCTGTGCAGATTTTGTATCCACTCTAACTAAAAAACTAATGGACCGAATTTCACAAAATTTTGTAGGTAAGTCACTTGTGGCCGGGGCTGGTGCTGATTAGTTTTGTGTACGATTCGGAATAAAAGAACCCGCCTTTTTTGTGAAATGGTCCGCAAAAGCTTGTATCCACTGTAGCTGAAAAACTAACGGACCGAATTTCACAAAATTCGGTAGATAAGTCACGTATAGGTCACCCTGGTGCTGATTAGATTTTGGTACGATTCAGAAAAAAGTAACCTGCCTTTTTTTGCAGAATGGCCCGCAAAAATCGTCCAAATCTAAGCTAAAGAACTACGTATGCTCAAATATAGCCATTAAATGCTTGTTTAATACGTAATTTTTAGCGAAGAAAAGAATAAGACCAACCCCATTACATTAGGACTAGCCGTTCTCGAGATATTTTAGTTTTTCGTATTTTCTCTACGCCACCTTTGAAAACAAGTCCGGTTACCGAATGAGAATGAAAATTGAATTAAAAGTGAAATAAATTTAATTAAAATAAAGAGAACATGGATATAAGTCTGCAGGGAAAGTCATGTGCTGCCCACATCAGATTTTTTATTTTTGCTGTGAATTTAAGTTTAAATATGCCCATTCTACAGTTACCTCTTTATTTAGTCATATTCATACTGATAAATTTGATAAAACATAATTTTCTGAGTCAGGCTGGGATGTATGTTGTCTCTTTTATCTTCCGAAAATAAGTACAAGTTTTATATTAGTACAAAGCATACCGTTGGCATTCGCATATCTGAACATGCTCACGATATTAAAATTAAATTATTGTTCTTTAACAATGTTATTAATGATAAATTTAGCCTTATTTTTTTTTTATATATAAAACTTTTCTGTTAATTACAATAACCTCCGTACATTATACTTTTTGAAACGCGACTCTATTTGTAACTTCCTGTTTAAACCCCCAGTTTCGTCTGGCATCTCATTTTCGAATCTGCCTATTAAAAAACCTTGTATGATTTTCTGGGTATTTAGTTCACCTTTTCTTTGCTTTTAAGGAAACGTTTAATCGGTTGGCTTGCATTATTTATGTACTTATTTTGTAATTTAACGATACTTTTTGGTATGGGATTATCCATATGTATATTTTGTATTCGCAATTTCAGGCTGTGTTTAAAAGCTCCTGTCATTTTTTATTTACACTGCCACTGATGAAGGACGTTATGTCTTGTAACTTCGTGTTACATCATTAATGGTATTTTAAAATGACATTTTACAGTAAATTTGTAGTCTTTGCTGACATATTTATAGACGTGTGTTCCATACTTATTAATTAAAGGCTTAAATGTATTTAAAAAAAATTTCGGATTAGATTATATCTAAATATTTTCATACCAGGTAAACATTTTAAAATTAAACTTGTGCATGCTTCTAGTCTGCAGTGCCATTGGACTGGACTGAATTTGGAATGTCATAACATGTGTACATAGCACACGATTAGATACACCAGGATATTTAAATTAGGTGGTTATACAAAGATATGTTAATTCATACATTGATTTAGACAAGTATTTCCATAAAAACCTGTTGATGAAATGTGGTGATTCAAACAAGACTTTGAAAATAATTTTACTTCAGATTTTTAGATTGTGAATTATAAATAGTAAGGTTGATGGTTTTTCTAAAAGTAAATATGTTCTTCTGACTCTGGAGCTCAACGGGACCCATTCCAAAAATACGGAGGGAAAAACCTTCACCCAAGGTTAGCAGTCCCCGGATTGCATCTGATTCAAGTGATAGATAGGCAACGCAGAATCAACATCATCAAGGATCCAAGAAAGAGCCAGTCTTCTTCGAAACACAAATTTCCAAGGAAGTAAAAGATAATATACAAGCGAGAGAATGCACTATAATTCACATTGCTTGAAACACAGTTCCGAGAATCAAACAATTTAACAAAAAGGTTTAAATTACTTGATTCCTCCTTGAACTGTGTTTCAAGTTATGTGAATAATGATGCATTCTCTCGTTTGTATATTATCTTTTACTTCCTTGGAAATTTGTGTTTTGAAAAGACCAGCTCTTGAATCCAGATATATTATAAACAATATATGTAAATAAGAACAATTACTATTAACATCCCTTTTATCTCAAGGGCGGAGTTAGAGAAGTGCCCAAGAGAGGATATGATCCTCCCTTTAAACTTCTAGTGAAGAGTAAAGATAATATAAAAAAAGGGATTCATAACAGGATAGAGTTTAAATCGAAGTTGAGCATACCTTTTATGACAACAAATAATTAAACAAATTATTTGTTGTCATCTATTACAACAAATAATTAAAGACATACCTAAATATTGCAGAAAACATCATTTGGATCAACACTTTTTATACTTCAGAATAAAAATATTGCTCACTGTTTACTTAATATCTTACTCATTACTACACAATAAAAAATCTGATGTGGGCAGTACATGATTTTCCTTACATAATGCAATGAATTTACTACTTTTACAGCAAAAAAAAATAGGTTATTCTTATAGTAGATACTTATATTCTTTTCAAGATATTGAATTTTCATCAATTAGTCATCATTTTCATTGATTTAGTGTAATTTTCATCCATTTGGCACAATTTTCATTAATTTGGCAACATTTAAAAAAGTTGCCAATTTGGCAACATTCCACCAAATTTGTTGCCAAAATCTCGTCAAGCATTATGGACAAAGAAATAAGTTATTCTTATAGTAGATAAATGACTATTGGCGTTCAAATACAAAAGTATTACTCGAAGTATCTTTTCTTATGAATGGAACGAGCTAGATTCACAAGAATCTCATCATCAAATTTATCACATGATATTACATATGAAAAGTGAACATGTTTCTCAACAGTTAATATTTTTTATTTTATTTATTTATCAAATGCCAGTTACATTGGCCGCTAGGCCATCAAAGTTCTAGCTTGCCAGTATCTTTCGAATCTACAAGAAAAATTGGATAGTGCAGCGCACACGTCTAGATGATTTGCCGTCATTGGTTGTCCAGAGTCACATAAAGTACATGATGGTGAATCAACAAGTCCAATACGGTATAAATGAGTCTGTAGACAATCATGCCCCGTCAAAAGTCGAAAAGAAGCAACAGCAATAGCCCGCGGGAGGTCTGGTACAACAGAAGGATCCACAGAGAGTACACTCCATGACTTTCCAGCTCAACAGTTAATATATTTTTTTTAATTTATGGGATTTTTTGATAAATTTATTTGAAAAATGTGCAATATCTCGAGAACGGCTCATGCTAACGTTCTAAAGTTTGTCAATCATTTTCTAAGGAAAAATTACATAAGAAATGTCTATTTGCATAACTTCATTAAAGGTTTTGATTTTTTGATGATTTTTTCACTCGAAAATTTAGGGGGGGGGGGGGGGGGGGTCTGAACATTCGATTGCATTTTTAAAAACAATCGGCTTCCAGTATTCACGGATTGTGATTTTTGTACCAAATTTCACTCGAATCGCTCCTTTCGTTTGTGAGATATCGTCTCCACAGATTCACTGATGCACACACACACAGACATCACTTCAAAAATGTTTGATTCGTGATCAGGGATGCTTGAAACGTGCTCCCCCGTCGAAGACTCGAATTTGAATCTTCAACCTCGTCACAATACTTTCCTTATACATTATATATATATGGAAAGTAATAAGGATGATAAAACATTACATTTTTAGTAAAAAAAAAAATATGTAATTATATGCATTCTTTATAACTTTTCTAATTCAAGTATTTTTTTTTCATCAATTTTCTGCTTTTGTTACTTATGTTAGTTGACTATCTTTTTTTTTAATGCAGAATTTTAATTTGGTTCCTCATTTATATTTAGTCTCTTCTTTTTCTTCAAGTTTATTTTTTTCATTTAGAAAATCACAAAAGGAGTAACATAGGTAATGTTGTCATTGGAAAGCATGACAAACTGCTCTTGGACAAGAATAAACGATCATGATTGTAAATTTGTTCCAGATCTAGATATTAGGGTGAGGGACAAAAAGTGTAAAATAATTTCCAAGTTAACTATGAAATTTTCAAGGTTTCTGATGGAAATATGCATACCTCCCCTAGCTTTTCTAGGTATTCCATGATGTGATGCGTATGAACTCTGAAAGATACTGATTTAAGTTGTCAAGAAATTGAAACATTTAATACAAAAAAAAAAAAAAAAAAAAAATGTTCAGTTCTCCAATTATAATTCTGTTTAATTAGATGAAGATGGATAGAAAAGTGCCTTTAGAACTCTATTGCCTAGAAAATAAAGGAATAAAAATTCAACTGCAAAATCACAGGGTACATACCCATTTTTCCAAATGAAATTCTCAGAGTTTTTCAGGTTTTACCTGTTGTCTTCATCAAATTCCAGGTACTCCATACTGCTATTTTAATGCCAATTTCAAAAAAATAACTTCATTGATTAATTGATGATTTAATTGATGTTTACTGTGAATGCATGACAGTGAAAAAAAATACGCAATAACTCCAAATTTTCTGTATTTGTATACAATTTTGTTTGCATGTACAGTACAACCTCGGTATTATCCAGATTCTGCAGATTCGGAAATTTTTTTATAGTTTCGGTAAAATTCATACTTAATATTAACTAAATACACTATAAAACCCTATTCATGGCAAGACATTAAGTTAACCAATTAAAATTATTTAATACAAAAACTAGAACAAAAGAAATAAAATATATACATACACACACAAAAAAAAAAAGATTACATCTTATTTCGTTCAAACATTTGTTTCATTAATTTTGGTTTGTGGAAAATCAGCTTTTTTTAATCCTGTAGATGGAGATTATTTCCTGTTTGGTTATAAAGTTTCTTTGTTCAAAATCTTTAATTAGATAATCGGCTGTTTGTACCAGATTACCAATAGCTAGGGCAATACTAGCAGCAGATCGAAATTCAGAACAGTAATTTGACAAAATTTAAAGACATATCTTAATATTTTATTGTATGTATGCCAGATACCATAAAATATATGAATGGTAGAAAAATGAATAAAATATTTGAATAGCAAAAGTATTTCATTAAGTTAAAAGAACATAAAAAATTACAAAAGCAGGATAGTTGCTTAGTAAAATACAGAAGTTACTCAAAAAATGTTTAATAAAGAAGTGCTTAAAATTCAAATTATAAAATAATGACTTAATGTAACTCATATTTCAACATCAGAATTTTACTTTAACTTCAGATATACATTTTTTGTCTTAAATCAATTAATAATCTAATATTTATTATTTTATTTAAAAGTGCTAAAGTCTGAAATTTGATTTAAAGTGTTAAAAGGTACAGTTTTCTTTAAAAGTGCTCAAATATGTGATTTAATTTAAAGGCATTAAAATTCACAATTTTACTTAAAAAGCACATTTTTTGTGAAGAAGCGTTCATGATTTTATTTAAAGATGTTTAAATTTGCATTTTTATTTAAAAGTGCTAAAATACAAGATTTTATTTAACCCTTTGCGGACAGTTGTATACATATAATATATATGCGTGTGTGTGTTATTTATGGTCTATATAATCCTATGTATGTGTGAAAAGAGCATATCTATTAGAACTGCGGGTGAGACCGTCGAATTGTATGACATAAGTAAAAAATTCAGGAATTTTAGGATATATTTTTTTCAAGGATTTAAAGACAAGTACTACCTGTGTAATAGATATTTTTTCTTGTGTATAAATCAACCCCTCCCACATCCTCCTCAATTCACAGAAGATATATCTCTTATGTTTTTTTACTATCATGGCACTCCACCCCCCTCTTATTCGAAATGAAAGACTAACTGGAGTGTGGCTCAACTCAACTTTCTCATACCAGAATCCATTTTTAAGCAGCTTGTGATGTTTTTTTTTTAGTTTGCAAATTTTACAAAATCTGATGATCAAATGACTCAAATAATAGTATGTTATTATTTATTTATTTTAAAGGGCTTAAAAAATTTGATTTATACAAAGTTTGATAATATACTCCAAGAAAGGGGTGGGGGGTGACTTGAATCCCCTAATCTATTGAAAAATTCCTAACTTTAGGAAATTTAAAAAAAAATTACCAAAACGACGAGATTCTCATAAGAAGCTAGGAAATGGGGGAAATTATCAAAACCTGGGAGTTTCTTGGAAAAAACTAATACAATTGGAAACTGAGGTAGCATAGCAATCTTCATAATATGAAAAATGTCAGTATATAATTATAAAAATCAAGTCAAATTTTAAGTATATTTTAATGACATGATAATGATATACAGTTGTTACTTCTGAAAATACAATAAAAGCTTTTAAACTAATGTTTCACACACTTTATAGTATGCTAATTCTTGTTTTTTCTAAACTAATAAAATGCAGGACATTTAAGTAAAGCCTATAAATATGAAATGGATATATACACTCTTAACAATGATAAATGCATAGGCTTCTTCACAGTATTTTCACAAGATGAATATTCTAAAAAAAGAAAAATGATGTGCATTAATAATTAAAAAAAATTACTAACAAAACTTTTCAAACAAGATTAATTTAAAGTATTTCAGAAATATTTCATCAATTATTTATTAGAAAGTGACAGAAGAAAGATAAATAGAAGAATTCTTCAAATGTAAAAATAAGCAATTTTAAAAAATATTTGAAAGTAAAATTTATAGCCCCAAAAATATCCTTTTGCTTCATAAAGTTCTTAAGTATAGCTTAAAATTCATGGTTTTTAATAAAAAGTTGTGATAAAAACATTCACACCACGACAAAATCCATTACCCTGATAGGCAATACTGCTTACGGAACTTAGGTGTGTTTCTATTATAATCTACATTCTGAAAATCAAAATTGCTTCAGACAGATTATTTGTAACACTTTAGAAGCTACATTGCTTTTCATGATTTATAAGACTTGCAAATTAGAAGCTAAACTATATTGAAATCTTAATTTTTTGCTTTATGAATATGCAAACACATACAGTGATTGAACAAGCAGTTTCTGAATAAAGCAAAGCATTTTGTGAATAACCTCAAAGTAGAATTCTTGTGATATCTTAATCTGACAGGGTATTATCTCATTCTAGTATTCATAAACTATCTGCAAGATCTGCATAATTTGGAAGTATTCCATACAGCATGCATATATGTCTATACCTCCGGAATTAAGATAGCAATCAAGAGTTATGCTTTGTTTTTACCAAAGTTGCTAAGCACCAAGCACAAAATCAATCAGCCAAAAGAAGAGAGTACACAGGGAAAAAAAATTGACGTTTTTCTACTCCAAGAGAACTCTTGTACATGCCTTACTTTTCCATTGTGCAGCTGATTTCATCTTGGTGCTTATCATCTTTAGTAAAAACCCAGTGTCAAAACAGTAAACAGCAACAGAACAAGATACCTTTATTTCTTATCGTCTATCTCTAGAATAGGAACGGTCTCTTCTGCCTCTTTGGTTGTGTCTAGGACTACGACTGCGGCTTCTACTTCTCGAATATCTTTTCCTCCTATCAAATTATTAAAACAAAATCAATAAAACATTCATACTACAGCAATGAATTACATTGCATCATGCCTGCCAACATGAGAAAAAAAAAATCCAGATGATACTCTTTTTTTTCAGCACTCAACAAGCACATGCATAACTTAAAATTAAATAAATAAAAATACTCCTCTTCAATAAGGAAGTAAAATAGGGAAATATTTTTTTTATCTCTTAGAAAAATTAATACATTTTAAACAAAATGATAACTCACTTAATATTGAAAATAGCATTTGCATAAAAAATATTTTTACACAATACCAAGAGTGTAAATAGAGAAATTCTAGATCACAGGAATTCACTGACCATGGAGGGCACTGAAATTATAATATGACCTAATTTAGAATATGTTACAAATAAAGAACTCAGGGGGCTCTAGCACCCTACGTGCCTTCCTTTCTGGTTGTGCATATTACAGAACAATATCTCAATCTAATATCATAAATAAAATGTATTGTAACAATATTAAACACTTGAAGAATTTTAGTTTTTAAAATTAACATGTAGAAAAAACATTAATAAATTATAAGAATTTGGATTAGTTTAGAATTCAAGGATGTAAAAAGTAATAAAAAAGTTAAACTAACTTCATATATTTTATGATACTGAGTGATATAAATTCACTCTACATAAATATTTAAGACAAACCATTAAACCAAAATAATCCCCCAACTCAGAATAATTAGAAGACAAGTGCAAAACAATGCTTAGGGGATTTTTTATAGTTTAGAAATTATGGGAATTAAAATTGTGTTACCACTCATTTTGAGGGGGTAATGAAAAAACATAACTTTAAAATAATAATTCATTTTTATGCAAACAAAAAATATGAAAAGGTTATTTGCCTTATTTGAATGCTCTGAATTTTAAAATGGATGGAAAAGGATACTCGGATACACAGCATTACATTGGAATCTAATGAATACACATGAACGTTTGATTGAAATTCCCTTTGATACAGAATTTTAATGAAAATTCTTAGGTAATTCTTAGAATTTCTTCTTAAGGGAAACTTAATACCAGTATTAAGGAATTGCATAAAAAGTGGTAAAAACCACAGGATTTTCATTCAAAATTGTGCAACCTGAAGAAATAAAAGTCGGGAGCGTTTCAAAGATCGAAGCATTTACAGTTATATTCTTTTAAATATTTATTTATAACTAAAAATTCATTAAGACAATAGTGAAGAAAAATTATACCAATAATCGCATCAAAACTCAATGCTATCATAATTCTTCTAAATGAGAATTAACTAATTTTGAAATGAATAAATCAAAAAACCTTTAAAGAGAAATTCTTACAAATTGTTCAGGCATGCTGATGCGGGATGTTATAGATGGAAGAGAGTGGAATGAGGGAGGTGGAAAAGCAGAAAATGATGCAGAGGTTGACTTTGATTATGATATCTTAGGAGGGAGTCGCGGATATTCTGCTTCCCATTCGCACTTAGAACTAGCTGGTTCATTCGATGACGTTGATTTGAGGAATGCCATCAGTTATAATTTTAGATTCGAAGGTGGAGGATGGTTGAGTGCCTCAGGTGGAAGGCCTTGAAGAAAGAAGAGGTCTAAGCAAACCAGGTTTGTGTATTTTGTTGCCTGGAAGGAAGTGGTAGTGGTGGTGGTGGAGAATTTTGCAAAGGCTTGGTGCACAGTGATGATAATGATGAATTATCCTGAAATGTTGTTATTAAGGCAAAAATTAGCACACAGAAAATATCAATTTGGGATAAGTGATATTAGCATAGCTTGTTGCTTTCCGAAAATCTTAATGGTAGTTAGTTTTAAAAGCATTATAGAAACTGAATACCAGTATTTAAATGGAAATTTTAAAAGTTAAATTAAAAGTATAAAATATCTAGTAGTTATTGACCGCTTTGGAAAAATCGTTGTAGACAACAAATATAAATATTTAAGAATTTTTGCTATAATCCTCATGTCATACTCTAACAATAACATCTTTCCATTCTTTTATTTTCTCAAATATAACACATTAATACTAATTTTAATATAAAAAAATTCAATTATAACCATAAAATATTAAATATTTTAATTTGAAAATTGTAAACTTAATACATTGGCTTTCTGTAACAAGTTTCTATTCAGAGTACCTGAATAGAAACTTGTTACAGTCTGTACATCACTTGAAAAGTAGTTACTTTTTGTTTAAAATATTAAGAACCCTTAAAAGTTCTGTTAAATGTAACTCCATTTCACTGTAGATTATTTTTTCCCCCTTAAACTCAGATATATGAAACTTTATAAGAAGGTAATATGTATATAAAATATGTATATATAATATTATATACATAGCTGTCAACCTCCAAATATGAAAAACCGGGAGATTTTTGTACTAAAATATGAAAAAAACCGGGAGATTTTGATCAGCCCAATTTTAGACGATGCAGGCAGATTGCAAATGTAGAAATTATTTTCACAAACGAAATATAAGGACGATCGCGCACAAATGCTGTTTTTCGCAATACTGCTGCAAAATAGCCTTTCATTTCATTAATAATATGTTTAAGCAATAGTTTTCTGTATGAAATACGAAATAATTATAAAAAAATTTAACTATGTTGACAGATTACAAAAGTGGAAATTATTTTCACAATTAAACGAAATATTAGCAGGATCGCGCATAAATGCCGTTTTTCGCGATACTGCTGCAAAATAGCCTTTCATTTCATTAATATTACGTTTGAACAATAGTTTTGTATATAAAACAAAATAATTTAATAACATTTTAGTCGATGAAAATGAGCTTTTCCCATATTAATTAGATAATCATTGGTCATCTCTCTCGTAACGCTGTGGGAATAATCGCAGTTTGTGAGCGCCGATTACGGGATAGTTGGGAAACGGATTTTTAGACGAAAGAACGGGAAAACTTCGATTTCAAAATTTGTGACTTCATTTCTCACTTCATGATATTTTTGGAATATTCGTGATCTATTTCCGATTTATTTACTTTTGTAACCTGTAGATACAAATACAAAAATACAAACATCAATCGCGATTCACTCCTACACCGCCGAAAACAATTGAAAGTCACGATTTGCATTCGCATGATTTCTGCCTAGAAAGGGGGAAAAAATAAGGGCAGCTGAGTGAAAACCGGGAAATATAACAAAAAACCGGGAGAGTTGGCAGCTATGTATATATGTATATATAAAATATATGTATATTATATGTATATTAAATATGTATATATATATATAAAATATTTCAGGTATATCCACCCACAAATTGCATGTAGATCTGTGATACTTTCAGTGATGCTTGCAAGCATTTTAAAGCAAATTGTCAATATTAAATTTGCCAATTTTTATGAATTTTTTTGTAATTTTTATGAAAGCTGCTTCGTTTCTGCTACTTTACATGCATATAATTATTTTACTTGAACCTTTAATTATGTATAATCTCTTCTCTTGAACCTTTAATTATGTATAATATACTCTTAAGTTTCTAAGAGGTCACACTCAATTTACTTTTATGCACCTTTAACTACGAAATAAGGCATCCTAAATAAATATTAAATTTGAGAAATTAAGCTATTATCTATCAAACTCTAGCCATATAGCAAACTGTAGACGTATTATATTAAAATATCCCCATGTTATGGTACTTTACTAAGATGACTGAGGTCATTTTGGAAAAACATAGTTAAATAGATTTTTTAAAAGAATGCAGGTATGGCCAAATTTCATGTTATTATGCTACATATGAGTGATTTGTATGAGATCAGAAATAATCTGTTTTCTTCTAATGTCTCAAAAAATTAATTTTGTTGAATGAATTTTATTTTTAATTTGGGTGTTTAGCACAAAGCAGTGTTCCAGAATATTAAGAAATTTGTCTCAGTCGCACTAACAGTTCCTTTGTTAAAAGATGACAAGAGTTTTTGTTGACAGTAGAGATCGGAAGTCAAAAAATTAAGTTTGCATGTCTGTAGTGTTGAATTATGTGATTATTGACTTAAAATATTGTGAATGTTTCGTTTAATAACAAAGTTTTAAACTACTAAATTTTGAAAATGAGACATAATGGTCTTCTATTATTAACACTTTACAACAAAGTTGAAAAGTGTTTATGACTTTGTTCATTCTGTCTGTCTGTCCGTTAGCACGATAACTGCCGTAAAAATGACTTAATCAAAATGAAATTTTAGTATGCTGTTCAGACGGTCTGTAGGACCTATGGGAATATAAATAAATAATATCACCCAATTAGTTTTGGATTGAACCCGGGTTGAAAAAATGAAATACATTGAACCCTATGGGACCTGATTTTTCAAACATTTTTTAAGCGGATTTAAAATTCACAAATTGCTTCGAAAATTTTAGGTAATATTCAAATTATTCCATAAAATATAAAAAAAAAAAAAAAATCAGCAAAATATATTCAGTAGTTTTTTAAATAAAAATTAAAATAATAATTACACCTCTTATATGAAGCGATCACGTGACCATGATATGAAACGATCACGTGACCAACTTCAAAATATAATATGGCACCCATCTTGTCTCAAAATCGTCATTCTTAAAGTTCTTTTTAATTCATATTGAGTGCTGCATTCGTCGTAAAACCTCTATTTTCGCTTAAATTCTGTGCATCTACATACTGAAACAACGCAATTACAATATATTTGAGTTTAAATGAGCATCCAACTTTGATTATTTCTCTAACGAAGCCTATTTTTCACTTATGTGAAATGTAAACAGCAAAATATGTAGGATGAGTTGTATAGGAATTGCTGTATTTTTTTAACGCAAAGGAATTTAGCTCATGGAGTCTGCATAGCTGATATGAAAGAAATATTCATTGACTTTACCGAGAGAAGGACGATTTTTTGCGATGAAGTTTTAAGCATAGAGTACAATTACTTATAGCTCCATGGTCTTAATTTTTAAATAAAATAAATTATTATAGTATTGTGATGAATGACATGAATGGGAAATTATTTATGAATGAAATGCTGCTTTTTTAGAGAGAGCCAGGCGTGTTATTTTTTCTATGACGTCATTTGAATGAATTTCAGTTGTTTTCGATGAAGTTTTTAAATTTCGATGAAGTTTATCGTGGTATTATGATAATTCTAAAATTGTTACAGAGTAATATATCACATTTTAGAGATGTTTAAACCAGGCAATTTATATTTCAATGCCGTCATTTGAATGAAGTTCATTTTTTTCGATGATTGTTTAAGTTTTCAAATATAATAAATCAATGTAGTATTGTGAGAAGTTTTAAAATATTACCAAGGAATGTATTGCATTTTAGATATGTTTAAATAAAATTGCATTGAAGTTGGAAAGTGTTTCATAATCAATGCTTTAAGCATGATTGATCTTTCTTGTTTATTTTCCATTTGCTCTTAAAGTCCCTAGTTTATATTATAAAATAAAAATATATATTTCATACCTGCCAACTTTTTGAGTTGAAAAGTCAGAAGATTTTAAATAACATCCAAAAAAGGGTGAAATGATAATTCAAGGCCAAAACAGATAATATTACGAAAAATTGCATAAAATAACATTTTAAGACAGATACAACAATTTTCTTATACGCATAAAATCCAAATAGTACATTTAAAAAAAAATGTTAATTTCACTCAAAAGTGCTAAAATTTACAAATTTTATTTTTTAAAAAAAAAAGGGGGGGGGGGCTAAAATTTATGATTTTCCCAGAAAGTCACTAAAAAACGCTATTTGCTAACATTTCCAACTTCATTTAAAAGCACTGAAATCTTCGATTTTTTTAGTGCCATTTTAGGATAAAGTGACACCAATAAGAATAAACTTTCTTATATGCAAAAAATCCAAACAGTACATTCAAAAGAAATGTCAATTTTATTCAAAAAATATGAAAATTTATGATTTTGTAGAAAAAATACTAATATTTGTGATTTTTCAGGAATGCACTAAAAAACTGATAGTTTATCCAAGATCATAAACATTTGAGATTTGATTAAAAGGTGCTAAAATTTGTGACTTTTAAGAAATAGTTCTAAAATTCAAGTTGCACTGATAGGTTGGTGATATTAAAAGAAATTCACTCGGCAATAAATTACTAACTGGCATAATTTCATTAGTAAGTAAAATAATTATATGCGTGTAAAATAGCAGAAACGAAGCAGCTTTCATAAAAATTACAAAAAATTCATAAAAGTTGGCAAATTTGATATTTAATATTGACAATTTGCTTTAAAATGCTTGCAAGCATCACTGAAAGTATCACAGATCTACATGCGATTTGTGGGTGGATATACCTGAAATATTATATAAACATATTTTATATTATATATATATATATATATACACATATTTAATATATATATAATATACATATATAATATTATATATACATATTACCTTCTTATAAAGTTTCATATATCTGAGTTTAAGGGGAAAAAAATAATCTACAGTGAAATGGAGTTACATTTAACAGAACTTTTAAGGGTGCTTAATATTTTAAACAAAAAGTAACTCTTTTAAGTGATGTACAGACTCTGATCTCATTTTACTGTATCTTGATTACGGTTATAAGTGAAACATTTTTAGAAAAAGAATGAAAAAATATTAACACTATTAGAATAGGATATCAGGATAAGGAATAAACACTATTCACCGCAAATGGCATAAAGGTCAATAACCAACTAATTAATTTATACTTAGCTAATACCAAAATTTTAAAAACACTGCTTAATTGTCACCATGTTAAGACAATCGATCATAATTTTTTTATAACTTAAAGAGCTAAACAATATAAACTTTTAAAAGCAATACCAATTAGTATGGCAAAGCCATGGTAATTTAGTTTAAATTTATTGCATTGCATATTAAGGACCTAGTTGATGCTCATAACTACACTGCTTTCTAAAAGCCAAGGAATTAACAGTTTTTATGCATTCTATGAGCTAAATGTTGAAAAATAAGTATTTTAAATAACGACAGAAAAAAATCTGTTTAGGTTTTATTTAGAATAGAATGTGTTTACAATAACTTGGGATCATGCTTCCACTGTAGTAACCAGCACAAATCAGCACCAAATAGTTTTGTAATGAGTAAACACTCATTACAGAAATCCCAGCTAGAAACTTGTTAAGGTTTCAGTTGACAGCAGGGGAAGGAAAACAAAAAAGTTTCTAGCTACAATTTTTGTAATGAGTAAAATGCAAAGATATACACACACTGGGGCTTTCACACACATTTATGTCAAAGGATATAATAGTGTGAATCTTCCATTTTTCGATACATCAAAATAAAAATCAGATAACTTAAAACATACATATTTCAATGTATATAAACATAAATAAATATGAAGGAATTGTTTCATGTATTTGATTAAAAAATGATTGAAAAAGCTTTATTCAACCTTTCCAATATGAAACTATGATAATATCTAAATTTTTAAGGCCTATTTGTGTGAAAATTACTCTCAAAATGACATTTTAACATATATATATATATATATAAAAGAAGAAAGAAAAAAAAAATAAAGTGACAAGGTTTTTTTCTGTCTTGAAAATTCAGCTAACTTTGTACTGAAATTTGTGGCTATCTGAAACTTAGATTTTCTGCTACAGAAAACACAAATCTTTTATTATTTATGATACATAAGTATTGAAGTGTCCTTTTTAAGTATAGTATAGCTTGCTCTTTTGGTAAGATAAAACATACCCAAATTTGATCCTAAAGGAAATACTATTGTTGTCACTCATAGACATTAACTGCCAAAAACTTATATTTTTACTTCATATTTTTCTTTCTTTCTTGAGCTGCGAGTCAGTCACATGTTTCGGAGCAACATGTGATTCACAGAAGAGAAAAGAGAGTGATTCGCAGAAAAGAGTATTATAACCAAAGAAAACAGACAGTCATGATTGGGGCATAGCATTTTTGATATTGAAACTTCGAAATCTTATGAAGCCAAGAAATTTTAATATTATTTACTAAATTTGTTGTCTGTCATTTTTTTCAAGTTGTGATTAATAAAGAACATTTTTGGAAAGAAGTAAAACTGTTAAATAACATTAAGTAGCATTATGAAAACCAATTTGGAGTTATCAATGGTACTTATTTTAATTTGATCACTAATTATTATTATTACCTTTTTTTTTTACAAGGTTTTTCTTCTGAATGGCAACTTTTAAAAATATAAAAAGAAGTTCATAATTAAATAAATATATACTAGTTTTATCCGCAGTACATGGCATTCTAATGCTTAAAAATGGATGTTTTCTAAAATTCAGCTAACAAAATGCTTAGTTGTGGGGCTACCCAGTTAATTATCTGAATACTATGGAATATTTATATTCAAAACCCAAATTTTAACTGTAAAAAATTTTAAATCCTGCTGAAAAAATTAATTGCAAATCCTAGTTGTATGCTGCACGAGTTTATGCAAAACTACTATTCTTCTCTTCCATATTGAAAAAAACCTCTCTAAAAATGAAACTGCTATTACAGATTTTAATCAAAACTCTGACATTTGGCAATTAGATATGTTAATCTCCTCGGAATGCATAGTTTGTATTGCAACCTAGCAAATTTAGGTATACTGATACCATCTAGATGTCTATCAATTTTCCTGCTTTAAAATATAATATGCATTTCATTTGCATCACAGCAATAGAGGCATTTCATAATTATATAAATCAGTGATGGAAAAGTTTTTGTACGAGGGCCACTAGAAAAAGTGAAAACTTCATGGGTTAAGTTAAAATCATCTATATAAATATATGTACATATATTTTTTTTAAAAGCTGACTGGACATAAATATATAGAATGTCAATAAGTTTTTTTAAACATCTCATTTGCATGTGAAGGATACAGCTATTTATTAAGTTCTTTTAATTTAATTGTTTTGCAACTATTTCATTTTTTTCTTAGATAAACACATTAGATGCTGACAATTAAAAGAGTTCTTTTACAAAGTCTAATCTGCTATCTTTGCACACCTTCTAATGTTCCCGCTAGGAGTTTTTCAAAGGGTGCATCATCCTGCCCTTTTTTAAAATTGAAAACTGCACCTTGTCTTTTCTTGAAGTTGAAAAATGTGCAGTGCCCTTTTTCAAAAATCCCGATCATTTTCTGGTCACTGTTTTTTAAATATAAAATGTTACATTTTTTTACAGAAAAAGAGCCAAGTCTTTAAAATCTTGAAAGCCATTAGGGGGGGGGGGGGGGGCATGCCAGCCATGATTGTGCTCTACAGTGAAATCCTTCTGGACAAGCTATTTTCCACATAACCACCATAATCTTATTTCAAGCATAACAAGTCAGTATTATGACGGTGATAAACTATCCACTTCGTCATTCATAAATGGCGTCTTAAGAGAGTGTCATTCACTGTCTCACTCATTTCCCCAATCACTGAAGTAAACTAATGCAGTTAACACACAGAAGAGCAATCAACCCGCAGTGTCTATTGAAAACATCCACTCAAATTATTTACACTTATTTTGCAATAAAAATAAAAGAATCTGGGATTCTGACTATTAAATTGGAATTCTGACTATTAAAGTTACTAGTTGCAATAGAAAGTTTCACACGCTCGCAATTAAGACAAATTTGATTATAATAACAAACAAAAAAAATTACAGATTTTGCTGGTTAAGGAATAAATTGTAAAAACAGAACATTGAGTTATTTTTACATCAAAACATAGTGAATGCAATAAAAATCCGAAGATGATTAGCACTTTATTAATTATGAAAATCGGTGGATTATATGCTAAATATTATGGTATCTGGACAGTGGCGCAAGTAGACATTTTGGTGTCCTTAAGCAAATAATTTTGAGGCCCCCTTTCCCATAATGCACAGTCTTTAGATAAGCAAAATATGTTCAGGGCAAGAATTGCCCTATTTTCGGTCAGTGTCCTGGAGTGATTACTTTGTCCTGCTCCATGATGGTACATCACTGTATCTGGAATCCCATTTTAAGTGTAGAAAGAAAACATCCCTTTGGAATGAATGTTTTCATTTTCTTTCTGTTCTGAGTTTCTGAAATATCTTGATTTAAAAAATACAAAATGTTTGCAAATCGCTAGAGTAGTTTAAAATAAATGTAACATGAGAGAAAAAAAAAAAAAACTTGAAAAACCATTGACCCTATTAATAACATGAAGAAATATATTAAAAAGGAAAGGAGATTCCTTTTCATCGATTTCGATGTTTCTGTTGTTAGTCAGAATCTGGCATGAACAATGTGAAAATCGGAGTATTAATTATACATTTCAGCATATCGCTAGAATTTTGTATAAAAAAATAAAAATAATTTATTATTATGTCAAAAAATAAAAAAAAATATTAAATGCAAAAACAGAGAAAAGTTAGATAAAAAAAATCACCCCTCCAAGATAAAAAAAATCATTTAAAAAAAAACTGAAAAATCAGAACAATTTCTTATAATTAAGAAATTATTAAATTCACCTATGTTAAATTTGTAGTTTAAATAATATTCCGAAGTAAAAGTTATTTTTACAGACAAAAGACAAAAAATTAAAAATGCTACCAACTCAATCAAAGGTGCATCCATGAGGGAAGGATTCGAGAGTCTGAACTGCACCCCTTTGAAATCCTAAAAAGGTACTAGTAATACATTTGTGAGAAAACTGTAAAATACTGAATATTAGAAAAGACTAGTTATTTAATTTAAAATTATGTATATTTACTTCAGTGATTAGTATTTTTATTCTTTTGGGAAAATGTAGAGGGCATTTTCATCAACTATTTTATAATATGTTCACACCCAGAAATAGAATGAAATGACATGAAAGAGAGAAACCCTTAAAATATTATATAAAATACTTGCTTACAATATTGTTAATATATTTACCAAAATAATAGTTTCACATATGAAAATGGTTCAGCTCTCACAAAATGTGTACAATTCTCTAAAAAAACGGAGAAGTCCTTATAAAATGCCATTTAAAATTGAAAACACACACTTTTTTCTTTAAAGGTGCTCAATTTAGAAGCACCCTGCCCTTTCTTGAGTCTAAAGTGAACACTACCTTTCTGTTACAATATTATAATTACATACGTTAAATTTTTATCTAATAATTTTTGTTTTTACTTTTATATAACGGCCCACATTTTATATTAGGCAGGCCATAAAAATCATATGAAGAAATAGTTTACATTCAGGTTAAATCTTACTCCACATCTCTAGATAGATTCAGCACACTTCAAACCCGGTGACAATGTAAAGTTGGTTTATTCATTACTTTTGAAATAGTGATATTAGCATATGAAACATTGGTAAGCACAGCAAAGAGATAACATTTTCTCTTAAACAAACAGATATTTTAGTTCTCTTTAAACAAAAAATTACATTTAATTAGACTCCTTAGAAAATGAATAATCCAGAAGTTATAATAAAAGCATAGTAATATCATAGCTGCCAACCTCCAAATATAAAAAACCGGGAGATTTTTGTGCAAAAATATGAAAAAACCGGGAGATTTTGATAAGCCCAATTTTAGACGATGCAGAGAGATTGCAAAAGTGGAAATTATTTTCACAATTAAACAAAACAAAATATAAGAAGGATCGCGCACAAAAGTGGTTTTTCGCGATACAGCTACAAAATAGCCTTTCATTTCATTAATAATATGTTTGAACAAGTTTTCTGTATAAAATACGAAATAATTATAAAAAAATTGACGATGCTGACAGATTGCAAAAGTGGAAATTATTTTCACAATTAAACGAAATATATGGAGGATCGTGCACAAATGCCATTTTTCGTGATATTGCTGCAAAATAGCTTTTCGTTTCATTAATATTATGTTTGAACAATAGTTTTTCTGTATAAAATACGAAATAATTATAAAAAAAATTGACGATGCTGACAGATTGCAAAAGTGGAAATTATTTTCACATTAAACGAAATATATGGAGATTTGCACACAAATACTGTTTTTACCACTACTGCTGCAAAAAAAATACTTTCATTTAATTAATAATACGTTTGACCAATAGTTTTGTATATAAAACAAAATAATTTAATAAAATTTTAGTCGATGCAAATGTGTTTTTCCCACATTAATTAGATAATCATTGATCATCTCCCGTGACGCTGTGGGAATAATCGCAGTTTGTGAGCGCCGATTACGCGATAGCTGGGAAATGCATTTTTAGACAAAAGAACAGGAAAACTTCAATTTCAAAATTTGTGTCTTTGTTTCTCATTTCGTAATATTTTTGGAAAATTCGAGATCTATTTCCGATTTTTTTACTTTTGTAACCTGTAGATACAAATACAAATGTATCGCGATCCATTCCTACACAGCGGTAGCAGAAAACTGCACCGTGGAAAACAACTGAAAGTCACGATCTGCATTCGCATGATTTCTGCCTAGAAAGGGAGAAAATAAGGGCAGCTGAGTGAAAACCGGGAGATTGAGCGACTTAACGGGGAGACCGGGAGATATAGCGAAAACTGGGAGAGCTGGCAGCTATGTAACATACATGAATGTGCTATATAACATAATTTCATTTGACCTATTAGTACATGTGTATACATTATACACATTTTAAATTAATCAAAATAATATACAACTAATAAGAATATAAAACAAACAAAAATGTAATAGAGAAAAACATTTGATGTTTGAATTACATTTACTATACAAATAATTCCACACTAACTTTCAGGAAACTATATATAGAAATATACCTGTAAGGTGGTGTGGCATTCCTGCGTTCATCACGTCTTCGGTCACTTCGAGTTTTTCCATGAGACATTTCAACCCGAATTCTAGACCCACACAATCGTCTAAAAGACATAAAAAATCATAAATTCATATATTTCAACAACTGTTTAACAAAATTCATAAAATAATCAGAGGAAAAGCATCGAATGGAGAAGGTTACAACTATTTTCTAGAGTAATCATATTTATGATAGCTGCCACCCAAATAGCATAATATAATCCCCTTACAATAAATAAAACAGTTGCTTGTGAGAATATAACGTTTTAATACTTTCATAAAGAAAGCAAGCATAGAAAAATTAAATGGATATAATTGTTTAAGGTGTTTCTGGCCCTCTTCCTCAGATCACAATGTCTTCTCTTAACAACAGCTAAGAGAGAAAAAATGACAGTGCTTTCTTAACTGTTGTTAAGAGAAGACACGGTTTATGACCTGAGGAAGAGAGCTAAAAATGCAGTCAAAATAATTGTAGTTACCTAATTTTCCTATCCCTGCTTTCTTTGAGGAATTATTAGAACATTGTATAATCCCCTTAATTTACCAGGTAAGTTTTAAAACTTTTTACAGTTATAGAAAGCAAAGAGATAAAAGTAATGGAACAGAATAGCAAATATAACTTTGATGAAATGCACTTCTCGAGAAACAAGCAAAATATATCTGAAGAATTTCATAAAATAAGTTAAAATTCCCTAACTCAAAGTGTTAATCCTATTTATAAAATACATTTCCTGGAAAATGCTGAAAATTGTTGCTTGTTGAAATTAAGATTTAAATTGTACCTGTAAACGTAGACTGTAGAACCTTCAAAAGTGGCAGATTTTAGTTTTGTGATTGGGGAGAAGCGCATTGTGCAAATGTATGCGGATTGCATGCAATTTTCACTGTTATTTATATGAATCTCTTATTTATTTTGTTATTTTATATAACTACACTACTTTAACTCCCGGGCAATATCGAGTCCTATCTTTCAGTATATATATATATATATATATATATATACACTAATGTTAATCTTTCAATTTTATCCCCCCAATCTACAACTAATTGAAAATGTTTACTCATCACCCTGGATCCAATACCTTGACGTTAGTTTACTAATTCAAAATGAAAATAATTTAAAATTTATGACAAAACAGCTTTATATACATTCAAAAACAGCTGTATAATAAATACATTCAAAGTCAACAAACTTCAATATTTTTCATCACACCTTTCAAAATCAGTGTTTAAAAATATCATTAATAATCAGTTAATACAAATAAAAAAGTTAAGCTCACCATGCTACTCTGAAGAAAATATTCAAAATCTAATAACCACCACCATCAAAAATCACTACCCGCCAAATCTTATTTTTTCATTTATAAAAACCCATTTCAAATTTAAATTCAACACCATGCTCAAATTACAGTAACTTATTGATAGGTCAGTCTCAACATCTTTTGAAAAATTGAATGCAATATATTCATCAAAGTTACCAATATGTACAAACACATCATCAAAAAGTATAACCTCACTTTTGGAAATGAGTTATTTAATTCAGTGCTTACACTTGATTTGGAGTAATATTTCCAACAATAAAAAATTTAATTAATTTTATGAAACATTTAGATGATTCAGCATTTTCTATTCACCATGTTACAATCCTTGCCTATAACTTTTAACTGTAACCAATTTTGTGTTGGCTCCTAGACTCATCCTCCATTCCATTCGACAGTTTCAGGTGACAATGGTAACACTTTTTATATTATTTTATTTCTTATTCAAATTAAATTCTTTAAATGTTATTGTATTATTATACAATGGCATTGAACTGACTTATGTATTTTGATGTTTATTGCTTACTCATTCTGATCCAAATATCTCCATTCTTCTACGTCGGGCCATGTGCATAATTTCTGTAATAAAATTTATAGTTATGCAAACAGAAACGTAGAATTTTAGTATTTCCAAACCAGGTATGGCCCTTGAGAATGTATATGATTTTGGAAATACTTTTTACTTTATTTTATTGTATTTTTCTTGTGTGATATTCTTACAATTTTTGGGGTGCTTGTAAAGGCCTAGCTCCTTTTGTTGATTTATCAGTTTGAATCTATTCAGCTCATTCACTATTCATGCACTTACACCACGTATACTAATGCAGGGATCAAGGGGTTTAGTACTTGAATTAAATTTTTATTTCTTTATTGGGAGAAGTTACAGGCTCAATTAATATCATGGCTTTCTCAGCACAATATCCAGATTTTAATTTCAAATGCTTACCTTATATGTGGAACACGGTACAAGAGGTATTTAGTAGTTTTATATATAAAGGAATTATTCTCAAGCCATTCATTGGGTCAATTTTATTTTACTTTTACATGTGCTTTTCATACAACTTTCAATACTTTATATGGAAAACTAACATTTGCATTCAGTAAAACACGTTTTCACTAAAGATAATAACAAATATTAATCTTTAATAAAAAAAAAAAATATATAACAATGTATTCATAGATGTTAATAGGCATATCAATTTTATTATATCCCTACTAAAATGCTTGTTATTTTATTTGCCTAAATCATTATTTTAATACCACTTTGGGGAAAATATCCCTTCAAAAGTTTCATACTTATTTTTCAAAATAGGATAATATGTATTATGCAAAAATAATAAAATCAACCTTAATAATTAACCAGAATATAAAAATAAGCAAGTCTAGTCAATTTAATATGCAACATTTAGAAGATAGAGATGGGAAGATATTAATGGACTCTCTGTGACTCACAAGAACATAGTGAATTGAATAATCACATTTTATTATGCAAAAATAATTAAAAGATTAACCATTCAGCGATTTATGCCAAATATAACAACTTTTTAAGAAGCATATTAATTATTGCCATGAAAAAAACCGTTATCTTTTACATTCCACACAGCTGTAAATCCCCATTGTCACAGTGTTTTGATTGACATTACTGTGCAAGCGGCCATAAATCCCTATTGTCAAATTAATTTGATTGGTATCAACATGCATGTGGCCATAAATCCTCACTGTCACATTAATTTGATTGGAATTACCATGGCCACAACCATAAATTTGCACTGGCCTTCACAGAAGACAATTTTCGGTAGGAAACTATGCAAATTCCGTAATCTGTAGTATGAGGATGTTTCCCGTAGAAACTACGCAGAATCCATAGTAATCAGTATATGAGTAGGATGACACATCATCTAGCGTTAATTTTGAAGATCACACATTAAATGCTAAATTTTTTTCCAGGCAATTTTGGTAAAGAATAATGCAGATTAATTTCAGGGATTGGTAAATATTGGTATTTTTTATGTTTTATAATTATTTTTAGCGGAACCAGTTTTCATCCTACAAACACAAAGATGCCACAGTTTTGTGTGTTGCATTGTGAAAATATGCTAAAATTATGCACTACAGCATGAACCTAGTATAAACCAGTTTGATACAGCAGTCGACTGGATACTTGGGAATAAGTTGAGTTGATAGACGTGATTGTTCAGAGGCAGTCTGTAAACAAGAATACATTAAAATCATGATTCCGAAAAGGCTTTTGGTCACCAGAACTGGCAACTTATTGCAGAAATTTTAATCACCATGAGCACAAACTTTGTTACCAATGATGACTGAGAATCTACATATCTACCAAAAATTGCCCACTGTTTCCTATTTTGGTTATCACCAAATAAATTTTATCATCTAAAGATAATTAAAATCATATAAATAAAATTGAAAATCTCTGTCTGTCTCATCATCATGGGAGAACGACTAAAACAAATTTGGTGAAATTTTGTGGGTAATCTTAAAATAGCCCCACATCAAATTTAGTCCATGTTTCGAGTTTCTAAGACCAGAGGTTGTCGAGATATTAATGAAAAAACAAAACTTTTATTTGTCTCATCATCAAGGGAGAACAGCTGAACCGAATTTAATGAAATTTTGTGGGTAGCCTTGAAATAGCCCCACTTAAAATTTAGTCTATGTTTCGAGTTTCTAAGATCAGGAGTTGTCCAGATATTAATAAAAAGCAAAACTTGCATTTTATGAGGAAGAATCAATCTTATATCATGTTGCTCAGCAACACAATTAAATCAAATGTGTTTGTTAATTTTTATTATTATTTTTTCAATTTGAGTAAAAAATAAATGGATATAAAAATATATCTTATAAATGAAAGGTTTGATTTTTCTTTTAATTATATTAATTACGGACTGCATACATCAATTTCATTTATTTTGGCAAACAGTTTTCAAACTTATATATTATGTTTAGCCAATAAACTCATATATTGTGTTTAGCTAATAAACTCATATATTGTGTTTAGCCAATAAACTCATTTAGCCGATTGTTGAAACAGAATAAGAGTAGAACAGGCATATTTTCTAATACATTTTTAGCGTATTCATTTATTACATACAAACGGGATCAGGATTCAGGATGTTTTATTTAGATCTGCAAATTCAGAGAGAATTTGGCAAGATATCGCTAACTTGGCAACTTTTTTTAAACGTTGCCAAATTGACGGAAATGTCGCCAAATTGATAAAAATGACACAAAATCAATTAAATTAATTTTATTTTGTTACAATAGAGTACTAAAATGATGTTTCGGTAGAATTTGTCTGCCAGTCCAACCGTCCTACTTACATATTTAGTAAATTTTTAAAATGTCGTCAAATTGATAAAAATGTTTGTAAATCCATAAAAACATCTTGAAATTGATAAAAGTGCGCTAAATAAATGAAAATAATTGTGTTTTGTTAGGGATAGTATTGTGATGATGTTTCGTCAATCTGTCACCAAGTCAAGTGGGACTGTCAGTTCTGCAGTCCCACTTGGCAAGAAATTTAGCATTTTTTTTAAATGTCACCAAACCTTCCATAGAGATAGCATTATTCATATGATATTTTTTAAATCTTTTCCGATTTGAATAATAAAGATATGTATACAAAATAAATTTCATTGACATTGCATTTTTGAGTGTATAATATCAATTACGGTCTTCAAGTTTAAATATTATTATTATTGATATTTTCGGGGGTTATTGATATTTTAAAGTTATTATGCCATTGTTTTATTATGGCAAAAATTGTTGAAACTCATATTGCGTGAGTAATCTTCAACAAATGCACGGGTATATCTTCTAATCTACGAAAATATAAGTAGTACTGGTATATTAGCATATATTTTGACATATATTGGAATCAATTACGGCCTTCTGGTATAAAGAAAAGATTACAGGGAATATTGATATTTTCAATGTATTACATCTGCTTTAATTTGGAAAAGATTTTTTAGACTCATATAATCTTCTACTAACACACGGGCATATCTTCTAATCTATGACATTATAAGCAGTACGGGTATATCTTCCTATATAATTTTAGCACTTTCATTTTGGCATATATTGGAATCAATTACTGCCTTCAGGTTTAAAGATATTTTCAATTTATACATGTAATCTACTAATACAGGATATATCTTCTAATATTCACATATATAAGTAGTACAGGTACGGTCCCATACAATTTTAATGCTTTTATTTTGCATATATTGATTCAATTTCATATTTTTTGTAAATCTGCTTTGCTTACAAAAGGGGCCAGGATGTTTTATTCTTCAGATCTGTACATGAAGATAATTTTGTATAACAGATATTCTTAAACTTTTTTTTTTAGGAGAATTAAATTAAATATTTTAACAGAATATTTATATATATTAAATATTTTAACAGAAAAATGACTGTACTTCAACAAAATAAAATCAAGTATTAAAAAATGATGGTACTTAACGAAATTTAAGAAATAATGATACTTAAAAAAATTTTGTACAAACACAATACTTAGAAAATATATTGTACTTTAACGAAATTTCAAAAAACCTATACTTGCTTTAAAGAAATTTTTAAAAAACTATACATCTCACGTAGCAATAGCTGTTTGTTAGACCACTACACAGACGTAACATGAAAATCATAAAATTTTATACAGTTGAGAAATTAAACTTTAAATTACCCTCTAAAACAAAGCAAAAGCAATGCTTAAATCAAAACACAGTACTTATTTAATGAAACCCAAAACTTAAAAAAGTGTAAATATCCAAATTGCACAAATGGCTGTTTCCACATTGCAGTCATCAAAGAATGATTATTTCTATGTAAATTTTCTGCTTCTACATCTATTTTATCTATTAACATGCGCTATCTTTAATTTTTGTATGATATTCACGTTTTTAATGCATTTTTACACACAAAGCAACAATACAACAAAAATAAAATGGCTGAAGTCGAAGATAACAGAAAGCTAAAAGGGGTTGCCAGAAGAACACGGAACATTTCGCACAAAGTGCAATTTATTTTTGTGCCACATTCGGTGACTTATCACTCCCGAAAAAAAAAAAGTGGAAAAAACCAAATTTTTTATATCAAATCTGTACCATATTTTGATTAACAATGTCGTTTAGTATACTACAGAAATTTGCATATGATTGTGAATTTTAAGTTTCTTTATATTATATACTCCGTATGAAGAATGGGTATGCTGCTAGTAATTAAATATAAAACGATATTTAAATTATAACAAAATTGGCATTTCTTACGATCCATCCAATTCCTTCACAGCTTCTTCAGCATCTCTACGATCTTCAAACTCAACGAAAGCAAATCCTGGAGGATTACGAGCAATCCAGACATTTCTTAATGGGCCATATCTACTAAATGCATCTTCAACATCTTCTTTAGTAGCTCTACTCCCTAAACTTCCAATATAGACTTTGCAGTCCATATTCCAATCACTAAACCTTGACATACTGCAAATAAACTTTTGAAAAAGAAAAAATAAATTATATATATCTGATATTTTGTACATATTTCCAAACAATTTATGAACAAATACAATTAAAACAAAGAAGATGTTATAGACACTTATCTATATAATAAAATTGAAAATCTATCTAGGTATATATTTGTTTCATCATCACTGCACCAAATTTCATGAAATTATGTGGGTAGCCAGCCATAGAATAGCCCCACTTAAAATTTAGTCTATGTTTCGAGTTTCTAGGACCAGGGGTTGTCTAGATATTAATTAAATATGCACAATTAAACCTTCCATAGAGATAGCATTATGTAGACATTTTTTTAGCCAATTTATTTGAAGAAAATTATATCATGTCGTTTAGCAATGGAATTAAATCCAATGTGTTTACGCGGCAGACGACTTTTATTAAATCTTTTCAGATTTAAATAATACCGATATATATAAAATAGATTTTATGGATATTGCCATTAGACTGGATTATATGAATTACGGTCTTAAGGTTTAAATATTATTATTATTATTGATATTTTTTAGGATTATTGATATTTTCAATATATTACATCTGTTTTATTACAGACAAAAATTGATGAAGCTCATATATTGTGCATAGTATGAATAATCTTCTACAAATGCATGGTTATATCTTCCGATCTATGAGAATGTAAGTAGTGCAGGTATATTACGAGTGTTATTGATATTTTCAATTTATTACATCATTTTAAAGATTTTTTAGACTCATTTTGTAATATGGGTATAATCATCTACTAACACACAGTCATATCATCTAATCCATGACAATCACAATATAAGTAATACAGATACTTCCCATATAATTTTATTGCTTTCATTTTGTCCTGTATTGGAATTAATTATGGCCCTTTAGGTTTAAAGATTATGGGATTATTGATATTTCCAATTTATTGAGTCATGTGTTTTATTTTGGCAGAGATTTTAGAAACTCATTGTAGTATACGGGTAATCTTCTACTAATGCACAGGTATATCTTCTAATATATTTGTGAATATAAGTACTACAGGTCCTATACGGTTGATCCTGAAAATAGACCCCCACTCATTTTTCAAAGTACGATCCCGAATCAAGTTAACACGATTCTTCGCGGTTGCAATTTCATTCCGTATACTTCGCCAATCTGGTAGCCCACGACTTCTGGGAACCAACGGACATCCAATCAGAGCATGACTGTTTGGGAATCTGCATTTTAATAGGCAGGAAGTATTTCAATTAGTCTTCTATGTATTTCATCAGACCTTTTTCGATCGAATTCGTTGATTCTTGTCTTTTTCGATCGATTTTACAAAGATTTGGACATGTACACTTTTTTGAATAAATATTTAAAACAATTCCTTGTAATTCATGTACATTAACATTTTATGCAAATTTTCAGTAGATATGTAGAATTTTGTAGATTTAATTGGATTGGAGTGTGAAACATGTTTCTGTGTTGAATGTAGGCGTATGTTCAAGAAAACGTGTTCCGGTGTGGATGCAATTAAAAATATGGATATTATCAATAAATATTTTTGGATTGCAGAGTGAAACGTGTTCCGTTACGTAAAGGTTAGTTTTTTTATTTATTCGTCCAGTGTTTTGAAATTGTCTTTTGTATTTTCTCGTATTTTTAAAATGGTTCTCCTAAGTATTGATTTTCCTTAAATTTCGTTAAAGTACAATCTTTTTTCTAAGTATCATTTTTTCTTTAATTTTGTTAAAGTACAATCTTTCTTCTAAGTATCGTTTTTTCTTTAATTTAGTTAAAGTACAATCTTTTTTCTAAGTACCGTTTTTTCTTAAATTTTGTTAAAGTATTGCTTTTTTTTTAATTTTCGATTTATAAGTTTTTGATATTGATTTAAATTCAAAAAATATTTTAAGTATAGAGTGTTTTAATATGGTTTCTAAAATTTTATTATTCTGCCATTACACAATATTTTTATAATTCTGCCATTACGCAATATTTTTAAAATGCACAAAAATCGTATTTTGTAATCTTTTTATGAATATTATTCACTTTTATTTATATTCAATTGCAATATCATTTAACAAAATTCCAGTTCATAAAATAGTAGAATACGACATCACTTTGGTAGAAGGAGCCATTTTAAAACACGGGAATATACGTACGTCACTTCAGTTGGGTGGAGTCAATTTCAAAACACTGAGAAACGCGCCAACTTGGCGCAATTTTGTACTTAGAAAAAAGAATGGGGGTCTATTTTCAGAATTTACCCTTTTGGCTTCCACCCGCCAGTCCTATATAAATACAGCATTGCATAAGGCATTTGTAATTTATTTTGCAGTAAAACTTATCTGCAATTAATGCAATCATTACATAAAAAATAAATATACACAACACTAAAGTCTTATGTATGCACAAATAGTAGTACCTACATACACAGATGATTTGTAAGAAAATAATGCACAATTATTTATTCTTCTTCACTGAGATATTTACTTTCGTCAGCAGAAAAATATAATTCACTAAAATGGGTAACTCTAGATTTAAATTATATTAAAATGTAGGCCTGTAATACTCATAGATTAGATAAAACTAAAAGCTTATTTGCAGTTTTTAGTCTATTTTTATACAATTAAAGTAGATAAAACCACACTCGAGAGCAGCAATACTTGGAGGCAGCAATACTTGGTGCTGTGGAGTCAGTACTTCAAATCTTCGTCCCAAGACTCCCTTTTCTTCCCTAAAGAATTTAGGATAGCATTTGCTTGCTAAGCTCTATTAATACAAATTCTATATTTTACTCTAGAATATTATTAGAATGCAAAAATTTATAATAAAGACCTATTTTTCCTTCACACTTAAAAATTTTTTTATATTTAGTGATTTAAAAATTTGTAGATTCTGCAATAAAAAATATTTTACAATTCATTTACTCAACTCTTCAATACTTGTTAGAACACATTTTATTGCAGCATTTCTTTAGAAGTCTGCATTTCACAAAAAAAAAAATAATTTCAATACTAACAGTTTTCATTGAAACATAATTCTGCAACATTGTTAACAATCACTTAGTTTTCAAAATTTAAAACTGGCTGCTCTTTTTAACTTAACTTTAATCACATCTGCTAATTTTAAACATGCAAGAAATGCTAGCTAATTAATCAGAAGTTTAAATAGGTTGATACACGATCAAGCTGAAATCGGCTTACTAGGTCATTCTTCTCATGTCAATTCGTAACATAAAATTCCACATCTTACTGATAATGTAATTCATTCCAAATATAACTGAATGTAAGTATTTGCTAAAATAACATTTTGAGTTATAATATTTTGGTAGAGCAGCCCCAATCCTTATCAGAGTCATTAAACAAAATTAAATTCCAGTCCCCCTTCTAAAACTTGAATAGTAAAAAAAAAAAAGACAAATTGAACACGGAAGATGGGCCGCCGGCATTTGCCTATAGCAAAAATGGCTCTATATTTTAATTTTAGAATATCAGTACACTCGAACTATCTTTTAATACCAACTGCATCAGAAAAGCTGTAATATACAAAAATGGGAAAATATACAGAATCGCATTTGCATCTTTTCAAGTTTCTGATATGAAAATATTAAAAAGAATAATTCTATATGCAATTTAAAGAACAGAAATAAATATTTTTTAACAGCTAAACAAAGGTTAATAACTAATAAAATTCGAACGTACTTATTTCTTGTACTCTTTTCTCACTGACGAAAATAATGATTATTATCGCTTTTAGTTTTATTAAATCAAAATTTCAACAATCAACGTGCAACGCAGATACTAGAATTAGAATCTCAAAAACAAGAAAAAAAATAAATAGGAGTGTTTGCTTGCTGCCAAGTGCAAATAAAAACACTAAATTCACTGAGTTACTACTACAAACCATATTATGTAGCAAACACAAACACAGTCTTTGACGCAAATTATGAAAATCTGCATTGATTGAAAACTTGACTTAAATTATACACG
Organism: Amaurobius ferox; assembly: GCA_951213105.1. Taxonomy (NCBI): domain Eukaryota; kingdom Metazoa; phylum Arthropoda; class Arachnida; order Araneae; family Amaurobiidae; genus Amaurobius; species Amaurobius ferox. Next base: position 46,550,655 of record OX578135.1, read on the forward strand.
TTGTATATATTGAGATAGGGTTCTTGTAGTAAGTATAGGCGGGACCGAAGGCGAACCAACGTCCAAACTTATGTTGGGAGTAAGGCTCCTATATATACTATCCTATATATACTGTCTATATAGGAGCCTTAGTTGCGAGATATGTCAATCAAGAAGTAGTGATTCACGCACGATAATTTAGCTGGATATAATTTTTTTAACAATTTTAAGTTATTTGATGTATTTCAGAAAAAGGCTTTTCATTAGTTTGCTATTTATGTGTTCTAAAACACAGAGATTCAATTTTTACTTTCCTTATATACAATAATGTATAAAGAAAGTATAGGGAGGTTTCACGTGACGTCATGTCCATCTAGCGGAGAAAATCCTAAATTCTCAATGTATAAACAAACGTTGAACTTGCATTAGGTTTGTATGTAAAAGATACGTTTTGGTGTGTAATTTAAAAAAAAAGTCGTTTAATTAAAACTATATCCAGCCGATATCATATATAATCATAATTTCTTTAAGACAAAGTAATTGAATTTGAAAATGGCGATTTGTGCTGCAGCAAACGATTCATACGTGATTGTAATGTATAATTTTTTTCATTCCCTCGAATAAATGAAAATAAATGGAATAAAATCAAGGACTTGTCTGTTAGAAGAAGTAAAGAAAACGATGTACGAATTGTTCTGTTTTGTACTAATTCTGATTTTCTTATAACGCAGTTTTCATACAATGAGGTATGCGGTTTTCATATAACATGGTACGAATTAATCTGATTTGCACTAATCTGAGTTTCGTATAACACGGTACAAATTAATCACGTTATGGGAGGGCTGACTGTACTGTTGAACCTATTTGAACATAAATTCCAATCTTCTACTTTTTTTGCAAACGTATTAATAACATTTTTGTGGAAATTAAGAGTTCTTATTTCTCATATGCGAAGAAAACTTTTCAAGATACAACAAGAGTTTGTATCTTTGTTATTAGATGATACCGCATCATATATCAATAAGAAATTAGCAGATTGCTTCTCTAATTAGATTATTTTGTGCTAATTAGACTTTTCTACTGGCACTGACATTGTAAGCATGCAAAGCAACATTGATATCGGGAAGATTAATTTGAGCTTGGTGACCAAAGATCTAACTATCATCAATCACTGTTTCACAAATACAAATTTTATAGTAAAAATTTTTATTTTTTAAAACTGATGTTAGGTAAGCATTGTTTCTATGGACCGCATACCACTGGACAAAATCTAACCAAAACTGATAAATTTTGGAGACATTTGATCTATGATTATGACAGGTGGCACCAGTCATGACCAAACCGTTTGAAAACTTGTTTCGGTCACAATCCAGTTATAACCAGAATGACCAAGGATTTTTTGCATCGCTGTTATGTGGTCACATGATACACAGAATACTTATTTTGCTTGAAATGCTGTCTAGAACCATGCAGAATAACCTTACTGTTTTTTCTCTAGTGAGTGACCTGATAACTGATAAACAATTGTTCACTGAGATGACCATTCAGTTAACTTTTCAAACACACCCTTGACGTGTGCAAAAGTTATACAATAAAATCAATGAGCAACTCATTGATTGTTTCAAAGGTGGACCAAGACTTGTTCAACATAAATGATAACCGAAAATGAAAATTGCAACAAAATTACTTACTTCTACAAAAGAAAGCTTGTTGAATGAAAGTTTGTCCAAAAGTACATACAAAATTAGCTAGAATATATTAAGTATCTATATGTGTGTATGATTTCATTCTATAACTATTTATTACCAGGCATGGGGTGGTTTGTGTAAAAAGGTGCTGGTATGAATTTTTATAAAGATTGGCAAATAACTAATCAGTTGCAAATGCAATATAATTTTTACATATATAGATATATTTAAAAAAATTTTAGCCAGAAAAACACTGCAAAGTTTGCTGAGATTTTATAAACAGCAAAAACTTCATTGTGTTCATCTAGCCTTTCTGACATTTAACAAAATATGCACTCTTTTAGCGTGTACGCTTATACACGATTGATAAGAATTTGATATTTTTGTAAATAATACTTGAATTTGATATAAAACAATCTTGAAATGATGATAGATTATTATTAAAAGGAAATATACGTTATTATACGTATTAAAATATAACACTTATTTGATTGATACTTCGCGAAAAAATTATATCCAGCAGAATAACCATATTAATATTATAGCATAAAGGAAGAAAAAAGTATCTAGCTGAAGCGAAGTGATGTTTGGATTTTACGTCTCAATTGCCCCGCCTCCGGTCCCGTTCATATTTACTGCTAAAACCCCGTATCAATATATACAGCCTGGACCGCCCCGATAATATTCTGTGGAGTGGAAGACACTCTCATCGCAAATAACAGAATCCATTGACCGACTTAGTCAGTGCAAGGACCGGTTTCGTATTCATTATATACTCTTCAGTGTGGAATAACCGTTAACTGCAATGACAGCAAGAAAACTTGCTATTTGCACAATTTTACGAACTTTTATGGGCACTGGTAATTTCAGTCTTTCCATGTAGCTGGCATAAAATTTGTATATAATTTAACTCGAGCTACCTGAAATTGAAAAGGCTTAGTTCAAAATCACAAGATTCTTAGCTTTACATTTAAGTACACATTTAGTCCTCTAAATTAAAGTAATCGCCACCGATAAGGCAATTGGAAAGACACTTTCATTGCAGATAACCGCAACCACTGATCAGTTTCGCGCTTATTATGAGCACGTTAGCACGAAATAACCGTTATCTACAATGGCAACAAGAAAACTGGTGTTATATGAGGCAATTTTATGAACTTCTACTTTATTTTGGATCTGGCAATGCGAATCCTTGCGCGTAAGCTGCATCGAATTTAATACAGTTTAGCGCAGGTTACACGAAGCCAGGGGCGGTCATTGGGGGAGGGCGCTGGAATGCGCGGCACCATTAAGAAAACACGCCAAATTATTTTTTAGTTATATAGATTTATTACAATTTCTGTTGAATAAATCTGAATTTTTAGTTCAATTAAATCGAGAATTATTGGAAATAAGTGATGGAATAGCTTAGAATAGCACTAGATGGCAGCACTACAGCTTTCCTGAAAGAAAGAGGACTCTGACAAATCTGTAGTGCATAGAATTTTCAGGGGAAAATACAGAGAATTTTACCGCCTTGTCCTGAACGAATGAATTGTACATCCACAATATTAGAAATGCGGCTTAAAAAACAGACATTGCAGGTTTCGCATTGGACATTTTGCAGGCGCTTTTCGCCAAAGAGAATAAGAACAACAGTAAAACGTGAAGTGGAACTTCTCAAATTGGCTTAGTTTCGCTAATCTGGCTTTATTTTTCTACATTTAAGAATGTGTGTGTTCTCTCTCTCGTCTTTTTTATGGATAAATTTGGAAATTTAAATAAACATTTGAAAACAAATTCCTCTTTTAATGTAATTTTGATTTCTTTTATTAATTTTATTAACCCAATTTTTTCAGTTTTGGTTCATGGTGAAATTGTTTCGTATTAGACTTCGAAAATTGAAATCTAAAAAGTATTCGATACATGTTTCTTTTTCTTTTAATAAGTAAGTTGAATAATTGGGGCGCTATTTATGATATAATACATATTAAAATATAACACTTATTTGATTGATACTTCTTGAAAAAATTATATCCTTTTTTACATCCTTACATAAAATTACATCCTTTTTTGAGAAATGGCCCGCAAAAGTAGTGAAAATCTGAAATAAATGACTAAAATTGCTGAAATATATTATTTAAATACTTGTTCTTTATTTAATTTTTGACAGCAAAGTGAATAATACTGATCTCCATGACTCAATGATGAACCGTTAGCTAGATATTTTATTTATTTAATTTTCTTTTTTAATTTTGAGGAGCTGAAGATGTTAAAGTGCATTAAGTTGCCAAATGAAACGATTATGCATTAAAAATGGAAATTGGATATAATAACAGCAAAGTATCCATGCTATTTTCTGCAATTAAACTGAATTTAAGGCATCACGAAATAAAAAATAAGAAAATGTATGAGTCTGTAGGTAAAGTCGGTGCTGCCCACATAAAATTTCTGAAACCTGCAAACATGCTCATCTTCTCAAAAAAATTATTTGAAAATAAAACGGAAAATGGGGAAGCAATTTCCTGGTATTTTAATGAATTAAATTCTTCAAAACTTATTTTAAGGAAAAAACTTTTGGAGAAATGATTTTCAGAGAATCTGATCATTCAGAATTTCATCTTTGTTATGTAAAGAAATGATAAATATCTTACATGCCCTTTATACTTCCTCATACAGTATAGAAAACTCTTTTGAAGATTAAAATTTTACATTATTGTAGAAATTCATATTTTAATATCAAATTTGTTTTAATACTCATAAAAACATTTTGCCATCGTTTGAGAAAATAGCTAATAGTTTCCAGGATGTCGTATAAGAGAATTAAATAAATAATAATGTAATTACATTTTTCAATAAAGCACACGTAAACTTTTAATGACATTTATCATTAGATTATCAGCAACCTATACCGTTAAAAATATATGTGTTTTGAATTAAAACATTTTGCTTTAACATTAGCCTGCTTAAATGTGTAAAATTTAGGAGGACTGGCAAATCATTTACAAACTTTAAAACGTTAGAGCACCTTTATGTATAGGAAAATTTCTATACCTATGCAATTTTCACCATTATCATGTTGATAAGAATATGGAGTGGTTGACATTTAAACATAAAATAAACTCGCAATTGTTATCATTTGCAAAGTAATGTACAACAGAAATATAGCAACAAAATAGTGGGAAAATATTGAAATTATGGGTATATATTGAATATGACACGATTTATGCTACAAATAGAGGTTTTGGAATATTAATGAAGTTTTTGAGACTGTTCATGTGTTTTAAAAGTAAATAATACAATTTCTGGTATACTTTGTGGCGTAAAATGCCGATGTTGGATTTTTTTTTTTAATTTCGTTTTTTATTATTTTAATTTCAATTTCATTAACCTTTTGATTATGGGTGGGACAGCTTCATTGCCAAACGAAGAACCTCTAAAAAAGACAGGTATTTGACATATCCTATCGCAAACAGTTCGTTCCCCCTTTGCAGACATTGACGTCCATAGACGCCAATGCTTGCAAAGGGGGGATCGAACTAAAAAATTCTAAGTAACTGCTTCTAAAATTCTAAGTAACTGCTACAGATTAATATTGGCGTAAAAATATGTAGTCGTTAGAATATTGGGAGGACTCAGCTCACCTTGGAAAATTATTGAGGGGGGGGGGGATAGCTAGAGCCAAACGGGTTAATACGCCTATGCCGAAGCACATCGTTCCGGATTCTGAAGTACCTTTGCACTAAATTTCATGGTCGTACGATGCTTAGGTTTTCCGCTACAGATGAAACAAACAGAAATAAAAATAAATACATATATCTTCTTTTATTATTATACATTTTATTATACATTTTATTATTTTATAGATAGATTACGTCTTCAACACACGAAAAGTATATATATTTTTTTAATTCACGAAAATTCGTCTATTAATCGCATGGATTCCGTTCAAAATTTGAAAGTTAATTTTTATATCATACCGATGGTGTTAAGATGGAAGATCTGCGATAATATTTTCAGTCGCTAAGGAATCGATTTGTGTGAAAATCGCTCAAAAATCGTGCTGAAACATAAAATAACTAAAAACCAACTCGAATGTAAAGAAAATTCGCCTCGACGCATCGTCCTGGGTCCTGAAATACCTGCGTACTAAATGTCATTACCGTATGATAATTACATTTTCCGCTACATATGGTACAGACAGACGTCTTCGTTTATTATTATAGATAGACGTTTCTCAAGTTAAAAAGTAACAAAACAAGAGGAAAGCATATTTGAGTTTGTAGGGATAATCAGGTGCTGTCATAAAATTTTTAAAATCAAAATCCAACACAACTGTATTTATATATTCGCAAAAAAAAAAAAAAATCTACATCATCGACCACATCACAAATCTATTCGCAAGGATTTGAAATAGGGAACTACCATTTTTTATTCCAAATTCACAGTTATTTAATATTCCATGACCTCGTTTACGCATCATTAGTCGAACCGTTATGAGAGTAAAAGTCCACGGTTATACCAATGTCGCTTCTCCTAATGACTAGTTACAACATAAATCTTTCATTTTTACATAACTTTACGAAGCGTATGTTGAATTATAGCTTTCCTAACCTTCATTATGAATAGGCCAAATGGAGTTGAGGGTTGATAGGTCAAATGGAGTTACAGAATTGAAAAATCGAATTAGAGTTGAATTTACACTCTTTATATTGGACATCCTTGAACTCAAATAAAACGTTTCATGATGAAGCATGCGTGTGTATATATATAGGTATGTGAGTATAAGTAAACTTTGTATATATATTTTTTTTCAGATCTATTATGCATATGGGTGTATGCAGTATTTTTTCCAGGGGGGTGGTAAACTTGATTACATTCAAAGTTTAGAGATTGCTATCAACCTTGAAATATATATTGTTACAAATTAAATTTGAACAGTTGGTATGAGCATCACATTTTAAGAATTAGTGTGCATAGCACTTTTAAATATTAGTATGCACCAATTCTTAAAAATTAGCGTGTACGACCTTTAAAAATGAATCCCCTTCATAACAGAATTCCAACCTTTCTGCAGACAGAGCAACTAAACTAACAAATTGAACATTTATAAACATATCAAATGCAATAATCCAAAGTTTTCCATTTAGGTATAAGTTTAAATAGTTTTTGTATAATATTACGTGACTATTATAATATACACGTGGGAGAAAACACATAGTTGTGGTTGAATATTCTAATTCCAAAAAGCATTTTTCCATTTTTTTTTCTCTCTCATATTGGCTTTTAATTAAATTAATAACTTTCCAGAAGAGTGTTTTCGCAACCCCCCTCCCCCCCCTCCCCCCTAAATACTTTTATGCATGATTATGTCACATTTCGTCCTATGCTGCCATGTTAAGGAAAAATAAATTTTCAAATAAATTTCGAAGTTTTTGCTGGAATTAAAAAAAAATTCTATCTAGTTCTAGATTTTTCGTTAACAAAGGCAAATATAAAGTTTCGTGAAAATCCATTAATATTTGTAGCAGCTATAGTGTACACAATAAATTGACCACAAACAGACAGCCGGACATCACTGCAAAAATAGTCTAAAGCGTGTTCGGAAGGTTCTCAAACATATACTGCGCTCAAAATTTGGAATTCAAAAATTTTCGCGAAAACAATGTTTATTCAATGCTATGTATGAGAAAGTAAAAATAAACTTGTTTCACTAAAATCTTGATATATAAGATGTTTAGTGCAAATTTCAAGCACCGGAGTTGACATGTCATAAAATGAAGACCTTTAAGACTGAAATAGGGTTATATTTACTTATTATTATTATTTTTTTTTGGTAATTCCCCATCATTCAATTCCTTGTAGTTTGACTAAAGTTTATTCGAAATCTTTGCACGCTGTGATTTCAAAATGTCAAGCAAATTTTGTCTCACTTGAGACCCACCCACATGCTTCGCATTATTCTTACAAGTAAAAATCTGAATGAATGCCTCGAGAACAGCTGAAGATGATGATACATGTTTACTCGCTGTAATCTGAAAGGTATCCCCTCAAAAAATAATTTTTTTTTTTCTCTTATTGGACTTAAAAATATCACTAATGCTACCCTCAAGATAAAATGCCCAGCAACTAAAGCAAATATTCACCTTAAAACGATTTCGCATGAGAAACCATTAGTAAACAAGTCCACTTATGGAACTAACATCTCACACTTACAATGCTAAAAATTTTTACTTAAGAACAAAAATCACAAACGCTGCCCTCCCACAGGAGGAGCTATTTGACAGACAAGGAGACCTTTCCACATACAAAATTCTCATCAAGCTAAAACAAGAAAGATCAATCATGCTTAAAGCATTGATTATGAAACACTTTCCAACTTCAATGCAATTTTATTTAAACATGTCTAAAATGCAATACATTCCTCGGTAATATTTTAAAACTTAGTACAATACTACATTAATTTATTATATTTGAAAACTTAAACCTTCATCGAAAAAAATGAACTTCATTCAAATGACGGCATTGAAATATAAATTGCCTGGTTTAAACATCTCTAAAATGTGATACATTCCTCGGTAATAATTTTAAAATTATCATAATACTACGATAATTTATTATATTTGAAAACTTCATCGAAAACAACTGAAATTTATTCAAATGACGTCATCGAAATATAACACGCCTGGCTCTCTCTATATAAAAACTGCATTTCATTCATATATAATTTCCCATTCATGTCATTCATCACAATACTATAATAATTTATTTTATTTAAAAATTAAGACCATGGAGCTACAAGTAATTAAACTCAATGCGTAAAACTTCATCGAAAAAAATCGTCCTTCTCTTTGTAAAATCAATGAATATTTCATTCATATCAGCCACGCAGACTCCATGAACTAAATGATTTTTTGTTAAAGAAATACAGTGATTCTAATACAACTCATTCTACATATTTTGCTGTTTACATTTTACATAGGTGAAAAATAGGCTTCGTTGTAGAAATAATCAAATTTGGATGAGCATTTGAACTCAAATATATTGTAATTGCGCTGTTTCAGTATGTAGATGCACAGAATTTAAGCAAAAATAGAGTGGCTTTAGGACGGATACAACACTGAATATGAATTAAAAATAACTTAAAAAATCACGATTTTGAAACAAGATGGATGCCGTATATTATTTTGAAGTGGGGCACGTCATCTTTTCATATCATGGTCACGTGATCACTTCATATAAGAGGTGTTATTATTATTTTAATTTTTATTTAAAACTAGCCGCCTTTGGCGACCAGCCTGTTCGCTACCCTTGAAAATTCTGACCGTGGCAAATTGTAACCGTGGCACACTCGCTGGCGCGACCTTACCAGAAGGTGTAAGGTAACTGTTTGGACGGCCAGGAAGTGCCACCCAATTTAGACCGGAACTCAGTGGGGGAGACATCCACAGGGACCGTACCCTCCTTCCCCTACCACCAACCTTTCGGAAGGACTTACGATCCCACATGTTTAACGTGATCGTACTCCGCGTGAACGCGGCTGCAGTTTTGGCAGTGGCGGGAATCGAACCCGGGGCTACCCAGTGAAATTCCCGCGCGCTAACCACTGGTGTACTTCGCCCTCCGCGACATTTTCCATAACTTTCTTTTTATTCACCGAATTTAGACCGGAACCCAGTGGGAGAGGCACCCACGGGGACCGTACCCTCCTTCCCCAACCACCAACCTCTCGAAAGGACTTACAGACACACATGTTTATTCCGCGTGATCGTACTCCGCGTGAACACGGCGGCAATTTTGGAAATCGAACCCGGGCCTACCGCGTGCAATTCCCGCGTCCAATTCTTTTTATTCACCCAATTTAGACCGTACCCTCCTTCCCCTACCACCAACCTCTCGGAAGAACTCACGAACCCACATGTTTAACGTGATCGTACTCTGCGTGAACGTGGCGTAAGTTTTGGCAGTGGCGGGAATCGAACCCGGACCTACTGAGTGCAATTCCCGCGCGCTAACCACTGGGCTGCCGCGCCCTCCGCGACAATCTCCATAACTTTCTATATATTCATCCAATTTAGACGGGAACCCAGTGGGGGAGGGATCCACAGGGGCCGTATCCTCCTTCCCTTACCACCAACCTCTCGGAAGAACTTACGGACCCACATATTTAACGTGATCGTATTCCACGTAAACACGGCGGCAGTTTTGGCAGTGGCGGGTATCGAACCCGGGCCTACCGCTAACTTCCCGCGCGCTAATTTGCAATTTAAAATGACCATATGCTTAATTCCATCATCCTCATTCCATTGTTTCATTGTTCCATCATTTAAAATATCCATAAAATTAAAATATCCATTTAAAATATCCAAAAGTTAAAATATACATTTAAAAAATCCATATCGTCCCATCATTTAAAATATAAATATAATAATTTATATAGAGCAAAGGAGCTCTATTCAGAACCGTGACGTCACCTCCACCTTGACGTCCCCACCCACCACCTTCCCTCCTTCAGCGGGGGAGAAACGAAGCGGCACGCCGAGCGGAACGCCGAGAAATTGAAATTCGGAAACTTTTAAAATCCCGATCCTGTGGGCAATACGGAATATTTCCTGACCAGATTGGACTTGTAAGAATGCCAGATGTTTGACCTTTCTAAAAATGTAAATTATTAGTCGAAATTATGAGTACTTTTTACTATGCGAGAATTTAAAAACCAAAAATCGTTTTTTTGAGTCAAAAGTGACTTTTGTTTTAAAATCATAAAAAAATATTAGAATTTGTCCCTGAGATTTGAAATTGATATATTTTTACTCGAAATTCTCTGCTCTTTCCGATGGTGTGATTTGTTTTTTTCTACGATGTCCGGATCGTGGAGAAAAAAGAGCAAAAAGGTCAAAAAACGGTCGAAATCGCATAAAACATTAAATAACAAAAAAAATAATTAAAATTTTAAAAATCGGTTTTCACGTGTCCCCTTCTCACCCCCCAGGGTCTCCGATTGCAAAATTTCGTAGCTCTCCGACGCGCGGTCGCGAAACGTATAGTGTATAAGACAGACAGACACACAGACACACACACAGACATTGCCTTTTATTATTTAAGAAAACTACTGAATATATTTCGCTGAATTTTTTTTTATATATTTTATGGAACAATTTGAATATTACCTAAAATTTTCGAAGCAATTTGTGAATTTTAAATCCGCTTAAAAAATGTTTGAAAAATTAGGTCCCATAGGGCTCAATGTATTTCATTTTTTCAACCCAGGTTCAATCCAAAACTAATTGGGTGATATTATTCATTTATATTCCCATAGGTCCTACAGCCCGTCTGAACAACATACTAAAATTTCATTTCGATAAAGTCATATTTACGGCAGTTATCGTGCTAACGGACAGACAGACAGACAGACAGACAGACAGAATGAACACAGTCATAAACACTTTTCAACTTCGTTGTAAAGTGTTAAAAATGGTGTTGTTAAAGGAGCTTACAGATAGCTGTTATCATGGATGATCGGAAAAAATGCGTTGTTGTTGAGACCCAGACCGTCCGACCTACCAGAAAGGTGTTGTTGTTGAAACCCAGACCGTTCGACCTACCAGAAAGGTGTAAGGTAACTGTATGGACGGCCGGGAAGTGCCACCCAATTTAGACCGGAACCCAGTGGGGGAGCGGAAAAAGGGCGTGTTACTCTTTGCATTTTACGGGCTTTGCGGGCTTTGCATTTTACTCTTGACCTCGGGGCATATATTTTCATTGACCAACTACAGAATGTATGATGAAGTTCCACGATATCCGCAGAAGTTTCTTGGAATTCCCGATATAGGTAGGTCTTTTAAGCAAAACACAAATGGTTTAAAAAATGTAGATAAAAAGGAAGAAGGCGTAACTTGTGTTAATAAATATTGACAGTGAAAGAATCCGAGACTTATACTTGGTAGTGAAAATGGATTTCGTAGTATTTAAGATATCTCTTAATTGACGAAGTGGTCATGGAGTCTTTGCCAGACAGCATTCTTTATGCGTTGAGGCATTAAAACATGAGATTGTAGGATTGGAAAATGAAATCTAATGGTTTTCGCTTTTTGGGTGTGAGAACAGAATCTTTTCTGAAACAAAATCTGCGTTGGGGGGGGGGGGGGGATGTTCATATTACGGAAAAGAGAGTTTGAGTACAAATTAAAAGAAAATGATGTATTAAATTTAATTTTAAACTTATCGAGCCAATGTCTTTGTCTACCTGTTACACTTGGCGATAAATGTGGCAAGCTTGAAGACAATTTTGACAAAATTTCGCCATGTGGTTTGCTTTTGACGAGTTTGGTAATTTTCGAGAATCTGAATTATGAGTTCGGCAGTGCAAGTTTTCTAACCCTTCCGTCACACAATTTCTTTTCATTCCCGTCACATTTCTTGACATGATTTACTAGTTTTTCTAAGCATGCTTAACATGATTTATTAGATTTTTCATTATTTACAATATACGTTTGCTTATATCGCGTCAAAAATCCAACTGAATGATGACCACCTTATATACCCTCTGTGGAAAGTTTTGGGAAAAGCACGTAACTCGTGAAGTTATCTACAAAATTCGAAAAGTCTCCAGAATTCGATAAAATTCACCAAGTTGGTGGTATTTCGCCAAATTCATCGTCAAGATCATCGAATGTGTTACTAAGATCACACGATACGAACCTTCAAAATATAAGAATGGTTTTCTGTTAGGTATTCGCGACAATATGGTGGTATTTCTGTTTCATCCCCGTCATATTTCTCTCTTGATTTACTCCGTACTCTGCGACCTAAGATGTTTCACATCAATAATTAAAATTGGTTTTGTTTCAAAGGGTGTAGCTTGATGACTGAAAAGAAATGCTATTATAAACAAGAAAGATCAATCATGCTTAAAGCATTGATTATGAAACACTTTCAAACTTCAATGCAATTTTATTTAAACAAGTCTAAAATGAAATACATTCCTCGGTAATATTTTGAAACTTATCACAATACTGCATTAATTTATTATATTTGAAAACGTAAAACCTTCATCGAAAAAAATGAACTTCATTCAAATGACGGCATTGAAATATAAATTGCCTGGTTTAAATATCTCTAAAATGTTATACATTCCTCGGTAATAGTTTTAGAATTATCATAATACTACGATAATTTATTATATTTGAAAACTTCGTCGAAAACAACTGAAATTAATTCAAATGACGTCATAGAAAAAATAACACGCCTGGATCTCTCTATAAAAACAGGATTTCATTCATAACTTTCTCCCATTCATTTCATTCATCACAATACTATAATAATTTATTTTATTTAAACATTTTGTTTAAGATCATGGAGCTACAAAAAATTAAACTCTATGCTTGAAACTTCGTCAAAAAAAATCGTCCTTCTCTTTATGAAATCAATTAATATTTCATTCATATCAGCCATGCAGACTCCATGGACTAAATTATTTTGTGTTAAAAAAATACAGGAATTCTAATACAACTCATTCTATATATTTTGCTGTTTACATTTTACATAGGTGAAAAATAGGCTTAGTTGTAGAAATAATCAAATTTAGATGAGCATTTAAACTCAAATATATTGTCATTGCGTTGTTTCAGTATGTAGATGCACAGAATTTAAGCAAAAATAAAGTAGTTTTAGGACGGATACAACACTCAATATGAATTAAAAAGAACTTAAAAAAATCACGATTTTGAAACAAGATGAATGCCATATATCATTTTGAAGTGGGTCATGTGATCGTTTCATATCATGGTCACGTGATCGTTTTATATAAGAGGTGTAATTATTATTTTAATTTTTATTTAAAAAACTACTGAATATATTTCGCTGAATTTTTTTTTTATATATTTTATGGAAAAATTTGAATATTACCTAAAATTTTCGAAGCAATTTGTGAATTTTAAATCCGCTTAAAAAATGTTTGAAAAATTAGGTCCCATAGGGCTCAATGTATTTCATTTTTTCGATCCGGGTTCAATCCAAAACTAATTGGGTAATATTATTCATTTATATTCCCATAGGTTCTACAGACCGTCTGAACAACATACTAAAATTTCATTTTGATTAAGTCATTTTTACGGCAGTTATCGTGCTAACGGACAGACAGACAGACAGACAAACAGAATGAACAAAGTCATAAACACTTTTCAACTTTGTTGTAAAGTGTTAAAAAAGCTTCTAACTCATTTTTATATCCTCTACGAAAATTATAAATTTAATTCTTGAAAAAAAAAAAGAGTATGGTAGTAAACCAATTTGTTTATAAAATCTTAATCTACGTAATTTTAATTCTCTAAATGTAAAATCTTGTTAAATTTGAATGGCAAGTTTATTAAACGTTTAATTAATTCTCTTTTTTACCAGCTTAGATGAGATTCACAATACTCCATCATTTAATTTTTTTACTTTCCCTGCAATACACGGCAATGTGTAGGGAAAGTATTGGAATCATGTCGAAAATCGCAATTCGAGTTTTCGACGGATCTACACGTTTCGAGACCTCTAGAATACGAAAAAACTATTTTTAGCGTGACGTCTGTATGTGTGTGTCTGTCTGTGTGTCTGTGTGTCTGTCTGTCTGTCTGTGCAGATATTGTATCCACTCTAACTAAAACACTAATTGCCCGAATTTCATAAAATTTGGTAGGTATATCACTTGTGGGCGAATTGGTGCTGATTAGTTTTGGGTACGATTCGGGATAAAAGAACCCGCCTTCTTTTGCGAAATGGTCCGCAAAGGCTTGTATCCACTCTAGCTGAAAATCTAATGGACTGCATTTCACAAAATTTGGTAGATAAGTCGCTTGTGGATGATCCTGGTGCTGATTAGATTTTGGTACGATTCGGAAAAAGTAACCTGCCTTTTTTGCAAAATGGCCCACAAAAATGGACAAAATCTAAAATAAAAAACTGCGTATGCTGAAATATTATACGTAATTATAACTATATACGTATATATATAATATATGTATATATTATATACGTATATATTATATATATATGTAATATATCATACGTATTATGCTGCTTGTTTTATACGTAATTTTTAACGAAGAAAAGAATAAGATCAACCCCATTACACTAGGACTAGCCGTTCTCGAGATATTTTTGTTTATTCGTTTTTTCTCTACGCCACCTTTGAAAATGAGTTCAGTTACCAAATGAGAACGAAAATTGAATTAATAGTGAATAAAATTTAATTAAAATAAAGAGAATGTGTATATAAGTCTGCAGGGAAAGTCATGTGCTGCCCACATCAGATTTTTAACACTTTACAACAAAGTTGAAAAGTGTTTATGACTTTGTTCATTCTGTCTGTCTGTCTGTCTGTCTGTCTGTCTGTCTGTCCGTTAGCACGATAACTGCCGTAAAAATGACTTAATCAAAATGAAATTTTAGTATGTTGTTCAGACGGTCTATAGGACCTATGGGAATATAAATGAATAATATCACCCAATTAGTTTTGGATTGAACCCGGGTTGAAAAAATGGAATACATTGAGCCCTATGGGACCTAATTTTTCAAGCATTTTTTAAGCGGATTTAAAATTCACAAATTGCTTCGAAAATTTTAGGCAATATTCAAATTGTTCCATAAAATATATAAAAAAAAATTCAGCGAAATATATTCAGTAGTTTTTTAAATAAAAATTAAAATAATAATAACACCTCTTATATGAAACGATCACATGACCCACTTCAAAATGATATATGGCATCCATCTTGTCTCAAAATCGTGATTTTTAAAGTTCTTTCTAATTCATATTGCGTGTTGTATCCATCCTAAAACTACTTTATTTTGGCCTAAATTCTGTGCATCTACATACTTTAACAACGCAATGACAATATATTTCAGTTTAAATGCTCATACAAATTTGATTATTTCTACTATTAAGCCTATTTTTCACCTATGTAAAATGTAAACAGCAAAATATGTAGAATGAGTTGTATTAGAATCGCTGTAATTCTTTAACACAAAATCATTTAGTCCATGGAGTCTGCATGGCTGATATGAATGAAATATTCATTGATTTTAGAAAGAGAAGGACGATAATTTTCGATGAAGTTTTACGCATAGAGTTTTACTTACTTGTAGCTCCATGGTCTTAATTTTTAAATAATATAAATTATTATAGTATTGTGATGAATGACATGAATGGGGGAATTATTTATGAATGAAATGTTGCTTTTATAAAGAGAGCCAGGCGTGTTATTTTTTCTATGACGTCATTTGAATGGATTCCAGTTGTTTTCGATGAAGTTTTCAAATATAATAAATTATCGTAGTATTCTGATAATTCTAAAATTATTACCGAGGAATGTATCACATTTTAGAGATGTTTAAACCAGGCAATTTATATTTTAATGCCGTCATTTGAATGAAGTTAATTTTTTTCGATGAAGGTTTAAGGTTTCAAATATAATAAATTAATGTAGTATTGTGATAAGTTTTAAAATGTTACCGAGGAATGTATTGCATTTTAGACATGTTTAAATAAAATTGCATTGAAGTTGGAAAGTGTTTCATAATCAATGCTTTAAGCATGATTGATCTTTCTTGTTTCTTCTTCGAAGCAACAACAAAGGCAAAAATAATAAAATTAAAACATGTCTTGATAAAATAACAGTAATTTTATTGCTCCTCATTTTATTATAACATATGGAGATATAAAATTCACATTCTTAAATTATTCACTTTATTATATGAAAGATGACGTAGGCATGTTTTCCCATGCGATTAAAATCATCTTTAAAACATTTCTTATATTCCTCAGGGGTAAAAAGACTAAAAATTAGGATCTTAAGCTATTTGCCCCAGCATGATTTCCCGGTGTCAAAAATCTCGCCCTTCATAAGAGGAAAAAATCTGATGTGGACAGCACAAGACTTTCCCTGCAGACTCAAATTCATATTTTCTTTATTTCTTTAATAATTCGTTAGATTGAGTTTAATTGCACCAAATAACACTAAATTTACATTTTTAATTCAATTTTTGTTTTTATTTGGTAATTGGACATTTTTCCGAAATCGGTGTAACAAAACTGCAAGAAATCTCAAATATTTTGAGAACGGTTAGTCCTAAAGCATAATGGAGTGTGTTACATTCTTTTCCTCGTCAAAAATTGAGTATAAAACCAGAATTTAATTGATACATTTGAAAATACTTAGTCCTTTTATTTAGACTTTGGCGATTTTTGCAGACCATTTCGTAAACAAAGGCATGTTGTTTTCTTCCGAATTGTACCAAAATCTAATCAGCATCAGAGTATCCCACAAGTAACTTATATACCAAATTTTGTGAAATTTGGTCAATTAGTATTTTAGCTAGGGTGGATACATGAAATTCTTGCAGGCCATTTCGTAAAGAAAGGCGGGTTCTTCTTTTCCAAATCGTACCAAAATCTAATCAACACTAGAGTATCCCACAAGTAACTTATCTACCAAATTTGTGAAATTTGGTCAATTAGTATTTTAGCTAGGGTGGATACATCAAATTTTTGAGGGCCATTTCGTAAAAAAAGATTTTGATATGTTCTTTTCAGAATCATATCAAAATCTAATCAGCACCAGAGTATCCTACAAGTAACTTATCTACCAAATTTTGTGAAATTTGGTCAATTAGTATTTTAGCTAGAGTGGATGCATGAAATTTTTACGGGCCATTCCGCAGAAAAAGGCGGGTTCTGTTTTTATGAATCCTATCAAAAACTAATCAGCACCAGGGTCTCACCCAAGTGACTTACCTACCAAATTTTATGAAATTCAGTCGAGTAGTTTTTTAGTTAGAGTGGATACATACATTGCACAGACACACAGACAGACAGACACACACACAGACGTCACGCTAAAATAGTTTTTTTCGTGTTCTAGAGGTCTCGAAATGTGTAGATCCGTTGAAAACTCGAGTTGTGATTTTCGGTATGATTCCAATACTTTCCCTATACATTACCATGTATTGCAGGGAAAGTAAAAATCTGATGTGGGCAGTACATGACTTTCCCTGCAGACTTATATACGCATTCTCTTTATTTTAATTAAATTTAACTCACTATTAATTCAATTTTCGTTCTCATTTGGTAACTGGACTCATTTTTAAAGGTGGCGTAGAGAAAAAACGAAAATATCTCGAGAACGGCTGGTCTTAGTGTAATTGGGTTGGGCTTATTCTTTTCTTCGTTAAAAATTACGTATGAAACAGGCATTTAATGGATGTATTTCAGCATACGTAGTTTTTTATTTTAGATTTTGTCGATTTTTGCGGGCCATTTTGCAAAAAAAGGCAGGTTATTTTTTTTGGATCATACCAAAATCTAATCAGCACCAGGGTGACCCACAAGCGACTTATCCACCAAATTTTGTGAAATGTGGTCCATTAGATTTTCAGCTAGAGTGGATAAAAGCTTTTGCGGTCCATTTCTCAAAGAAAGGCTGGTTCTTTTATCCCGAATCGTACCCAAAACTAATCACCACCAAATTCGCCCACAAGTGACTTACCTACCAAATTTTATGAAATTCGGTCCATTAGTTTTTTAGTTAAGAGTGGATACAAAATCTTCACAGACACACAGACATACACACAGACGTCACGCTAGAAATAGTTTTTTCGTATTCTAGAGGTCTCGAAACGTGTAGATTCGTCGAAAACTCGAGTTGCGATTTTCGACATGATTCCAATACTTTCCCTATACATTACCATGTATTGCAAGGAAAGTAAAAACAGTGAGATTTGGGTGATTAAACATGATGACATATAAATAAAGCCGCCGTTTGCTACCTTCTTAAAAGAGTAGTTGAAATGTTCTGAAACTTTTAATGGATGCTGTTCTTTTGAAATTCACATTTTATATAAAATTCGTTTAAACTGTTACACAAAATGGTCGTGAATGACTTTTCTATTAAGCAGCATGTAATAAAAATAAAACAATATCCGCAATTTTGGAAGGAAAACAAAAAAGGTTTCGCAAGCAATTTGAGCGTCTTTTGAAGACAAGAAACAGAGATCAGTTGTATTGGTCATTGCAAAAAATAGCTAACATAATTCAAAAACGATAAAACGGAGTATAATTTAAATTTATTTTTTTTTACTTTCCCTGCAATACATGGTAATGTATAGGGAAAGTATTGAAATCATGTCGAAAATCGCAACTCGTGTTTTCGACGGATGTACACGTTTCGAGACCTCTAGAATACGAAAAAACTATTTTTAGCGTGACGTTTGTGTATGTGTCTGCGTGTCTGTGTGTCTGTGCAATGTATGTATCCACTGTAACTCAAAAACTTATGGACCAAATTTCATAAAATTTGGTAGGTAAGTCACTTGGATATGACCCTGGTGCTGATTAGCTTTTGGGACGATTCGTAAAAACAGAACCCTCCTTTTTTGCGAAATGGCCCGGAAAAATTTCATGTATCCACTCTAGCTAAAATACTAATTGACCAATTTCACAAAATTTGGTAGATAAGTTACTTGTACGATACTCTGGTGCTGATTAGATTTTGGTATTAATCGGAAAAGAACAACCTGCCTTTTTTTACGAAATGGCCAGCAATAATGTCATGTATCCACTCTAACTAAAATACTAATTGACAAAATTTCACAAAATTTGATAGATAAGTTACTTGGAGGATATTCTGGTGCTGATAAGATTTTGGTATTATTCGGAAAAGAACAACCTGCCTTTTTTACGAAATGGCCCTCAAAAATCGCAAAATCTGAAAAAAAGCTACGTATGTTCAAATATATCAATTAAATGCTTGTTTTATACGTAATTTTTGATGAGGAAAATAATAAGAACAACTTTATTACTCTAGGCCTAACCATTCTCGAGATATTTGAGATTTTTCGCTGTTAGTTATGCCTCCCCCACTGGGTTCCGGTCTAAATTGGGTGGCACTTCCCGGCCGTCCAAACGGTTACCTTACACCTTTCTGGTAGGTCGGACGGTCTGGGTCTCAACAACAACAGCATTTAGTTATGCCACTTTTAGAAAATTGTCTAAATACCAAATAAAAACAGAAATTGAATTAAAAATGCAAATTTAGTGTTATTTTGTGCAATTAAACTCAATTTAATGAATTATTAAAGAAATTAAAAAAATGAATTTGAGTCTGCAGGGAAAGTCATGTGCTGCCCACACAAGATTTTTTTTAAATGGTGACGGACTGTTTAGGAGCTTATTTAGGGCATATTAGACAGTGCAGCATGCATACCCGGACCGCATATGCAGATTGTAGATGTCTAAGCAGCGATCTGTACTATATTTCATAGCTTGAACTAACAAAGGGCGCATAACACCCGCGTAGCTGGCGTACAAGGATTACATACGCAGATTGCGGACGATTACGTAGGCGACAGCTACTGCATGAAAGCTATTTAACATAACAAGCAATTTTTTATTTTTATTTAAAGCAAGTTAAGATTGTTTAAAAAAATCAACTGAGCTGATTGCCGTAGGCGGCCTGTTTAAGATGTGATATAAACTGAAGATGTGTGCATTGACAAAGTCATGGTAAATCTTAAGTAAATAAATACAAATTTATTCAATTCTGCTTAAGCACTATTATTCATTTTTTTTCGTCTGATTACAATGAGTTTATGACACACGTTAAACAGCATTCAAATCAAAGTTTAAGCGTTTTAATTTCAATTGAATATTTTGAAAATTTTCCTGTTTGAGGAACATCCACGGACAAAAATGGAAACGCACGAAGAGACATTTACTTTTACCCATGTTTAAGATCTGTCTTCAAACACTAAATCCAATGGCTTGTCTGGAATGATAAGTAGCCTCATCTTCCTCCCGATATCTGGCCCGTTGTACTTGATTCTATACTTCTGTACTATCTGAAAAATTAAAAGTAAGAACTAGAACAATAGATAATAATGCAAGAAAAAGTATGGAATTTCTTTAAATAGATAAAAATCTGATGTGGGCAGAACAGCACTTCGCTATACATAAAAGTGCTCGCGAAGCGAACAGAAGGCGGACCTCCCCCCCCCCCCTCCCCCTAGTATTATAAAATATAGAATACAGACACATGCATCCGAAGCCAGTGGTGTGGAGCAGTTTTGCTGCTGTAACCCCACTCAAGTACTAATTTATTTAGGAGTCCTCATGTCACCATGAAAATAAAAAAAAAATCTGATGTGAACAGCCCATGACTTACCTACAGGCCCAATTTCGTTTTCTCTTTATTTCTTTAATAGTTCATTAAATTGAGTTCAATTGAACAAAATGACATACATAATTATTTGAAATGGCATTAAATTTGCACCTTTAATTCAATTTTCGTTTTCATTTGGTAACTGGACGTATTTTTAAAGGCGGCGTAGCAAAAATGCAAAATACAAAATGCAAAATGCAAAAAAATATATATATTGGAAATCTGAAATTGCAGACATTCTTCCTTTTGAACGATTTACCCGTACACCAAATTTTAAATCTTTATCTCATCGCAAAGTATGCTTTTCTACCATTTCACTTTTCGAACGTTTTGGTGTGGTGCACCACCTCTACAGAACATTTTCGAAAAATTCGATTTTTCCAGGGGTTTTATGAAACGATCAGCCCGTATACCCAACTGCAAGTCTCTATCTATTCGAGAAGTGCCTAAAAAGGGCATGACAGGTGGACGGACGAACACTTGGTAATTAGTATATATAGATTTTTACTTTCCTTATATACATAATGTATAAGGAAAGTATTGTGACGGGGTCGAAAATTCGAATTCGAGTTTTCGACGGGAGAGCACGTTTCAAGCATCCCTGATCACGAATCAAACATTTTTGAAGTGATGTCTGTGTGTGTGTGTGTGTGTGTGAAAGTATGTGTGTGTGTGTGTGTGTGTGTGTGTCAGTGGGTCTGTGAGGACGATAACTGACGAACGAATGGACCGATTCGAACCAAATTTGGTACAAAAAGCACAATCCGTAAACACTGGAAGCCTATTGTTTTTATACGTAATCGAATGTTCAGAACCCCCCTAAATTTTCGAATGAAATTTTGAAAAAATCGTCAAAAAATCAAAACCGCTAATAAAGTTACGCAAATAGACATTTCTTATGTAATTTTTTATTAGGAAACGATTGGCATAACTTTTAGAACGCTAACATGAACCGTTCTCGAGATATTGTACATTTTTCAAAAAAATTATGAAAAAGTAACATAAAAAAAATTCCTATTGATAAACATGTTCACTTTTCATATGTAATACCATGCGATAAATTGAGTGATACCATTCTCGTGGATCTAGCTCGTTCCATTCATGAAAAAATATACTTTAAATAATACTTTTGTATTTGAACGCCAATAGTCATTTATCAGCTGTAAGAATAACTTTTTTCTTAGTGCATAACGCTTGGTGAGATTTTGGCGACGAATTTGGGCGGAATGTCGCCAACTTGGCGACTTTTTTGAAATGTTGCCAAATTAATGAAAATCTCGCCAAATGGATAAAAATGATGCTAAATCAATGAAAATGACGACTAATTGTCGAAAATTCAATATCTTGGAAAGAATATTAGTATCTACTATAAGAAAAACCTAATTTTTTACTGTAAAAGTAGTAAATTCATTACATTATATAAGGAAAGTCATGTGTTGCCCACATCAGATTTTTTTTTTTTTGCGGTCAAAGTAGTAATTTCATTGCATTATATAAGGAAAGTCATGTGCTGCCCACATCAGATTTTTTTAAATGTAGGATATGTTTGTAGCAGGAAAACACTATTAATGAAAAATATTACACAACACGTTTGACAGCACTACTGTGAAATTTGAGCTTGAATTTATATGTTGAAACTGGCACTAACATTGTTTTTTTTTTTCAAATACTCTCTGTCTTTCATAAAAAAAAATTCGGCGAGCATTTTTATAAATCCTTGTGACACCAAATTGAATCACGACCCAGGAATTGCGCATCACTGCCCTAGCGATGCCTATAGCTGAACGTATACCCAGCTTATCTCTTTCTAGCTTGAGTTTCAAGAATACTTCACTGTACCAACCTTTACGATGCATAATCTGATCTCCTGCTCAGCAAAGCGCTGGCCAATGCACCTCCTCACACCGTTGCCATATGGTAGGATGTTAAAAGGATGATTCCGAATGACAAGGTCAGGCCTGTCTAGCCACCTTTCAGGTATAAACTGTAGAGGATGAACATAGTATTCAGGAAGTCGGCAGATGACAGGATTCACACCAAGACACATCACCTTTGCATGAAAACATGGATTTATTAAAAATAAGCATAATAAGCGTGGTTAATAGTAGAAAAAAAAAATCTGATATGCCCATTGTATTACTTTTCCTGCAGATTACCAATTTTCGATAATGTGGGGAAACAAAACACACTATGTGTACTTTCAGAGCGTTCAAAGTCAATTGAGCAGAGCGAGCTATTGAAAAACTAAAACTTTATTGAATTGTGTCTGAGTTTTCGGGATTTTGTAACCGGAAGGAACTTTGTGTCCAAAGTTAAATATAGTAAAAAAGAAAGGTATTTTCGGAGTTTAATAGACGAAAAGGGAAATATCGAGAAAATATAGGCTGTAACTAAATCTCATAGATTACAGAGTACTGAAACCTGCATACATAGCAGATTCTAATCTGTCAGGTACGAAGGTGCAATAGAAACTTCTATTGTTTATCTTCTAATATATGCTATTGCGCAAATTCGGTCGTCTTAATCGGAAAGAGATTTTTGTTGATTCGAAGCAGTCGTGACTCTGGGAATGTCTCAACAATTCCTTAAACGTTCGAACTCGAGACAACGCAACATGAGTAAGGCCAAGAGAAAATTCGGTTTTGACCAAGTCTACAACGCACTGGTCTCATTGTTATGATTTTGAAGAATTGTATATGTAAAGTTGTATATGCTATAACGCACTGGTTGAGCGTCATGCCTTGATTTTCGTAGGCGTTGATTGCATGCAATAATATGCAACAGAATGGGAGTCTATATGACTATATAATGCACATCGTGGGGAAATAATGGAAAAATATGAAACCAGACACAATTTTTAACCAGAATTAGAAATAGCAGCGTAAAATTAGAGTGACTTTTAAGGAGAATCAATTAAATGATTTGTCTCTGGCTGAAGCTTGAGAAGGGAGACTACATTTTTTCCGAGAAAGCGACTAATAGGATTTCATTTGTATTTTACGAACTAAGAGAAAATTTCATCCGAATCATTGGAGCCGTTTTTGAGAAAAAATTATTTTCATAGTTTTCATACTATTTTCAAGGTTCTTTTTACTATTTTCGATTTCTATATCTGAACACCTAGCCCGCATTAATTGTGACTACAGTGCAAAATAAAGTTTTTAAACGCCAGCCGTTCTTCAGAAGAACAATGATAAAAATGGCATTTGAGTGGATCCTATCGTAACGCTCAGCTTAATAAATTAGAGCTTTCTTATGAACAGATCTTTCTAAAAAAAAATGAAAAAAAAATGGGTATTTTGTTCTTGCCGATTAAGATAAACAGACCAAATTTTATACTGGTCATTTATCAAATAATAATTAGATTGATTATTTCGAGGGGTATTAAGATTCATGTGGAAAAGTAGAATTTATCTCAAAAACAGCTAATTATAATTACAAACCAATGTTGTTCCTTCATTTTGAAAATAAAGAAAAATAGCCGAATTTCAGCTTAATATAACTTTCAGCAATTATAACTTTTAAACTACGTCGAAATTAATAAAAAGAAAACAACTCCGAAGTACATCGTTACAAAACTTGAGGTATCCCTGTACTATATTTCGGGTATGTCCGTACTTGGATTTTCCGATACGCCGCCAATAGATGAACAGATGAACAGATAAACAAACATTTTTTCACATTATTACAGACAACGTGATATTAGAAAATACCCCCCCCCCCCCCCCCCCCGAAATGGCTTTCATAACTAAGATTACAGTGTTAAGCTGTGTGTTTTATCTTCAAATTTCCTCCAGAAATTTAATTAAAAAAAGATGAACATTTCAGATGAAACAAAAATCAATCGTGTGCAATGGGAAATGATATATTTTTAATTATTGGAATTTATTCTTAAATGTAAATATTTCTACAGATCTACAAATAAATACATAACCATAATGTGAAAACTTCGTTAAAGTACAGAATATAAGAAATTGGTACCGATATCATCTTAGTAACGGTTTCAAGAGGAAAAAAATAGCCTCCTTCTTCAAGATAAAAATACAAATCAACCACACCAGTAAAGGCAAGAAGGCAAGTTTTGTCTTTGCCGAGGCAGTTACTACAGTAAAGTTCCGTTAATCCGGTATTCAATGGTTCGACACGCCTGATAGTACTGTACGCTCGAATGGCATCCGACTCCGCTCAGATGTAGTGGTGTTGTTATTGTTGAGACCCAGACCATCCGATCTACCAGAAAGGTATAAGGTAACTGTTTGGACGGATGGGAAGAGCCCCCCAATTTAGATCGGAACCCAGTGGGGGAGGCATCCACAGGGACCGTACCCTCCTTCCCCTAACACCAACCTCTCGGAAGGACTTACGGACCCACACGTTTAACGTGATCGTACTCCGCGTGAACACGGCGGTAATTTTGGCAGCGGAGGGAATCAAATCTGGGCCAACAGAGTGCTAACCACTTGGTTACCGCGCTCCAGATGTACTGGTGTGTGTTTAGTGTAATAGACTAAATGATTTTATATGCATATTTCTGTTCATTGAAAAGTACCTTATAATTTAAAAATTAATTTAATTGTGTTTTCACATACTGTAAATGCAGTCTGTGTAACGCCTTAAGCAAATAAATATCCTATTTATTGTCCATTATTCGGTTTTAAATTATTTTCCCCATGTTTTACACAATTTTTAGTTTGCCATCCGATAATCCGCCACATTTGGTAATCCGGGACCGCTGAAGTTCAGAACCTACCGTATTATCGAAAGTTTACGATATATTCTTTTATCATAAAGAAGGGAGCTATTTTTGTCCCTATATTCAGTTGACATAGTTGCTAGTTCGTTATATGCTGTGTTTTAATTAAGTTTTTAATTTACTGTTATTTTTAAAACGCTTCGAGTCATTTAATTTAAATATGTCAAGGGTCAGACACCTTACGTTTGCAGGAATTGAATAGCCACCAATTTCCATTGGCTTTTTCAGAATTCTAGCAGTTCCACCCGAAGTAGGAGTTAACCTGAAAAATAAATTATAGCTTAGTACATATAACTATGAGACATATTTATAAAACAATTTATTCTTCACAATAACTAAACAAGATTCCCAGCGTCATATAAGAAAATATAACACAAAAATATTTTAATCTTTATGATCCCTAGGTTGTGCTTCTTCAGATGGAACGAAGGGTGACTAACACCTAGACAGAATAGAGTTGAGGTTATTGTTACAGACGCGATAAGCTCAAAGGTATACCAATTCAGAAAGCTTCTCTCACATCACACGCCAAACGTCGTTTTATCGCCAGTTCTGGTACACTATTTTTGCAGCTCCTGCAAAAGCAGAGAGAAAGACGATTGTTTTTAATCCGCGATATTGTTCACGAAGACAGATTAGATACATTTGTATCCCATTATTTAAATCATGTTTTATGTACATTTTGGTTTTAAAGTAATACTATGAAAATACATGTATTTAAGACCTATTTGTACTGCACGCAGATTGTTTGCAATGAGTGTAAGAAATGTTCCACTCGCATATATAATTTATTATTTGAATAAAACGTTTATATGCGAGATTTTGGAGTAAATATATGTTGTTGTTGAAACCCAGACCGTCCGACCTACCAGAAAGGTGTAAGGTAACTGTTTGGACGGTCGGGAAGTGCCACCCAATTTAGACCGGAACCCAGTGGGGGAGGCATCCACAGGGATCGTACCCTCCTTCCCCTACCACCAACCTCTCGGAAGGACTTTCGGACCCACATGTTTAACGTGATCGTACTCCGCATGAACACGGCGGCAGTTTTGCAAAATTTGTGACATTTAAGGAAATTTGCTTGACATTTTCGGTTTGTGGGAGCAATAAATACTACTTTTCTGACATACCTAATATAATGCATCGTATTTCAAGGTGGACTTTTCAAGGTTTTCGGAACCCTTGGGATTCCGCGACGTGATAGTTTCATGTAAATTGTCTTAAATTTAAAAACGTGTAAAATTTTGATGCATAATTTGGACAACAGGGGATATTTCTTATTTTGGGGTTCCACCATCAAATTAAATTTCAAAAGGGTTTCGTGACAAAATGAATTTGAAAAACACTGATATAATGTATAGGGAAAGTATTATGACGAGGTTGAAAACTCGAATTCTGCTTTGTGTTTTCGACGGTAGAGCTTGTTTCAAAAATCCCTGAAATCGAATCGAATGTTTTTAAAGTGATATCTGTGTGTGTGTGTGTGCATGTATATTAATGCATGTAGTATGTGCATGTATATTAGTGTGTGTATGTGTATTAGTGTGTGTGTCCTTGAGTCAGTGGATGCGATATCTAACGAACGGATGGAACGTTTCAAACAAAAAAAAAATTCGATTATTACAATCAGTGAATACTGGAAGTCTATTAATTTTATAAGCAATCGAATATTTAGAAACCAGCTCCAAACTTTCAAATGAAATTTTGAAAAACATCATAAAAATCAGAACCTTTAATATTGTTACATAAAATATCATTTTTTATTTAATTTTTTATTAGAAAATGAATAACATAAACTTTGTGATAATAGCATGAACCATTCTTGATATATTGTACGTTTTTCAAATAAATTTAAAAAATACATGAAATTAAAACAGTGCTAACTACCGTAATATGTTTCCATTCCATGTACAATATTGTGTGACAACGGTGTTAGCATCATTCTGGTAGGTTTTATTCACGAGACACTGTTTCACAATAGTTTTGTATTTTGACATCAAACAATTCGTCAAATGTGATTTATTAGTTTGTCTGTCTGTCTGTAATGCTTGTCGATAAATTAACAAAATATCGTCAACTTGACATTTTATTTAAAATGTTTCCAAATTGGCAAAAATGACACTAAATTAATAAAAATGATGTCAAATTGATGAATATTCAATATCTTGGAAAATGAAGTTTAATTTATTTGATAATTCCTGTCCCTTTGAGGAAATTAATATTCTTGATTTAAGATATGTTGAGTTTCGCGGTTATAATCGTTTCAAATACAATATTTGCACAAAATAAAAGTTAATTCGGTTAAGCTGTGAAGGACTCAAAGTCATTGATTGATAAGTCTTTTTGACACTACCACCCATTTTATTCACCCTCGAGTGAGAAACAAAAATATTAAGCTCCGTTAGGTTCTGTCCCGCTGTCGATACTATAAGCATAGGCGCCCATAGCACTTTTCCAGGCGTTAAACTCAATGATATGTACAATATCGACTACCTTGATCCCCACATTTGGGCCCTTGAATGTCCAGGGGAGCGGAAGTGCCTCCTTTCCCTCCCCTATGGGCGTTCATTGAAAAAACTCCCTACTTATACTAGTAACCTCAGGACAGAACGAACCTAACGGAGTTGAGTTTCGATTTCCCCAGGGGTGGAAAAATGGAGTCTTTCCAGACCCCACAAAAGTTTCCGTGAAGTCTACAGCTTTACCCACTTATAGCCACCCCGACCACTCAAATAGCTGCTGTAAGCCCTCTGGGTCTGTCGAGTGGTTTGGGTCTGCAACACTTGTAGCCACAGAATACTATATTAGTCTGTGCTATAGCCATCTCTCCCGGCCACTCAAACAGCAGTCAAATGGTCTGGGTCTTCAACACTTATAGCCATGGGTGTCCATAGGGGCGTTCAAAGTCACAAATGTAGGTATCAAGCTAGTCAACATTGTACTTCTCATCCATGAGTTTACCCTCTGGAAAATGTTCTATGGGCGCCCATAGGGGAGCGCGAGGGAGCACTTTCACTCCCGCGAACGTTCAAGGTTAGAAATGTAGGTATTAAGTTAATAGATATTTACCTCCCATCCTTGAGTTTGGCCATCTCAGGAATAAGTTTTATGGGCGCCCTTGAATCCTACTCGTTCGAAACAAGGTCAACCTCTCCTGCAGTTACCAGACTATATTTTGATCACACTATATATTGACACACACACAACCACACTCTTTCTCTCTCGCTCTCTGTGTCTCCCTCCCTCCCTTTCACTCATATTCTAATCACGTTAATTACATGATGATCTACCTAATTCAAATTTTTTCAGAATGGAGCTACATATAGAATTTCGTGGCTGTACGTACTCTCTCTAATTTAATATATCTAATTTCGAATAATGTTTTAATCCCATTTATTACAAAATATTCTACCTGTTTCTAATTTTATACAGAATGCATCTACATATAAATTGCCATAGTGATACGTGCATTCGCACCCCACAGATACACACACACACACGGATGGAAATATTTCCCAAAATGTTCGAAATGTGTTCATGGTGTCTTTAAGTGTATTTTTTCGTCTAAATGTCGTGATTATCCGTGAACTTCCTCTATACAATAGCATTAGAAAATAATAAAATGATTCTTTAATTGAGTGAATACTGAATTAATTTAATTCTAATCTAAGAGATAATGCATTTAAAAAGTGTCTATATTGCTTAATTGTAAGTTATATATCGGTGATAAGCCCATATTGCTTAATTGTAAGTTATATATCGGCTTCTTTAATCTAATCAATATTGAATTAATTTAATTCTAAGAGACCATTTAAATTGTGTCTCTATTGCTAAATTGTAAGTCATATAATGAAAAAATAAACCAAATTGCGAGAGTCCTTTCTCTTGATGTGGCTGCTATAGTAACCTTGAGAGAGAGAGAGCGCTCTTTCGTGTATCACGCTGGCGATAAAACGAAGTTTGGCGTCTGATTTGAAAGAAGGCCTTCTGGCTTAGTATACTTTCTGGCCTTCCGCGTTACAGACCTTTCAGGTTACAAGATTGCTTAGCGGAAGCACATTTTAGCTCATTTGTTTTTTAAAAAATGTAATTGTTAGAGAAGTTACCGTGATAAATTGCAATAAAAAACATTTATTTCTTCGCGATTGTCTGATGACCATCAAATGCGACCCCACCCTTCAAACTACCATTGTACCAATTAAAAGTTCACAATTTTCTCGTTAAATCCGGAATCTTATTAAATGCAGACTAGTTATAAACGGGTTCTGCTGTAGTTATTTCCATGAAAATATTGGCATTTCCAAACGTATTTTTTACAGATTAGGAAATGTCTTTATTTTCAGAAGGGTTAGAGGGGTGTATATTCGTGTGAAATAGTATATATAAGAAATTTACGGTATTTGTATTTCCCTTTGAAAATACGAGTATAGAAATCACATGACATCACAAAATCATAAATATTTCAGATTAATTAATGTCATAAATACCTATAGGATTCTTTAATACAAGCCCTGCAATACGTCATTTTATCCATGGCACTTTTCGTGAGGTTGTGGTCGATGGGTGCATGAGATTTTATTTCCTGATAGAGTTTTTCTTGAACATCTGGATTTCTAGCAAGGTTGTAGAGAGTAAAACCAATCTGGTTTGCAGTCTGAATATAAAAGAATATAGTACGGTTGTATACAAAATTTCGTTCAAACCTCTGTAAAATTTAACTATAAGTAAAGCACTTGTTAGTAAAATAGCATAAAGAAATAAAGTTATTAAGCTGTTTTGGCAATAAATATTATCGGGAAAACAATTTCTCTAACAGTATGAGAAAGTATCATCAAAGCAGTTCCTGCTTTGCTGATCCTATTTTACCCTATTTTACAGTTCCTGCTTTGCTGATTCTCACCTGCTTTGCTTTCTCGTGCTATTGGGAAAAGTATTATTTTCCCCGAAATTTATTTAATTCTAAAATTTGACAGGAAAATCACGCTTTAAGACCTCTAGAACGCTTTCAGAGCAATTTCGGTCAGATGTACGTGTGTGTGCATGCGTATGTGGGGTTATACCAGGATAGCTCAAAAGCGAATTCTTATATGGCTATGAAATCTTATGAATAAAGACATTATGTTATAAACTAGAATTATATAGCTTTTGTTTTATAATTTTCATAATTAGAACATATAATATTTAAAAATATAGATTTTTTTATGACATTTTCTAGAGAGAACAGTGATAATTGAATCACTCATCCGAACAATGTTATAATCCGCAAAAACCAAATTTTACAGAAAATAAAAAAAATAATTGTGTTTTACCTTAAATATTTTTACACAATTCCTTAATTTATTGGTTGGCTCTATCACACAAACTGACCTCTTCATCATTTTTTTTAACTTTTGTGTTAGTATATACAAAAATATAGAGAAAATATTTTATTTATAGAAATAACAACAATGCAACTTACAAATGGAAGTGTTGGTATTTCAGCGTTGTTATATTAAAATCAAATAAGTTAAATAAAACAAGCATGCAATAATATTATTTTTAAATGTTCAGTTAAAAAGTCTTTTAAAAAATAATAAAAGATAGCATTATATATAAACGTATGCATGAGAACTAAAATTAGCAAAAAACACAGACAGGAAATGTAAACAGTAACACTCTGCTAGCACTCATTCACACAACTGGTATTTATATAAAGATCAGCTATTATCAGGTATATAAAGACACATTTCAAGAAGATATTTTTTATTTTGTTAACTGGTAAAGGATCTATATGCAGGCTTAAAATGTTTCAATCGTAACTGAGGTTAAGGTTGTTACAGTTAAGGTTGAACTTTATACTGTACTGGGACAATTCTTCAAAGTTACAATTCTCAAATGGGGAGAAGAAAATCTTATTACTTTCACCAGTTATGAATCCCATACAACTGTAAAATGGTTTAATAATGAGTTGAGATCATGATTTTTGATATAGTATACATCAAGACTAGGCTGTCATATAAAAGCATGAAACATTGAGAAAAAAGATAAAAAAAAGTCAAGGGGTGGGTGGGGGCTGGGGATCCACCGTACCCCTAGGTCCAATGTACCTCGATCTCCCCTACTCATCAGGTGTGCCATTTAAATAATAGTACTAATTGGGTGGCTCGCGGTGAGAAAAGGTTGGAAAGCCCTGTTCTACAGAATACTTTTTTTATTGAACTTACAGAATCAATTCCTGTTGAAAATATCTCTGTCATGAGAAGGCTGATGTCCTTTGAATCAATTCCAGGCCGACTTAATAACGTTCTAGAGAACTCTAATGTCACGTCATTGGAGGAAGAAGGATCCTGGATTCTGGACTTTGCTTTATTCAAGCATTCTGTGGCGAACCTGCGAAAACGTTACAAGGTGTGTAGTTAGTCATACAAGTAGTAGTAGTTGGGCGTTTAATGCATTGATTACAGGGATGATCGGGCTTAAATTATATTCAGTCCAACCCGCCAGACTGTACCTGGACCCAAACCCTGAGCTGCTCTTGAAGACATTTTCAAATCTGGAATCCGAGCCCAATCGGAAGACCTTTGAGTCTCGGAATGATGTGCTAAAACAGGAATTTGAGTAATTTTTATGATTAAAATGAAAGTAAAATTTAGATTTTTCAAGCATGCACATATCTAAAATCAATAAAATAATTTTGAATTTTTAAAAACAAAGTCTGAGAGTCCGGAGCTAAACCCAAACTGTTTAAGAGAAATCGGGATCGCCCGATACACGAGAAGATTTAGGACTAAGCAAGGCCTGACTTACAGTAGATGGGGTCCAGGCCCTAATTGCATTTGGGGCCCCTACCAAACATTTTAATATTTACTTATACCGTTAATAGTAAATAAATGTTTATAGCAAATGACATAATGGGAATCTGTATCATACATCAATGATTTTTCTGAGATATTAAATAATTTTTCTGAAATTTTCTTATACGTCTCTGATATTCTCAGCGATTAAAACTTTTGGAAATATTTGCCACTATTGCAAAATTCGGGGCTCTCTAAATTTGGGGGCCCAAAGCTATGCCCCGTGCATAAATCAGACCTTGGGACTAAGTCCGGGGGCCAAACCCAAATCTGCTTTACAAACATTTAGAAACATTTATTTGCAAACATTTAGAATTCACAGCTTATAAAGAAGCTGAATGAAAGAATATCGTCATTGCAAATTGTTTTTATGAAAGACAAATACTTTAGAAAAATCACGAGTTAATTTAATAGCATTGTCTACAAAGCGGGAATTAATGATAATAAAAGAAATTTTCCTTGATTTATGGGAGCTAAAAAAAATGGTCGTCATTACAGATTACCAGGTTTATAACTATCGCGAATATGGAAGTAAAGAAATATGAACATACTTGTGAAAAAAATCTTGAGATTCTTCTAGTTTTTTATAGGGTGTGGTTTTCATAAATTTCCACAATGGCAAACCAACCAAAGTATCAGCAAATGATTGAAGTGTATCTTCGGATGCTTGAGAAATTCTACTGCTCCATTCAGTATTTGATTTGGCTTCGTTCATTAATCCAAGGCGGACACCAAAGCATACAAGACCGATAGCTGGAGAAAAATTTATTGTTGTTAAAAACTCGTTACCTCATTTAATGTAAATCTACTTCCTAAAATATCATAATTTACTTAAATATTTATTCCTAGCTAATTATTTAAAGTTTAATGGGTCAAAATTCAGCCATTCTATCATCTCATGTTAGTTAATTAATTCTTCCCTAATTAATTCTTTATTAATTTTAATGGTTAAAAATACATTCCATGTTTTAACCATTTTATCATTCTCTTGTTATACAATTCTTTCCTAATTACTGAATCCTTTCTTAATTTTAATGGGACAAAATGCATTCTATATTTCAGCCATTTTATACTTCTCGCGTAGTTTATGAAAATTATTTCCTAATTAAGATTTTGTTAATTTCCATGTTTCAAAATGCATTTTATATTTTAGGTATTTTTTTATATTAGTTAAATATATATATAATTTTCTAATATTTATTCATACATTCTTGTGTGAAAAGATATAGTTCCCTGAGAAAATCGTTGATTAGGCCTTGAGAATTTCTTGTTCTTGAGATTCTCTTAGTAAAATCGTCTGCTATTTCCTCCTGTGCTTCTAAATAGATCTGTGCAAATTTCGGAGACATCATGAAATTGGCAGCACCTCGAAGTCGTTTCCATTCTTCTCCATTTCTGAAAGTAACAGAAGACAATCACAGATATTAAATTAGCACTCTGTAACAAATGACTGAACATAACAAAATTATATAATCATTCTTGACATTGTATGGATTGTTTTATCTCTCCAAATAAAAGGAAATGTTAACTATTTCATCAGTTTCGTACCGTCATATAGCGGGACGGAGCAACCGAAAACAGGGTTAGCTAGTGGCACTGGCACGCAATTTAAAATATCTGGATTGCGTGTTCTAATCAACTTTATATATTATATTTTTATGTCTGTATATATATAATCATATTCTATTTGTATAACAATCATTACCAGGACAGAAAATTTATGAAGCAGTATTTATACGGTGGCAACAGTCATTCTTACAGTCATGCGAATTTTCAGAAAATCGGAAGGGACATTTCCCGAACCGGAAGTGCAAATCCTTATTGAACCCTCCTACCCCCTCCAAAATTGGAGGCTGAATCCATATCAGTCATCATCTAAGCTCATCTATAGCCAATTCTGAAAAATAGATATTGCAAGGAAAATGTAATCTTTTTTAAATCTGAACTGACATCTCTAGAGCCAGAAATGGAAATCCTTAGTAAGACCGCTACTTCCACTAGAATTTAATGCTGAATTCATATCAGTCATCATTTAAGTGTTATAGTCAATTCTGATAAAAAAACAAGTGTTTCAAGGAATATTTTTTTAACCGGAAGTTGAAATTCTTAGTGATTCCCCCAACCGCCAAAAATAGATATTTCAAGGAAAATTTTTGAACGGGAAATGTAAAAAGAACCAAAAGTGAGAACTCCATAACGAACCCCCTACTTCCTGCGAAATTCAATGATGAATCCATATCAGTCATCATCTAAGCTCCATCTATAATAGATCTTGAAAAATAGATGCTCCAAAAATTTTGTAATAAAAAACTAAATGACAAATTTGATTACCAATGAAAAGGAATATTTATTTTTTCCAAATTTCAGATTCAAGTTATTTTTTTTTTTTTTTAACATTTCGTAGAAATCATTTAAATACCCCCCCCCCCCCCCCCCAATCCCAAGTTAGTAACAGCTTAATGCCAGTGGATTAATTTGGTTTATCTGTTAATCAATGGAAGTTATTATATTTTTCATAGAAAATAAAGCTATGAAAATTTCGAATAATTCGAGTTTTAATGATAAGAATTACTAAAAATTCTACCTAATTTTAGTTTTGTCTAAAGTATCCACACAAGAAAAAAAAAAAAAACCACGCACACACATACGAGTCTTACAGCGTGCTTATTCCCTAAAATCTTAAATTTTTTGATGAAATAATATTTTCTTTATACAACGAGAAAGCAAAAAAATATAATATACATATGAATATATTATATATCAATCGAGCTATGCACAAAATATTATATTTTCTTTTTTTCTGGAAAATGTTACTAGTATTTGGGCGTGTGGTGATTGATCTCATACTGTTGTATATGGAAAGTATTATTTTCCCGCATTCAACTTTTTAGTTTTTTCGAATTTATATATTTTGAAATTCGATTTTTTTCGAATTCAAGATTTTGATAGACTTGTCGAGTTCAAATTTTATCTGTAGCTACATTATGTGAAAACTAAAATAAAATAGAATTTTTAGCAATCTTAACGATTAAAGCTTGAATTATTCGAATTTTGAGTTTTTCTATGGACATAGAATTATTTCTATGGACAATAATTATAATTCTCAGGACAATGAGTGTCGTACAGTGAGCAAAAAAAAAAAATATGGTATACAATAAATAATATGGCATTTAAACATTAATATATACATTAGTGCAATAGAGATAAAAAGTCCTTATACTCAAACGTATACTGGCCGTTTTGGCTTTTATTTCAGTGTCATTTTATAAATCTGGGGATTTTTAATAATTTGTACATCCACCTTTAGCATTGTAGCAAGCTTCCATTCAACGAGGAAAGCTGTCATGTAAATCTTGAACATATTTTATTACGATAGAATCCCGTGATTCAAGAATAACTGTTTTCAAACTGTTCTTATTCATGAAGTGACAGCGATTTTCATAAATCTGCTGTTCCAGCATATACCGCATATTCTATATGATCGTATTTATAGTGATTTTGACCAAGGTTTGAGCAACCAAATCTTAAACACACTTTGGTTCGACAAAACCATATCTTAGGCAATTTTGACTCATAAATTTTACAGTTGTCCTACTGAAACAACCAAATCTTGGACAATTTTGACTCATAAATTTTTCAGTTATCTTACTGAAACAACCAAATCTTAGATAATTTGACTCTTAAATTTTTCAGTTGTTCTACTGAAACAACCAAATCTTGGACAATTTTGACTCATGAATTTCTCAGTTGTCCTACTGAAACAACCAAATCTTAGATAATTTTGGCTCATGATTTTTTCAGTTGTCCTACTGAAACAACCAAATCTTGGATAATTTTGGCTCATGAATTTTTCAGTTGTCCTACTGAAACAACCAAATCTTAGATAATTTTGACTCATGAATTTTTCAGTTGTCCTACTGAAACAACCAGATCTTAGATAATTTTGACTCATAAATTTAACAGTTGTCCTACTGAAATAACCAAATCTTAGATAATTTTGGCTCGTGAATTTTTCAGTTGTCCTACTGAAACAACCAAATCTTAGATAATTTTGGCTCATGAATTTTTCAGTTGTTCTACTGAAACAACCAAATCTTAGATAATTTTGGCTCATGAATTTTTCAGTTGTCGTACTGAAACAACCAAATCTTAGATAATTTTGACTCATGAATTTTGCAGTTGTCCTATTGAAACAACCAAAGGACCAATTTTGACTCATGATTTTTTCAGCTGTCCTACTGAAACAACCAAATCTTAGACAATTTTGACTCATGAATTTTGCAGTTGTCCTACTGAAACAACCAATTTCAACAGGCTATTTTAAGTCCATTTTGAGGAAACTGGTTGCACCAGAACTGTTCATTTTTCCATCGACAGCATGGAGGACAATGATATAGGTACAATTGAGTGGAAAAAGAAGAGTGATATTCAATACATAAGAATATACATATAATGTGTGTACATATATGTATGGCCTTATGTATTGAAAGCATACATATATGTGTGTATTGTAGGTGTGTGTACGAAGAGGAGATTAGCAAGACAACAAAAGGAAGGAAAATAAGAAAAGCTTTCGAAACATCTATCATTTCGTCAGGACTCGTAAATTGTATTTTGACAGAAACCAGCTGGTTTCTGCACTTTATACCTATAACATAATAACAAATAATACACTTGCGAGTCAACCATCCCAAGTTATAAAAAAATATGCAATATATGTATATAATGTAACCCCGCGCGAATCTAGGTGCATGTTAAAATCTCTGTACATATTAAAATATCATTGGAAACACGATGAATAGTTGTATAGATTTACTTTTGAAAGGATTCTTTTGATTGCATTTTTATGGATTTACAGTTGCTAAAATAGATATCAGATGAAGTCAAAACGGTTGGTTGTATTCGAAGGGGAAAGAAAGAAGATGACGCAATCTCTGTTGTTAAAAATACTGATCGTACACACACACACACACACAATGTTGCATTTATATAATTCTTAATTTATGCTTTTTCTCTATTACGTAATAAAATATTTGTAGTGCATGGCTCCACTAGATGTTCTCATACATTCATATTCCATGTATGTTGTTTTTTATTTTAGTTCATCACAATCAGTAGCAGAATGACAAAGCAAAAAAAAAAATCGACGTTTCCAACATACGACTTTTCATACAGGTTAAAAAATTTCGATTTTGTGGGAAAACAATTACACAAATTAGTGATTTCTGATAAAGCATTTACTCGTCTGATTTTATCATAGTGGATGCCCTTAAATATTTTATTATTATTATTATTATTTTTCAATTTTGGGTTCAAAACGTGCAATATCTCGAGTGTAGCAAGTGTTATCATCTGTAAACGGTGTCATTCGCTTCTAAATAAAACGTTTCTTATAAAATGGCTATTTCCTTAAAAAATTCTAAAACACTGATTTTAAATGTTTTTTATTATTTTCGAAAAAATATTCGAAACATTATAGGACCATTGCCTAGACCTTGTGCGAGTTATTCTGAAATCTAACATTTAATCATTTTTCTAATATTCAAATATTTATTCAATGAAATAATCTTAACAAACTGCATTGATTTATTGAATTTATTCTTGAGACATAGTGCTTTATGCAGAAAAACAATATTTCTCATATCTCGATAACGGCTCGTGATAACCGTTAAACAATGGTGTCCATTTTTCTAAGTACAAATACTGTTTACAAAGCAATTACACATTTGATAATAGTGAATATATATATTTTTTTATGCTTCTTTTTTCCATTTTAGATCAAAAATGTGCTCTATCTCCAGAACGCAAGTGGCTAACGTTCCATAAATGATACCAATAAACTCATACGATTAGCTAATGAACTCATATATTGTGTTTAGCCAATTGTTGAAACTGAATAAGAGTACGAGCTATTCTAATAGCATTTTAGCGTTTACATTTTGATATACAGGATGTCCCAAAAAGATTGAAACGCGCTTTAATTCTTTACCTGTTGAAGATAAGTGGGCAATGTAAATTGCAAAAATGTTGAAAGTAAGGTAAGAAATAAGACTACATTAATGAAATAGTCCTCCCATTAATTTTCAAAAAGTTACATTTTTTAAATTTTCATTCGACCCCTTTAGACAAATTTGATCAATCAGAAAATTTTTTTAATGCAGCAAGATCATTAAAAAAACCGCATATCTGTATTTTTTAAATTAAACGAGTTATATTTAATTGAAAATTGAACAATGTGAATGGAAACCATATATCAAATCAAAAATGTAAATTTGTGACATATCACAAAAAAGATAAAACTGGATGATAATACCGGGATATATAGAATACCCAACCGCGTAGTGAGTATCACTGCTTTATATGATTTCTGTTTGTGTAATGCTTTATTTAGATGCATTTGTGGTAAAAAATTTTGACACATATTAACGTATTTTTGATCTAAACAATTTCTATCGTCAATTTGTTTATGATCCCTATTTTCACTGATGAAACAGCTTTTCACATGGCATGGAAAAGTGGCATAAGTCAGATTTTTTCCTTCATCATAATTCAGTTGATTTTAAAGATACAGATATGCGGGGTTTTTTAATGATCTTGTTGCATTGAAAATAAAAATTTTATGATTGACCAAATTTATCTAAGGAGGTCGTATAAAAATTTAAAAAGTGTAACTTTTTAAAAATTAATGGGAAGACTATTTCATTAACGTAGTCTTATTTCCTACCTTACTTTCAACATTTTTGCAATTTACATTTCCCACTTATCTCCAGCAGGAAAGAATTACAGCGCGTTTCAATCTTTTTGGAACACTCTGTATACAATCGGAATCCGTATGTTTTATTCTTCAGATCTGCGAATTCAGATCTACGAATTTGGTGCGATATCTCCAACTTGTCGACTGTTTCTTAAATGTTGCCAAATCGATAAAAATGCCGCCAAATCGATAAAAATAAAGCTAAATTAATAAAATTATTTGTATTTTGTTAGGAGATGTTTCGATAGTTCAACTGTTCTCTTGGCGACTTTTAAATTTCGCCAAATTGATAAAAAGACTCTAAATCGATAAAAATGCTGCCAAATTAATAAAATTACACGAAATCAATGAAATTAATTGTGTTTTGTTAGGGGATAGTAATTCTAAGGATATTTCGGTAGGGTCTGTTAGTCCAACTTGGCAACAAATTTGGCGGCTTTTTAAAGTGTTCCCAAATTTATCAAAATATCGCACCGAATTGATCAAATGAAAGTAAATTAATAACA
The DNA here is from genome assembly GCA_951213105.1 of Amaurobius ferox. NCBI lineage: Eukaryota > Metazoa > Arthropoda > Arachnida > Araneae > Amaurobiidae > Amaurobius > Amaurobius ferox. Next base: position 46,590,346 of record OX578135.1, read on the forward strand.
AGAAAGATCAATCATGCTTAAAGCATTGATTATGAAACCCTTTCCAACTTCAATGCAATTTTATTTAAACAAGTCTAAAATGCAACACATTCCTCGGTAATATTTTGAAACTTATCACAATACTGCATTAATTTATTATATTTGAAAACTTAAACCTTCATCGAAAAAAAATGAACTTCATTCAAATGACGGCATTGAAATATAAATTGCCTGGTTTAAACATCTCTAAAATGTTATACATTCCTCGATAATAGTTTTAGAATTATCATAATACTACGATAATTTATTATATTTGAAAACTTCATCGAAAAGAACTGAAATTAATTCAAATGACGCCATAGAAAAAATAACACGCCTGGATCCCTCTATAAAAACAGGATTTCATTCATAACTTTCTCCAATTCATTTCATTCATCACAATACTGTAATAATTTATTTTATTTTAACATTTTGTTTAAGACCATGGAGCTACAAAAAATTAAACTCTATGCTTGAAACTTCATCGAAAAAAATCGTCCTTCTCTTTATGAAATCAATTAATATTTCATTCATATCAGCCATGCAGACTCCATGGACTAAATTATTTTGTGTTAAAAAAATACAGGAATTCTAATACAACTCATTCTATATATTTTGCTGTTTACATATTACATAGGTGAAAAATAGGCTTAGTTGTAGAAATAATCAAATTTAGATAAGCATTTAAACTCAAATATATTGTCATTGCGTTGTTTCAGTATGTAGATGCACAGAATTCAAGAAGAAATAAAGTAGTTTTAGGACGGATACAACACTCAATATGAATTAAAAAGAACTTAAAAAAATCACGATTTTGAAACAAGATGGATGCCATATATCATTTTGAAGTGGGTCATGTGATCGTTTCATATCATGGTCACGTGATCGTTTCATATAAGAGGTGTAATTATTATTTTAATTTTTATTTAAAAAACTACTGAATATATTTCGCTGAATTTTTTTTTATATATTTTATGGAACAATTTGAATATTACCTAAAATTTTCGAAGCAATTTGTGAATTTTAAATCCGCTTAAAAAATGTTTGAAAAATTAGGTCCCATAGGGCTGAATGTATTTCATTTTTTCGACCCGGGTTCAATCCAAAACTAATTGGGTGATATTATTCATTTATATTCCCATAGGTTCTACAGACCGTCTGAACAACATACTAAAATTTCATTTTGATTAAGTCATTTTTACGGCAGTTATCGTGCTAACGGACAGACAGACAGACAGACAGACAGAATGAACAAAGTCATAAACACTTTTCAACTTTGTTGTAAAGTGTTAAAAATGACGCCTAATTGATGAAAATTCAATATTTTGAAAAATTAAGTTTCAATTCCTTGATAATCTCTTACGCTTCGTGGGAATTAAATTTTCTTTTATAAATAAGTTTACAAACGGGTCGGGACCAATATGTCTTATTCATCAGATTATGCCTGTGAAGACAATTTTGTATAGCGACAATAGAAATTTTCATATTTCTCCTTAGGAGAATTAAATTAAATATTTTAATAGAATGTTTTGAATATTAATGCCATTTAGAATACTGTATAATTGTGAATTTTAAGTTTCTTTATATTATATATTCAGTACGCAAAACGGGTATACTGCTAGTCTATATAAACAAGAAAGATCAATCATGCATAAGCATTGATTATGAAACACTTTCCAACTGAAATGTAATTTCATTTAAAAATTTCTAAAATGTGATTCATTCAGTGGTAATATCTTTTACATTATCACAGTACTACAGTAATTTATTATACTTAAATATTTAAAACTGTATCGAAATATAAATCATCTGATTCTTTATGCAAAATCAATGAATATTTCATTCATATAACTTGTATTCCAGACTCCAGAGCTAAATAATTTTGTGTGAAAAAAATTCAGCAATTCTTATGTAATTCATCTTACAATCGCTTGAGATATTTGCATTCTGCATATGTTAAAATTAGGCTTCCTTGAAGAAATAATAAAAGTTTAGGGATCATTTAAAATCACAACTATTGTAATTGCATAGGCACGGAATTTAGATACACAGATAATACACAGATAATATATATGTGTATGTGTATGTACTCAAAGTATTGGAATCGTGCCGAAGATCGGAACTCGAATTTTCAAAGGATCTACACGTTTTGGGACTTCTAGAACACGAAAAAACTACTTTTAGGAAGACGTCTGTGTGTGTAAGGGTGTATCTGTGTATGTTTCTGTGTGTCTGTGTGGATATTACATCCACTCTAATTGAAAAACTAATGGACCGAATTTCATACAATTTGGTAGGTATGTTTTTTGTGGGAAATCCTGATGTTCATTAGATTATAGTACGAATCGTAATAAAAGAATCTGCCTTCTTTGCGAAATGGCCGCAGAAATTGCCTTTATCCACTCTAGCTAAAAACTAATGAACCAAATTTAACAAAATTTGGTGTATAATATTTCAATAACCGACAAGTGATTTATATATCAAATTTAACAAAATTTTGTATATAAGTCATTTGTAGGTTATTCTAGTACGATTCGGGAAAAAGGAATGGGCTATTTTTGCGAAATGGCCAGCAAAAATCGTTATATATAAAAATAAAAGACTACGTGTGCTCAATTATATCAATTAAATTCCTATTTTATATGTGATTTTTGACAACAAAAAGAATAAGACTAACCCCATTACTCTAGGACTAGCCGTTCTTGAGATATTCCAGTTTTTTCGCGTTTTCGCTACGCCACCTTTGACAATAAGTCCAGCTATCAAATGAGAACCAAATTTAAGTTTAACGTGTAAATTCAATGTCATTTAAAATACTTATGTTGTGCAGATAAACTCAAATTATCATTGAATAAATAAAGAGAACGAATATGAGTCTGCAGCGAAAGACATGTGCTGTCCACATCAGAATTTTTAACAATATTACAACAATGATTTATAGAAGTGAACGGGGATTATTTTCAGGCCATTTCGAAAAAAATGTATGATCTATATTTAAAAATCCATCAAATTTTTGTCGAATAAAATGTTCAACAAATTTAAGCTGTGTACCAAATTTTAACTCTCTAGGACGTAGGGAAGTGCATTTAAAATGCCATCAAATAAATTTATCATGAAGAGTTATATAAAATTTAAAAAAAAAGAAAAATTGTTATCTACCAAATTTACTTTAAAATATGAAGCCACTCCCATATGCAAAACGTTTAAACAAATGGAGAGATATTTATTATATAATATCTCTTTCTTTTCTTTCTGGAAGATATCCCAAAGTCAGAATTTAATTGAATTTGTTTTTTTCCCTGTATTAAATATTTTTTTTAATTAAAAAACTACTTAACATATTTTACTGAATTTTTTTTTATATATTCTATGGGATAATGTGAATATTTCCTAAAAATTTCGAAGCAATTCGTGAATTTTAAATTTACTTAAAAAATGTTTGAAAAATTAGGTCCCATAGGGTTCAATGTATTTCATTTTTTCAACCCGGGTTCAATAAAAAACTAATTGGGTGATATTATTTATTTATATTCCCATAGGTCCTACAGACCGACTGAACAACATACTAAAATTTCATTTTGATAAACTCATTTTTACGGCAGTTATCGTGCTAACGGACAGACAGACAGACAGACAGACAGACAGACAGACAGACAGAATGAACAAAGTCATAAACACTTTTCAACTTTGTTGTAAAGTGTTAATAAAATTGAAAATATGTCTGTTTGTATGTGAGTATGCTTATTTGTCTCATCATCACTGGAGACCGGTTCCACCGAATTTCCTGAAAATTTTGTGGATAGCCTTGAAATATTCCCTTTTAAAATTGAGTCCATCATTCTAGGACCGGAAGTTGTCGAGATGTTAATAAAAACCGCGCAATCAAACTTTCCATAGATGATCCAGCATTATGTGTATAATATTTTTTCTGCAAATTTATTTGAAGAAAATGATATCATGTTCCTCTTAGCAATGCATTTAAATTAAATGTGTTTATACAGCAGACGATTTTTATTAAATTTTTTTCTGATTTCAGTAATACAGAAATTGATATAAAAAATAAATTTTATAAATGAACGTATTGCATTTTCGACTAGATTATATCAATTACGTCCGTCGTGTTTAATGGGAATTATGTATTACTATATTTTCAATTTCTTACAGGCATGTATTTTATTTTGGTGAAGAATTTTCAAACTCATATATTGTGTTTAGCCAACTGTTCAGAAGAACAGTAGTACGAGAATATCTTCTAACACCATTTTAGAGCTTTCATTTTGGCATATATGCTTATCCAATTCAAAATTTTTTTGTAAATTTGTTTAGAAACGAGACCAAGACGGTTTAGTCCTCGGATCTTGATCAGATCTGCCTGTGAAGATAATTTTGTATAAAGATAACAGATATTCTTATACTTATTTTTGTAAAATTAAATTACATATTATAATAGAATGTTTTTAATGATAATGTCATTTAGAATACTACAGGAATTTGCACATAATTGTGAATTTTAGGTTTCTTTATATTATATATTCTGTACTAAGAACGGGTATACTGTTAGTACTTTTATAAAAGTTATGTTAATACTCACTCCGACACAAGACCTGCTGATCCATATTTATCCTTGTTCTTCAGCCTGTGATGCTTAAGGGCTTCTATAGGTGGTCTGTCTGGATGCCTGTCACTTAAGTCTAAAATCGATTCGATGAGAGATGGATCGAAGAGGAGCAACATCGATATTCCCAACTCCAGACGAACAACAGAACCGTGTGTGTTATAAAGGTCCTCGTAGGCTTCGTAAAGTTTGTCGAAGGAGTAGGGACCTTAAAAAATAAATTAATGACCTTGATTACCAGACAAAACACACACACACACAAATGGAAATTAGTATACAGGGTGCCCCCACAAAAGATTGAAACGCGCTTTAATTCTTTACCTGTTGGAGATAAGTGGGCAATGTAAATTGCAAAAATGTTGAAAGTAAGGTAGGAAATAAGACTACGCTAATGAAATAGTCCTCCCATTAATTTTCAAAACGTTACACTTTTTAAATTTTTATACTATCTCCTTACACAAATTTGGTCAATCAGAAAAATTTTATTTTTAATGCAACAAGATCATTAAAAAACCCCGCATATCTGTATCTTTAAAATCAATTGAATTATGATAAAAGCAAAAATCTGACGTATGCCACTTTTCCGTACCATGTGAAAGGCTGTTTCATCAGTGAAAATAGGGATCATAAACAAATAGACGATGGAAAGTGTTTAAATCAAAAATATGTTAATATGTGTCAAAATTTTTCATCACAAATGCATCTAAATAAAGCATTACACAGACAGAGATCATATAAATCAGTGGTACTCACTACGTGGCTAAGTATCCTATATATTATCATCCAGTTTTATCTTTTTAGTGATATGTCACAAATTTACATTTCTAATTTGATATAGGGTCCCCATTCACAACGTTCAATTTTCAATTAAATATAACTCGCTCAATTTTAAAAATACAGATATGAAGGTTTTTTTTAGTGATTTTGTTGCATTAAAAATAAAAAATTTCTGATTGACCCAATTTGTCTAAGGGGGTCGTATAAAAATTTAAAAAGTGTAACTTCTTGAAAATGAACGGGAGGACTACTTCATTAACGTAGTCTTATTTCCTACCTTACTTTCAACATTTTTGCAATTTACATTGCCCACTTATCTCCAACAGGTAAAAAATTAAAGCGCGTTTCAATCTTTTTGGGCCACCCTGTATACATATACTAGCTGAATACCCATTTAAATCAGAGGTCTTATAATAAAAAAACTCCGAATAATATAAATGTTTAAAGCATTCGATTTTTCTGGTGGATCTTATCGAGCTGTTCACCTGTATACTGATTCTCAAGTCTGGATATCACTTAAGATGGTATTTCTCATTTATTCGGCCAATCGAATATTTCTGTGAACGGCACATCTAACATACCCATTGACAGTAGTATTAGCGGGTAAGGATTTGAGACGACTCCCCTAAAATACCAATTCTTATATTAAACTTAATGATTGTAATGGGATGAAGTGAAGATTCCTCCTTCTCAATGGCAATTTATTGCCATCTCACTTTCAAAACGTTCCAATGTCTCAGCGTACCCACTTAATAAAAATTCTAAATTCCCCAAACTGCTGCAAATTTAAGCATAAAAATGGCGTACAATTTATAGTTCCGATAACCCGGAAATTGTTATGTAAAACAATATTCCATGTGTAAAATAGTAAAATGTGCGTTGAAGTATATTGTAGAAATATAAATTCAATTTTAATAGACGAAGTGCATCTTCACCTACTGTACCTGAATAGCCGTCGCTGTTGTCCAGGTAGGTAAGAGCTGGTAAGCCTCTACGATATATGTCCAGTAGTCTCTGAAACTTAGTAGGGGTATTTCGAAAACCGAAAGGTATTCTTAAGAATCTATAAGTCCCAAATGTTGTTTGTGAGACAGATGTTGTTTTATCTGGATCAGATGGATTGACATTTACTTGGTTTTAACCAGACTACAGGTCAATGTTTGACATAAAAGCTATATGTTTAGCATCTTGCATTAAATCGTCTATTCTTCAAAGTGGGTAAGTGTCGGAGACTGTCACTTCATTAAGTTTTCTGTAGTCCACGCACAGGTGAAATTTACTATCTGATTTTGAGGTCAAAACTTCAGGTACTCCATAAGAAGATTCGCATTTTTCAATGATGTTCTTTTCGAGATAATTTTTTTTTTGGTAGCTCCTTCCGAAAAGGCGACATTCTGTAAGGAGATGCAAAAATAGAAGCTTGATTACTTGTATTAATATGATGTTCGATGATCGGGGTGACTTCTCCCCCTGGTTCGAAGATAATAGAATATATTTTTTGTAAGCTGTTAAGTTGACTTCTCTGAGTAGCTCACAAATTCTCCCCTTCACCTTGCAATTGGCAAGCGACAAACAGAACGCAATTGGCAAGCGGCAAATAGAACATGTTTATTCTCATAGGATTCTATATTAGGTTGGGTACCCAATTCCTCTCCAAATGGATACTTGTTACTAGGATTGTAACAAAAACTAATATTTTCTATTCAAGAACGATATCCGCAGATTTCAGAAAATCTGTTCTAATGAAAATTTGATTTCCAGTAGCGTCTGGAAGGACAATGAAATCTGTCAACACTCGCTTTCTTCTAATTTAGATCATCACGTGGGTAGCGTAGCAGTCAACAAGAGACTGTTGGCAATCTGCCAGGCTTATTGTCAACTACGTCTTTTGAAATAACAGTCCATGCTCTGTGAATACTTCATCCGTTTTCTCTCCAGCAATTAAATATGAAGATCCCATATCAGAACGCACGCTACCTCTTTTTGCACAGAAAGTTAAGTCTACCAGGGTACCTTGAGGACCCTTAGTGAACGCTCAGAAGGTTTCTATGCTATTTGAGGAAACTTTCCTTTTGACTGGGGCGCAGTCAGACCATTTGGCTTTGAATCCCGGCTTTTCACATCCATACCATATTAAAGAAGGTCTTTCTAGTTTGATTTTTCTTCTCTGGTGAAAGGTGCAGTTCTTTTAGCGATACCCAAACTTCCGAGTGTGTGCGCCTTTTGTGATTTGGCAATTTTTTTCTACCCACTAGGCAAGAAGTTTCTTAAGTTTCCGTAAGCATCCAGTTTATCAACTAAGTATGAGGGAGAAATTAGCTGTTCCCACTCATCCATTTAAGGTTCATTGAATTCAGGAGTGCTCCTCTTCTTCATTTGGTCAGCGATGATCAAATTACGCAATTACTGAAAAGTGGAAATGTTCAATTCTGTTATCCATGTTTTAAAATAACTTTTCATTTTGAAATAAAAGTCTTTGCACACGCAGTCAGTGCTTTTTCGATGTTGCAAAAATAACTTCTGAAGTCTTTTTGCAGTCAATTTAAATGGTTCTAAAAGGATACCACATCGATGTGAGAATAGTCCTTGAATTTTTTGGGGGGATCTCTAGTAATGAGTTTAACAATATTATTCGCTAGTACTCTTATAAGATGAGTAACCCACATGATTTCCTAAATTTTTAGGATCTTCATTTGCCGTTCGAATAAAACTAAAAACAAGCTCATATCATCTACATTGAAACGTGACAAAATTTTCTTAAGGTCCACTTTCATATGGGAGGCTTCCTGTTAAATAACCGTGGATGTAGTTCCTTTCTGACTGACCAGCTTTAGCTTTTCAAGCTCAAATTCTCTATTTTGTTTTCCCCTCCCTCTTTTTCTAATTATTCTCTTAATATCGGTCTTCCAGCCTTGCTAAAATAATACCCCTGAAAAGATTTCTTACGAATTTTTATCCTCCTTGTACGCGTTGAACTAATAATAATAATATCTCTAAGTTCAATAACTCTCAGATCACCATTCCCGTTTTCACCTAATTCAGTCACTAGCTGTTGCAGATCAACTTTTTTTTACTTTTACAAAGAATGCCAATTATATTTTTTCTTCAAATAGGAATGTCCAGTTCATTTAAATTCGAAAATAATTCTAAAGGTTTTTAAAAATATAGTTCTAAAAGTTCTAAATGGAGATGCCGATACACATAAACATTATTACCTCATATTTTAAAAGTATTATAATTTAAAAAAAAAAGCATAAAATGAATCAAACAATAATAAAAATTATAAAATTTTAAATTAATTAGACAAACGTTTTACTATATACCATGAAAAGTTTTAATGTATTATATAATTTTAACTTCATTGATAAATAATACACAATAAATACATGTAATCAGTATTAATACCAGCAGCATATGCTTTAATTAAAAAAAAATAATTTTTTTTAATTTTATTCTAGTCTTAATTAAATTCATTAAACACATTTAAAAAATTTAAGCATTTTCGTAATACCTTATATTAAGAAAACGAAATTAAAGTTACTTTTTCAAAGCTTATATTTTTAGAAATGGTACTAAATTCAATTTGATTTTCAAAAGTTCCCTTCATCAAATATTTTAACAACCAAATACACTAAATAAAAATTATGACAGACGGAAATTATTAAACAGAAATCAATTTCAATTACTCATTAAAGTTTCAGAAACTTCAAACTTACTACTCTAGCACTAGAACTCACACTACGTAAAAAGAAACACCCATTTAAGACACCATAAAGGAATACAACATCAATTATTATAAAAATTACAGATATTTTACAAGACATAACTAGGGTTGGCTATCCTACACTTTTTCTACATGGCTTTGGGAAAATACAAAAGCGTCTATTACACTCTATAAATAAATTCATTGATAAAATATTAAAAAAAAATTGTGTGCTGTAACTCTAAATTAAAATATCTTAAGAACGGTTAATTGTACACCCATAAAGAAAACCAGGAAAATTTAGGATATTTCTTTCTGCGCAGTATGGTATAAAAATGAATTTTGTGTGTTTGTTAGCCGTTCGCGAATTGAAACTGAAAGAATGTTAGAACAAAAAAAATTCCGCGATTTATAAATCTATCGAAAAAAAATTCTTAGATTTTAGATTTTTTATTATTATTTATGGGTCAAGTCCCACGTGTATGCATAGTTTCAAGTTTCTGCCTTCAGTACTTTGAGCTGTTGAACTTTAGTCAGTCAGCGTTAGTCAGTCAGTAATATCTCACATATCTATTTAACATAGAATAAAATACAAAAAATCTGCGTTTTATAAATTTCTCTAACAAAATTCCGAGATGTTAGATTTTCCCCATTATTAAGAGATCAAGACCTGCGAGTATGCAAAATTTCAAGTTTCTACCTTCAGTAATCTGAGTTGTGGAAGTGTCCTTTTGTCAGTCAGTAAAGTCTAACTCATCTGTTCCACATAGAATAAAATACAAAAAAAAAAAAAAAAAAATCTGCGTTTTATAAATTTTTCGAACAAAATTCCAAAATGTTAGATTTTTCTTATAGAGAACAAGATCTGCGTGTATGCAAAGGTTCAGGTTTCTACCTTCAGTAGTTAGATCTGTGGATGGAAGTGTCCCTGCCTATCAGCGCTTTGTTAACTTTCGCGGCACACATATTTCGCCGAAATTCTGCTCAAACAGTTGCGAAATATTTTCTGAAAGATAAAATGCAATGTTTAGATTATATTAAAACTAAATTTAATACCCAATAAAACATAGAATATATATTTTATTTTAATCCAAAATATTTTTGGTGCTGCCATCTCTTGTCGTAATTTAATTCAAACCGATTATTTTTATTTCTTAATGAACATTTCTAAATATCTATTCCTTCTAATACAGTACTAAATACAAGAACAGATCATATATAATAATGCTACAATCACGGAAAGGTAATTTCTCATTATATAAATTTGATAAGGGGATCTGAATGTGCATCACTGAGGACTGCAATTTTGTCTTCAAGTTCCTTTCTCTTCAAGTCCAAGTTCAATTACGTTTCCGTGATTGTGGCATTATTATATATGATCTATTGTTGTATTTAATAGCGTATTAGAAGGAATAGACATTTAAAAATGTTCATTAAAATATAAAAATAGTCGGTATGAATTAAATTACGACAACAGATGGCAGCACCTGACATATTTTGAATTAAAAAAGAAATATATTCTATGTTTTATGGGATATTAAATTTAGTTTTAATATAATCTAAGTATTGCATTTTATCTTTCAGAAAATATTTCGCAACTGTTTGAGCAGGATTTCGGCAAAAAATGTGTGCCGCGAAAGTTAACAAAGCGCGGATAGGGCAGAAGTTTTACTGACGCTCGTCTCACGCAGCTGTAATGGATATAATACGCTCAAGCTGCTTGAAGGACAACTGTAGAGTAGAACTTTGTTAAGCATATCATTTAATTAGTTTCAATTAGTTTTAGGACAATTTTGCCTCAGAGTGCTGTATTAACGAATTTTTACTTTTCAACCTACACTCATCTGCACTTTGCCAAAAAGAATAGAAGTACCCTGATAAAACTACTGAAAAACAAGAGAACTGATATGAACATTTTTCTCCACTAAACAAACAAATGGTTACAGTTCATCCGCCAATGAAGAGTTTTTAAAAAGGGGTACACAGACAAGATCAATGTCTTCAAAAGATTATAGGAATATAAAAAGTTTGAGAATCACTACTCTATAGATACTAGCAAAAAGACAGTATTATATAATTCAGTTTCCTTACCAAATCTGCTGAACAAATGCAGATTACCTATCAAGGGCAATCTGCGTGGACCTGGAACTCTGCTGAACTTTTTTGACCATATGGCAAATCCATAAACATTAAATCTATATCTCCGGATGTACTGCTGGAATAGAAAACTGCGCATCCTTATCTCGGTGGGAAAGGTATCTGCTTCTAAAAGTTGGCTGAAAAACAAAGTCAAATGCAAAAACATTCTAAAATATTAAGTCAAATATGTATTCTACAGTCATTTCAAATACACTCTTTTGCAAAAAAAAAAAAAAAATAAATAAATAAAAAATAACCTGATCATCTCGATATTTCGCATGCAAATTCCTTTATGCCAAGTATGCAAATAATTGAATTTGCAAGGCCAATGAGTGTTAACTTCGGTCATAGCGCGCGTTTTTACTGCGCAACTAGCACCCGATAAGAAAGGTTTAAAATGTGGAGAGCGCTTTACAATAATTTATTTTACTTACAAACTTGAAACCATGGAGGTGAAAGTAATTTACCTCTATGCTTAAAACTTCATATAAAAAGCCTGTTTTAAAATCGTCTGCTTCTCTATGTAAAATCAGTGAATGTTTCATTCATATCAGCTACATTGCAGACTCCAGAGCTAAATAACTTTGCGTTAAAGAAATTTAGCAATTCTTATACAACTCAACCTACATGTTTGTGTGTTTACATTCTCCATAAGTGAAAATTAGGCTTCATTGTAAAAATAATCAAAGTCTGATGATCATTTAAACTCAAATATATTGTAATTACGTTGTTTCAGAATGTAGATGCACAGAAATTAACACAAAAATAAAGTGGTTTTAAGACGGATACAATAGTAAATATAAATTAAAAATAACTTTAAAAATCACGATTTTGACACAAGATGGATGGTAGTGATCATTTAAACTCAAATGTATTGTAATCGCGTTGCTTTAGAATATAGATGCATAGAAATTCAGCGAAAATAAAGCAGTTTTAGGACGGATACAGCACTAAATATAAATTTAAAAGAACGTTAAGAATCACGATTTTGACATAAGATGGATGTTATATTTTATTTTGAAGTTGGTCACGTGATATCTTCATATAATATGGGTGTAATTATTATTTTAATTTTTATTTAAAAAACTACCGAATATATTTTGCTGAAATTTTTTCATATTTTTTATGGGATAATTTGAATATTTCCTAAAACTTTTGAAGCAATTTGTGAATTCTAAATTCGCTTAAAAAATGTTTGAAAAATTACATCCCATAGGATTCAATGTATTTCATTTATTCAACCCGGGTTCAATCCAAAACTAATTGGGTGATATTATTCATTTATATTCCAATAGGTCCTACAGACCGTCTGAACAACATACTAAAATTTAATTTTAATAAAGTCATTTTTACGGCAGTTATCGTGCGAACGGACAGACAGATAAACAGACAGAATGAACAAAGTCGTAAACACTTTTCAACTATGTTGTAAAGTGTTAGAAAGAAAAATAATTGGATTGAAACAACCGATATTTTCACCATTCTCCGTGAAATGCCTGGATTGCGATCACATATCAAAATAGCATTAACTAATTAAATAAGGAAAAAATAATGTCAAGAATGGAATCCTACCTGGACTGGGTAGTACGCTTGCGATCATTGATCAGTCTACTTTTCAGTTGTCTATGAACATAAAAATCAAAGCATCGGTAGGTCCGTTACCCGAAACTAGTTCCCAGTGCAGAGATCCCAGACGCTGTTCAAGGTCAATTTCATGAAGGTCGAGAGAAAAAGTTGGGAGAGATGTTTTTTCGAGCTTATCTGATCCCTTCCCCCCTCGTCCCAGGTACACATAAACGTATATCTTTTACGTCTCTGAAAATATGCAACAGGGGGGGGGGGGGGGGGATGTAGAGTTGCAAAGACAGGAAAAAAAAAAGTTTTTTTTTTTTTAAAGTTCCGAACAAATATTTATTTTTTTGCATTCGGAATTGTAAATGAGAGAGAAGTGTTAGGTTCAAGAAAAATATTTCAATTATGTGACTTTCTTATTTATACAGAATAAAAACTTGACAACCTATCTGTGGGTATGCTTGTCTCGTTATCAAGGGAGAATGACTGTACCGAATTTTATGAAATTTTTGTGGATATTTATGAAAAAACTTAATATAGTCCATGTTATTACTTAAATATAGTCCATGTTTCCAGTTTCTAGAGCCAGATGTTATCGATATATTAATAACAAATGAACCTCCCATAGAGATAACATTATGCAAATGATATATTTTCAGCAAATTTATTTGAAAAAAAAAATACCACGTTGCTAAGCAATAAAATTAAACCCAATGAGTTTATACAGTTTATTAAATCTTTTACGATTTAAATAATTAAAACATGTATATAAAAATAAATTTTGTCGGAATTATGTTCTTTGACTGGAGTATATCAATTACGGCTTTCGGGTTCAAAAGTAAAGGGAATTATTAATATTTTCAATTTCTGAAAGTTATCTGTTTCATTTTGGCAAAGATTTTTCAAACTCATTTATTGAGCGTAGCCAATTATTGTAACAGAATAAAAAATCTGATGTAGGCAGCACATGACTTTCCCTGTAGACTTATATCCACGTTCTTTTTATTTTAATTAAATTTAATTCACTTTTAATTCAATTTTCGTTCTCATTTGGAAACTGGACTTATTTTCAAAGATGGCGTAGAGAAAATAAGAGAAAATTGAAATATCTCGAGAACGGCTAGTACTAGTGTAATGGGCTTGGTCTTATTCTTTTCATCATTAAAAATTACGTATAAAACAAGCATTTAATGGATATATTTGAGCATACGTAGTTTTTTATTTTAGATTTTGTCGATTATTGCTGACCATTTTGCAAAAAAAGGCAGATTATTTTTTTCGAATCATTCCAAAATCTAATCAGCACCAGGGTAACCCACAAATGACTTATCTACTTAATTTTGTGAAATTCGGTCCATTAGTTTTTCAGCTAGAGTGGATACAGGCTTTTGCGGGCCATTTCGCTAAAAAAGGTGGGTTCTTTTACCCCGAATTGCACCCCAAACTAATCAGAACCAGATTCGCCCACAAATGACTTACCTACCAAATTTTATGAAATTCGGTCAATTAGTTTTTTAGTTAGAGAGGATATAAAATCTGCACAGACAGACAGACAGACACACACACAGACGTCACGCTAAAAATAGTTTTTTCGTATTCTAGAGGTCTCGAAACGTGTAAATCCGTCGAAAACTCGAGCTGCGATTTTCGGCATGATTCCAATACTTTCCCTATACATTATCATGTATTACAGGGAAAGTAAAATGGTACCTGTATATACGTATATCTTCAATACCATTTTCGCGCTTTCGTTTAAGCATATGTTTAACTAATTTCTTAGCACTTTCATTTTGACATATACGTATCAAATTTCATAATTTTTATAAATTTGCTTACAAACGGGACCAGGATGTTTTATTCTTCAGATTTGCCTGTGAAAATAATTTTGTACGGCGACAACAGGGATTCTTATGCTTAAAATTAAATTAAATATTTGAATAGGATATTTTGAATAACAATGTCATTTAAAATACCATAGGAATTTGTTCATAATTGTGAATTTTAAGTATCTTTATACTATACATTCCGTAAGAAGAACGAGTATACAACCAGTAATAAAAAAAAATGAAAATTAATTCCACAAATAAATTGTAATTTAATTTATAAATATTTTAAAAGTAAAAATCTGATGTGGGCAGCACATGACTTTCCCTGTAGACTCAACTACATTTATTTTTTATAATTTCGTGATGCATTAAATTGAGATTAATTGCAGTGAATAACGGATACTTTTCTGATGTTATATTAAATTTACATTTTTAGTGATCTATGTTTCGTTTCGCAACTATATGTACTTTAAAGTCTTCAGCTCCTCAGAATTAAAAAATCTGATGTGGGCAGCACATGACTTTCCCTGCAGACTCAAATTCATATTTTCTTTATTTCTTTAATAATTCATTAGATTGAGTTTAATTGAAGCAAATAACACTGAATTTGCATTTTTAATTCAATTTTTGTTTTTATTTGGTAATTGGATATTTTTCCGAAATCGGCGTAACAAAAATGCAAGAAATCTCAAATATCTTGAGAACGGTTAGTCCTAAAGCATAATGGAGTGTGTTACATTCTTTTCCTCTTCAAAAATTGCGTATGAAACAAGAATTTAATTGATACATTTGAGCATACACTACTTAGTCTTTTTTTTTTTAGATTTTGACTGTTTTGGAGGGCCATTTCATAAAAAAAGGCGTGTTCTTCTTTTCTGAATCGTACTAATTTTAATCAGCACCAGAGTATCCTACAAGTAACTTATCTACCAAATTTTGTGAAATTTGGTCAATTAGTGTTTTAGCTAGAGCGGATAAATGAAATTTTTACGGGCCTTTTCGCAAAAAAAGGCGGGTTCTGTTTTTACGAATCGCACCAAAAACTAATCAGCACCAGGGTCACATCCAAGTGACTTACCTACGAAATTTTAGGAAATTCGGTCCTTTAGTTTTTGAGTTAGAGTGGATACATACAATGCACAGACACACACACAGACGTCACGCTAAAAATAGTTTTTTTGTATTTTAAAGGTCTCGAAACGTGTAGATCCGTCGAAAACTCGAGTTGCGATTTTCGACATGATTCCAATACTTTCCCCTATACATTAGCATGTATTGCAGGGAAAGTAAAAATAACTAAAATATCTCGAGAACGGTTCTTCCTAAAGTAATGGGGGTTAGTCTTATGCGCGTTCCTGTTAACAATTACACGAAGAACAAGTATTTAACTGATATATTTCAGAAATTTTAGTCATTTATTTAAAATTTTTACGATCTTTGCGAGCTATTTCGCAAAATTAGGTCGGTTATAGTATTATTTCACTGCAATAAATGATAATGTATAGGGAAAGTATTGGAATCATACCGAAAATCACAACTCGAGTTTTCGACGGTTCTACATGTTTTGACACCTGTAGAATACGATAAAACCATTTTTAGCGTGAGGTCTGTGTGTCTGTCTGTCTGTGCAGATTTTGTATCCACTCTAACTACAAAATTAATTGACCGAATTTCATGAAATTTGGTAGGCAAGTCACTTGTGAGCGACTCTGGTGCTGATTAGTGTTGGGTATAATTCGGGATAAAAGAACCCGCCTTTATTTTGCTTAATGGCCTGCAAAAATTGCATGTATCCATTCTAGCTGAAAAACTAATAGCTCAAATTTTAAAAAATTTGGTAGATAAGTCACTTGTGAGTTACCCTGGTGCTGATTAGATTTTTGTACGGTTCGGAAAGAAAAAACCTGCCGTTATTTTGCGAAATGGCCTCAAAAGTCATCAAAATATAAAATAAAAAACTGCGTATGCGCAAATATATCAATTAAATGCTTGTTTTATACGCACTTTTTAACTATCAAAAGACCAACCCCATTACACTAGGACTAGCCATTCTCGAGATATTTTAGTTTTTTCATATTTTCACTACACCACTTTTGAAAATAAGGCCAGTTACCAAATGAGAACGAAAATTGAATTAAAAGTGCAAATTCAGTGTCATTTTGAATAATTATGGATGTTATTTTGTGCAACTAAACTCAATAACATGAATTATTGAAGAAATAAAGAGAACGTAAATATGAGTCTGCAGGGAAAGTCATGTGCTGCTCATATCAGATTTTTTCGAATCCTGCCGAAATCTAATTAGTATCAAGGATAACCGACAATGAAAATAAGTACTAAATTTTATAAGAATTAAGAAATTTATTAACAAGTATAAAATATATACTAAACTAAACTACTAAATATAATACTAAATTAAGAAATTTCATTAAATAGTTTTTTAACCATAGTGAAAAAAAACCCTCAGTTCCTTAATATAAAAACATAAACGTCTCCAGAATGGTCCATTTTTAAATAATGGGGTTGATCTTATTCTCTTCGCCGTCAAAAATTACGTATAAAACAAGCGTTTAATTGATACACTTGTGATATTTTACTTTAGATCTTGGCGAGTGTTGCGGACCACTTCGGGAAAAGAGAAAAAAAAACAAGAAAGATCAATCATGCTTAAAGCATTGATTATGAAACACTTTCCAACTTCAATGCAATTTTATTTAAACATGTCTAAAATGCAGTACATTCCTCGGTAATATTTTAAAACTTATCACAATACTACATTAATGTATTATATTTGAAAACTTCAACCTTCATCGAAAAAAACGAATTTCATTCAAATGACGGCATTGAAATATAAATTGCCTGGTTTAAACATCTCTAAAATGCGATACATTCCTCGGCAATGTTTTAAAATTATCATAATACTACATTAATTTATTATATTTGAAAACTTCATCGAAAACAACTGAAATTCATTCAAATGACGTCATAGAAAAAATAACACGCCTGGCTCTCTCTATAAAAGCAGCATTTCATTCATAACATTTTCCCATTCATTTCATTCACCACAGTGCTAAAATAATTTATTTTATTTAAAAACGTAAGACCATGGAGCTACAAGTAATTAAACTCTATGCTTAAAACTTCATCGAAAAAAATTGTCCTTCTCTCTGTAAAATCAATGAATATTTCATTCATATCAGCTATGCAGACTCCATGAGCTAAATAATTTTTGCGTTAAAGAAATACAGCAATTCTTATACAACTTATCCTACATATTTTGCTGTTTACATTTTACATAAGTGAAAAGTGGGCTTCGTTGTAGAAATAATCAAATTTGGATGATCATTTAAACTCAAATATATTGTAATTGCGTTGTTCCAGTATGCAGAATTTAAGCAAAAATAAAGCGGTTTTAGGACGGATACAACACTCAATATGAATTAAAAAGAACTTTAAAAATCGCGATTTTGAGACGAGATGGATGCCATATTTCATTTTGAAGTGGGTCACGTGATCTTTTCATATCATGGTCACCTGATCGCTTCATATAAGATGTGTAATTATTATTTTTATTTTTATTTAAAAACTACTGAATATATTTTGCTGACATTTTTATATATATTTTATGGAATAATTTGAATATTACCTAACATTTTCGAAGCAATTTGTGAACTTTCAATCCGCTTAAAAAATGTTTGAAAAATTACGTCCCATAGGATTCAATGTATTTCATTTATTCAACCTGGGTTTAGTTCAAAACTAATTGGGTGGTATTATTCACTTATATATTCCCATAGGTCCCACAGACCGTCTGAACAACATACTAAAATTTAATTTTAATAAAGTCATTTTTACGGCAGTTATCGTGCGAACGGACAGACAGATAAACAGACAGACAGAATGAACAAAGTCGTAAACACTTTTCAACTATGTTGTAAAGTGTTAAAAAGAAAAATAATTGTAATGAAACAACCGATATTTTCACCATTCTCCGTGAAATGCCTGGATTGCGATCACATATCAAAATAGCATTAACTGATTAAATAAGGAAAAAATAATGTCAAGAATGGAATCCTACCTGGACTGGGAAGTACGCTTGCGATCATTGATCAGTCTACTTTTCAGTTGTCTATGAACATCAAAATCAAAGCATCGGTAGGTCCGTTACCTGAAACTAGTTCCCAGTGCAGAGATCCCAGACGCTGTTCAAGGTCAATTTCATGAAGGTCGAGAGAAAAAGTTGGGAGAGATGTTTTTTCGAGCTTATCTGATCCCCCCCCCCCCCCCTCGCCCCAGGTAAACGTATATCTTTTACGTCTATGAAAATATAAGTCATTTTTACGGCAGTTATCGTGCTAACGGACAGACAGACAGACAGACAGACAGAATGAACAAAGTCATAAACACTTTTCAACTTTGTTGTAAAGTGTTAAAAAAACATTACCGAGGAGCCAGGTGATTTATACTTAATTGACGTCATTTGAATTAAGTTAATTTTTTTCGATGAACTTTTAAGTTTTCAAATATAATAAATTAATGTAGTATTGTGATAATTTTTTAAATATTACCGAGGAATGTATCGCATTTTAGAGATGTTTAAATGAAATTGCATTGAAGTTGGAAAGTGTTTCATAATCAATGCTTTATGCATATTTGATCTTTCTTCTTAAAGTTCTTTTTAATTCATATTTAGTATTGTATCCGTCCTAAAACCACTTTATTTTTGTTTAAATTCTGTGCATCTACATACTGAAAAAACGCAATTACAATATATTTGAGTTTAAATGATCATCCAAATTTGATTATTTCTATAACGAAGCCTACTTTTCACTTATGGAAAATGTAAACAGCAAAATATGTAGAATGAGTTGCATAAGAATTGCTGCATTTCCTTAACGCCAAATTATTTAGCTCATGGAGTCTGCAATATAGCTGATATGAATGAAATATTCATTGATTTTACAGAGAAAAGGACGATTTCTTCAATGAAGTTTTAAGCATAGAGTTTAATTTCTTCTACCTTCATGGTCTTAACTTTTTAAAAATAAATTATTATAGTATTGGGATGAATGAAATGAATGGAAAAATGTTTATGAATGAAATGCTGCTTTTATAGAGAGAGCCAGGCGTGTTAAATTTTCCATGACGTCATTTGAATAAATTTCATTTGTTTTCGATGAAGTTTTGAAATATAATAAATTATTGTAGTATTATGATAATTTTTAAAATATTACCGAGGAATGTATCGCATTTTAGAGATGTTTAAATAAAATTACATTGAAGTTGGAAAGTGTTTCATAATCAATACTTTATGCATGATTGATCTTTCTTGTTGGGAGCTCTGAGGAGCTGAATAATTTAAAGTGAATTAAGTTGT
Organism: Amaurobius ferox; assembly: GCA_951213105.1. Taxonomy (NCBI): domain Eukaryota; kingdom Metazoa; phylum Arthropoda; class Arachnida; order Araneae; family Amaurobiidae; genus Amaurobius; species Amaurobius ferox. Next base: position 46,610,373 of record OX578135.1, read on the forward strand.
CAAATGAAACGAAGATGTATTATAAAAGCAAATTGATATAATATCAGAAAAGTATCCATGTTATTTTCTGCTATTAAATTCAGTTTAATGCATAATGAAATAATGAAATAATAAAAAAAAAATAATTTGAATCTACAAGGACTGTCATGTGCTGCCCACATCAGATTTTTTTGCCTAGTATATAATATAACTTAAGAACAACTTATTTTCATTCGCACTAAAAGCAACATTTTCAAACAATACGAAATTAAAGAGATATTAAATACAAACCTTTTTAACGCGTTACAACATAGTTGAAAAGTATTTATGACTTTGTTCATTCTGTCTGTCTGTCTCTCTGTCCGTTAGCACGAGAACTGGCGTAAAAATAACTTTATCAAAATGAAATTTTGGTATGTTGTTCAGACGGTCTGTGGGACCTATGAGAATATAAATGAATAATATCACCCAATTAATTTGGATTGAACCCGGGTTGAAAAAATTAAATACATGGAACCCTATGGGGCCTAATTTTTCAAACATTTTTTAAGCGGATTTAAAATTCACAAATTGCTTCGAAAGTTTAAATTCAAATTATCCCATAAAATATATAAAAAAAATTCAGCAAAATATATTCAGTAGCTTTTTAAATAAAAATTACAATAATAATTACATCCTTTATATAAAGAGATCACGTGACACACTTCAAAATAAAATATGGCATTTATCTTGTGTCAAAATCGTGATTTTTAAAGTACTTTTTAATTCATATTTAGTGTTGTATCCGTTCTAAAACCGCTTTATTTTTGCTTACATTCTGTGCATCTACATCCTGAAACAACGCAATTACAATATAGTTGAGTTTAAATGATCATCCAACTTTGATTATTTCTACAACGAAGCCTACTTTTCACTTATGGAGGATGTAAATACCAAAAGATGTAGAATGAGTTGTATAAGAATTGCTGCATTTCTTTAACGCAAAATTATTTAGCTCATGGAGTCTGTCTGCAATATAGCTGATATGAATGAAACAATAATTGATTTCACAGAGAAGCAAACGACTTTTTGATGAAGTTTTGAGCATAGAGTTAAATTACTTGTACCTCCATGATTTTAAGTTTTAAATAAAATTTATTATTGTGATGAATGGAATGAATAAAAAAATGTTTATGAATGACATGCAGCTTTTATTTAAGGAGCCAACCGATTTATATTTCGATGACGTCATTTGAAAAAGTTCATTTGTTTTTGAAGTTTTGACATATAATAAATTATTGTAGTATTATGATAATTCTAAAAATATTACTGAGGAATATATCGCATTTTAGAGATGTTTAAATAAAATTGCATTGATGTTGGAAAGTGTTTCATAATCAATGCTTTATGCATGATTGATATTTCTTGTTTATATATTGTAAATAATTTTTAAATATTATTGTAGATAATTTTTAAAATATTACTGAGGAATATATCGCATTTTAGAGATGTTTAAATAAAATTGCATTGAAGTTGGAAAGTGTTTCATAATCAATGCCTTATGCATGATTGATATTTCTTGTTTATATATTGTGAAAGCTGATCGGTATGAACAGGGGAACGAATCCGGAACTTCTAAATCACGCTCACGATGCTACCAGATGAAATACTATGTCTCATGATATATTTTAATCTACTCTATTAAAAGCTAAAAGAACAAATGCGTCCCACAGGTAACGATATTCCTGTACCACCAAATTCTGAAATGCCTATTTGGCTGAGAAACTCGCGTTTTGTTTACTTCTAAATGTAGCTAAAGATACGAGAATATGCCGGAAACTTTCGGAAATACGAAAAATTTAATAGATTCTTAAATGTTTGTATAAAATCTTCTAAAATTCTATAATTGACTTCAAAAACTAGAGACATTACAAAGTGCCCCCTATTTGCTCACATTTTGGCGTCACGCTGTATGCCTCCAATGTAGGATGCATTTGATTCAGGGTTGGACCCCAAGTTCTGTCCTCTAGCGCATATTTGACACGTATTTGAGTATATTTAACTCACTCATATACATACGTTCGGAATTAAACTGTTAGAATTTTTAAATAAAGCATATTTTCATTTGACCAAAACATACTGGATGCCGAATTTCCAGTTTGTTGGTAGAATGGGTGATAATTAATTGAGATGGTTGGGTACGGGCACAAATTACTCCTTAATGGAACTGCAAATTTTAACTATGAAAAGAAATTTAAAAAAGTGAAAAATATTACGGGAGCCCTAACGGGCTTTCCTCTATATATACTTCCTATTCCCAACCACAAACGCTGCGGTACACGTGTTTGTACCGCCGAGTACGTTTGCCTTTCATTTTTCCACCACACTTCTCCCTATTTGCTCATATTTTGGCGCCACTGCATATGCCACTGCGTTCTACCTCCAATTTAGGATGCATTCGATTCAGCATTGGGCCCCAGGTTCCGTCCTCCAGAGCAATATATTCCCGAAAGTCTGTATTTAATTCAAACAGAGATAGTCAATGGAATTTGTGCATAATTGAACAGTTTCAAATACGGCGATGGCGCGATGCATTTCTAATTCACACCATCGGGTCGGTAAAATACCCATTGTCCCAACTGATAAATCCATGCGACTAGTATGCATTTTATTACTACCATTCAACTAATAGAAATCACCAGGGTTCGAGCGATTCGACATAACGAAATGATACCAATAGAATCAATTGATTGTCATTTGATTTTTCTTCAGTTGAGTCAATCGAAAATCAATAGCTCCAAATTAACTCAATAGAAATTGATCCATTAACACTATTTAATAGTTCCCCAACCGAAACTGATAAATTAAGCGACTAGCATACTACTTTCTATTGTTCCCATTTAACTAATACAAACCACCAGATTCCGAGCGGTTCGACATGACGAAATGATTCCAATAGAATTTATTGTCATTTGAATTTTCTTCAGGTGAGTTAATCGAAATCAATCGCTCCTAATCAAGCAATTGAAATCCATCCCCACTTTTCGAATCCAGCCGACATGGAATAATTCCATGATTATCTTTATTGAAATGAATTAAAACATTCATAGATATATATTAGCGCGATTTCGGAACTTATTACTCAATAATGCTTCCTTTCATATAAATAGCTATTATAGCGGGTATTAAATATATTGGTAGTTAAGAAAGCATATTTTTAACTTTAGCGTGTTCAATCTTCTGCATAAATCAGCAATGAAAACATATATATAGATTTAAGAACTAATGCTTAACTGTTTGTTCATTATATACTCGTATATTAAAAAAATTTATTGTGAACCCATTTTATCATATTATCTTATATATTCCTTTTATGCCTCATTACATATCCAATATGATGTCCATTACATTATTGCACTGTGACTCTAAACGGAACACTATCGCAAAATAATATATGACAATATAAATAAACAGGAATTATGAAATTTTATCTTCCAAACTGTTGTTACATATGGCTTTACTGGAAATCAATCCATTACATAACTAGCATATCAGAATGATACAAAGGTAGAAAACAAATAAACTAACTAAACACAAAACAAGAATACGAGGGTCACACTGAAATATTTTAGACAGGGGCAGAGATAAGCGCTATAAAAAAATTATTGGTCGGATATTTAAATTTGAACTCTATTATGTCCGCAGACGATAATTTGTGGCAACAATTACAATTTAGCTATCGTAGAATAAATTTTGAAAGTAAAGAAAACGGAGTTGACGCGAGAGCATTATCCAGCTATGATTTTCTATGATTTTTAAGTGGGATTAAATCTAGAAGAATATCTTCAGCGTCTACAATTAGCATATGGAAATGATGCTCCATCTGGTGATATGATGATTTATATGGTTTTCTGAAAATTTAGTAATTGCTGTAATTTGTGTTTTGACGGCATTCATTTTGTTTACGAACTTTTAACTTTATTATAATTTGTATTTTACAATTATTTAAATTTTAAATGCCTTGTTTTTAAAAAAAATGTAAAAACATAAATTGATGATATGTAAATTTTGCATGGCGGTTATGGCCTATATGTAAGAACTTGCTTGTACCGTATTTTCACTTCGTTACTGATGAAGGGCATGGTGATGACCGGAAGCGCTTTGGTCGTGTGATTTCGTACGTCGAGGAAAGAAGATTTTATTAAAGGACTTTTAAACCTATTTTGGTTGCCTTTGATTTTAAATTTTAATTAGTTGACGTGTATCCATACTATTTTAATTAAAAATAACTGGGCAATTTTGGTCACATACAGGAATTTAACCCTCGGTAAGGTCAGTAAGCCCCACCCTCCTCCGAAAATAATTCTATATTCGTTCCTACTAATGTTTACTCTTTTGAACGTCTAAAAGCAAACATCAGTAAACGACGAATATACGGAACACACTTCGCACCGCAGCAGTGACAATAAGGTCACCCACTTCTCACTGCAAACAAAGGGCAAACTCCAGCCTTGAACGACAACGTTCTTTCTCGAATGACAGCTGGGTACGCAATGACTTGGCCCAAAACACTCTCACTCACAAAAACATGAACTTTGTTTACCATTGACTGAAGAAACTTATCGCATTAACAATGCTTTCGAAGTGAAAGCGTTACCCACTCGAGTCGTCATAGCAAAGATAAGTTGATCTTTTTGTTTCTGAATGTTGATATAAATAAATAAGCTGTAACAGAGGGAATGTTATTTGCGAACATCACATCTCTCCTTCTTCACACTTGTCCATCTTCTTCATTATCCAGAGAAAAGACAATTGCGATAAATTATCGAGTTGGCCTCTCACAGCCAGATACTGTCCTTGGATTGTATGTATTTCTATGGCAAAATGCCTAAAATATTTATTTAAATTACTAATTTTGTAGAAATGAATTACTAGCGTAATGCAAATTAGAACTGAAACAATGAAGAATATTCCTACGTATTAAAATTTTTTTAACTTTCAATTTATTTTTTTCTCCATATATTCTACTCCCTGTCATAGAACTAGGAAAATATACTGTTTAATTACACTTCTAATTAGGGAACCCTAATTTTAAAATAATCAAATATACATAAACTACATCTTCCTGGAGTATCAACTAACACTAACGACTACTTTACTGACACTTAGATATAATTCTCAAAGCATTATGACATTTTCGAACGTTACATCTATAGGAGTTTTGTCTCCTACTCTCAAATTCCATGGATGAAATAAAATATTTCGGGAATACTACTAACCACTCGCACTTTATCATACATTCATATTCCATAGTGTTTAGGCACACTCGTATCATAATCTGTATCATAGTACAAAAAATATGTATCTATTTTTGAGCTTCGTTTAGCAAATTTTTTATTTAAAATTTGCAAAAAATTCTTTCCTTTTACAAATTTTTATTTAATTTGATCTGGTGTTTGTCAGTGGGATTCACACTTTGAAGCCCTAACTAATCAGGTTCCAGTTATTAGAGTAATATGGAATTTGGTATGCCGTTTTTTTTTTGTGGCATACTAATTTTTCAGATTTTAAACCTTATCGGGCTAACCCGTTCTGCACTCTCCATAGATGCCATACTCCCTCTCTCTCCCTCTCTCTCGCTCTCTCCCCCTCCCCCGCTCTCCCCCGCTCTCTCCCCCTCCCCCGCTCTCCCCCGCTCTCTCCCCCTCTCCCGCCCCCCTCTCTCCCTCTCCCCCCCTTGCCTTCTCGCCCCACCTCTCCCTCTCGCTCTCTCGCTCCCCCTCCCCCCTCTCTCTTTCTTTTTTTAATAGAATAAATAACTCGAAAACCTGATGAGCAGCAAGAAAATCCAAATTTAGTATGTCCTCTTCTTTTGTGGTATATTTTATGTCTTTGAATTTTGAACTTTATCGGGCTGACCCGTCCTGGGACCGACATTGGAATGTACTCGTTTATTGAGAATAACTAGAGAACAGTGGCAGCTATATTTGGTATGTTATTGTCTTTCATATACTTAAATTGCATACATTTTCATACAAACATTTTTCATACATGTAAGTTACATACAAATGGGTACTTTGAAAGCTTTTTTTTTTCAGCTTGTTCACGTTAAGAACACATATGTCACACCGATAGATTGGATACCTTCGGCAGATTCGCATTGTTATATGCAATATCAAAACATTCTTCCTCCAGCGCATAGTTAAAGCTGTCATTTTCTTTCATAGGAGTCGTGTTTGCGAGGCGTAGACGCGATCATTAAAAATGGAATAAACATATACTTATAAAATTGAATGTGTAACTACAATGAAAAACTAGAACTAGATCAAATTTATAGAAATTCTCAGGATTAGAACTCAAATGACTCGAATTTTAAGATTTTCAAAGTATCATTTATTTACTTTCCCTGCAATACATGGTAATATAAAGGGAAAGTATTGGAATCATGTCGAAAATCGCAACTCGAGTTTTCGACGGATCTACGGGTTTTAAAACCTCTAGAAAACGAAAAAATTATTTTTAGCGTGACGTCTGTGTGTGTGTCTGTGCAGATTTTGTATCCACTCTAACTAAAGAACTAATTGACCGAATTTCATAAAATTTGGTAGGTAAGTCACTTGTGGGCGAATCTGGTGCTGATTAGTTTTGGGTACGATTAGGGAAAAAAGAACCCGTCTTTTTTTGCGAAATGGCCCTCAAAAGCCTGTATCCACTCTAGATGAAAAACTAATGGACTGAATTTCACAAAATTCGGAGATAAGTAGTTTGGGGGTCACTCTGGTGCTGATTAGATTTTGGTATGATTCGGAAAAAAATAACCTGCCTTTGTTTTCCAAAATGACTCAAAAAATCGTCAAAATCTAAATTAAAAACTACGTATGCTCAAATATATCCATTAAATGATTGTTTTATACATAATTTTTAATGTAGAAAGGAATAAGACCAACCCCATTACACTGGGACTAGCCGTTCTCGAGATATTTTAGTTTTTATCGTGCTTTCTCTATGCCACCTTTGAAAATAAGTCCAGTTACCAAATGAGAACGAAAATTGAATTAAAAGTGAATTAAATTTAATTAAAATAAAGAGAACGTGGATATGAATCTGCAGGAAAAGTCAAGTGTTGACTACATCATATTTTTATTTTTGTTGTGGCATTAAACGCGTTGCATGTTGTCCTATTCCATTAGTACCAATGGCGGCTCGTGAAAAAAAAAAAAGAATATTTTTACTTCATTTTATTTAACTTTTGTGTTTGTTTTTTACTTTCCCTGCAATACATGGTAATGTATAGGGAAAGCATTGGAATCATACCAAATATCGCCTGTATCCAATAATTGCCTGTATCCACGCTAGTTGAAAAACTAAGTCAAATTTCACAAAATTTGGTAAATAAGTCACTTGTGGGTTAACCTGGTGTTAATTAGATTTTGGTATGCTTCGGAAAAAAATGACCTGCCTTTTTCTGCAAATGGCCCACAAAAATTGTTAAATCTAAAAATAAAAAACTACACATTCTCAAATATATCAATTAAATGCTTGTTTTATACGTAATTTTTAACGATGAAAAGAACAAGACCAACCCCATTTAACTAACACTGGCAGTTCTCCAAATATTTTAGACTTTTCGTATTTTCGCTACGCCACTTTGAAAATAAGTCCCGTTCCAAATGAGAACGAAAATTGAATTAAAAGTGCAAATGTAGTGTCATTTTAAATAATTATGCGTATTATTTTGTGCAATTAAACTCAATATAATGAATTATTGAAGAAATAAAGAGAATGTGAATATGAGTCTGCAGGAAAAGTCATGTGCTGCCCACATCAGATTTTTAATGTTATTATTTTGTTTTCTAACTTTTACTGTTTTAAATTTTCCCCGTAATATTATTTATTTAAAATAATTTGTTTTATTTTTCATCAACGGTATTTAATTTTTAAATGAATATTATTTTCAAAGCGTAGTTTGTGTTTCTGCTAATTTAAATGGGTGAATTAATTAACAAAGAGTTCCTTCACATATTCCTTGTCCTAAACCACCAAATTCTCAATTTGGAATTACCCACCTGTTAAAATATCTTTTTTCATTATCATCTTTTCAACAAGGGAACGCTATCTATAAATTGTACAAAATTTCATTAACAAAATACATAATTTGATCTATCAGCACAATACGTAGCAGTACGAAATACACGCAATAAAGCAAATATTTTATAACCTCTACACACTAAAACACAATGCGGGTAAAACAAAAGACATGATGTGAGCAGCACATGACTTTCCCTGCAGTCTCACATTCCCGTTCTCTTTACTTCTTCAATAAATCATTATATTGAATTTAATTGCACAAAATAACACCCATAATTATTTTAAATGACACTACATTTGTACCTTTAATTCAATTTTCGTTCTCATTCGGTAACTGGACTTATTTCCAAAGCGGAGTATCGAAAATACGTAAAAACTAAAATATCTCGAGAACGGCTAGTCCTAGTGTAATGGGGTTGGTCCTATTATTTTCATCGTTAAAAATGACGTATAAAACAAGCATGTAGTTAATATATTTGAGCATACGTAGTTTTTTATTTTAGATGTTGACGATTTTTACTGGATATTTCGCAAAAAAGGCAGGTTATTTTTATCTGAATAGTACTAAAATCTAATTAGCACCAGGATAACCTACAAGTGACTTATCTACAAAATTTTGTAAAATTTGGTCTATTAGTTTTTCAGCTAAAGTGGATACAGGGAATTTTTGCAGGCCATTTCACAAAAAAGACGCGTTCTTTTATCCCGAATTGTACCAAATTCTAATCAACACCAGGGTGATCCACAAGGGAATTACTTACCAAATTTTATAAAATTCGGTTAATTAGTTTTTAGTTTGAGTGGATAAATACATTGCACAGCCAGACACACAGACGTCACTGTAAAACTGTTTTTTACTTTCCCTGCAATACATCTTAATGTATAGGGAAAGTATTGAAATCGCGTCGAAAATCGCAACTCGAGTTTTTGACGGATCTACACGTTTTGGAACCTCTAGAACACGAAAAACCTATTTTTAGCGTGACGTTTGTGTGTGTGTGTGTGTGTGTGTCTGTGCACTGTATATCCACCCTAACTCAAAAACTAATGGACCTAATTTCATAAAGTTTAGTAGGCAAGTCCCTTGTGTGTGACCTTGGTCCTGATTAGATTTTGGTACAATCCGGAATAAAGGAACCTGCCTTTTTATATTAAATGGCCCGCAAAATTTGTCTGTATCCACTCTAACTGAAAAACTAATTGACCAAATCTGTCTGTCTGTGTGTATGTCTGTGCAGAGTTTGCATCCACTTTAGTTCAAAAACTAATAAGTCAAAATTTAACAAAATTTGGTAGATAAGTCACTTGTGAGTTACTATGGTGCTAATTAGATTTTGGTACGATTCGGAAAAAAATAATCTGCCTTTTTTTTGCCGAATGATCCGCAAAAAATGTCAAAATCTAAAATAAAGACTACGTACGATCAAATATATCAATTAAATGCTTGTTTTATACGTAATTTTTGACGATGAAAACAATAAGACCAACTCCATCACACTAGGTCTAGCCGTTCTCGAGATATTTTAGTTTTTTCGCGTTTTCGCTACGCTACCTTTGAAAATAAGTCCACTTACCAAGTTAGCACGAAAATTGAATTAAAAGTGCAAATTCAGTGTCACTTAAAATAATCATGGGTGTTATTTTGTGCAATTAAACACAATTTAATGAATTATTGAAGAAATAAAGAGAATGTGAATATGAGTATGCAGGGAAAGTCATGTGCTGCCCACATCAGATTTTCCCCTATTCTATATATGTGTCAAAATGCGCAGATTCGTCAAAAACTCGGGTTGTTATTTTCGGCATGATTCCAATGCTTTCCCTATACATTACCATGAAGTGGGGGAAAGAAAAAACTGGGTTTACTGCCACTAAAATGATTCTTTTAAACAGATAACTTTTCAGGTACATAGTTACAAATCTGATGTGGGCAGCACATGACTTCCTCTGCAGACTCATACTCACTTTCTCTTCATCTCTTCAATAATTCATTAAATTGAGTTTAATTGCACAAAATAACATCCATGATTATTTTAAATGAAACTGAATTTGCACTTTTAATTCCATTTCCGTTTTTAACACTTTACAACAAAGTTGAAAAGTGTTTATGACTTTGTTCATTCTGTCTGTCTGTCTGTCTGTCCGTTAGCACGATAACTGCCGTAAAAATGACTTAATCAAAATGAAATTTTAGTATGTTGTTCAGACGGTCTGTAGGACCTATGGGAATATAAATGAATAATATCACCCAATTAGTTTTGGATTGAACCCGGGTCGAAAAAATGAAATACATTGAGCCCTATGGGACCTAATTTTTCAAACATTTTTTAAGCGGATTTAAAATCCACAAATTGCTTCAAAAATTTTAGGTAATATTCAAATTGTTCCATAAAATATATAAAAAAAAATTCAGCAAAATATATTCAGTAGTTTTTTAAATAAAAATTAGAATAATAATAACGCCTCTTATATGAAGCTCACACTTGACCATGATATGAAAAGATCACTTGACCCACTTCAAAATGATATATGGCATCCATCTTGTCTCAAAATCGTGATTTTTAAAGTTCTTTTTAATTCATATTGAGTGTTGTATCCGTCCTGAAACCACTTTATTTTTGCCTAAATTCTGTGCATCTACATACGGAAACAACGCAATGACAATATATTTGAGTTTAAATGCTCATCCAAATTTGATTATTTCTACAACGAAGCCTATTTTTCACCTATGTAAAATGTAAACAGCAAAATATGTAGAATGAGTTGTATTAGAATTGCTGTATTTCTTTAACACAAAATCATTTAGTTCATGGAGTCTGCATAGCTGATATGAATGAAATATTCATTGATTTTACAAAGAGAAGGACGATTTTTTTCGATGAAGTTTTACGCATTGAGTTTAATTACTTGTAGCTCCATGGTCTTAATTTTTAAATAAAATAAATTATTATAGTATTGTGATGAATGACATGAATGGGAAATTATTTATGAATGAAATGCTGCTTTTATAGAGAGAGCCAGGCGTGTTATTTTTTCTATGACGTCATTTGAATGAATTTCAGTTGTTTTCGATGAAGTTTTCAAATATAATAAATTATCGTAGTAATATGATAATTCTAAAATTATTACCGAGGAATGTATCACATTTTAGAGATGTTTAAACCAGGCAATTTATATTTCAATGTCGTCATTTGAATGAAGTTCATTTTTTTCGATGAAGGTTTAAGTTTTCAAATATAATAAATTAATGTAGTATTGTGATAAATTTTAAAATATTACCGAGGAATGCATTGCATTTTAGACATGTTTAAATAAAATTGCATTGAAGTTGGAAAGTGTTTCATAATCAATGCTTTAAGCATGATTGATATCTCTCTTATCATTTTTAACTGGGCTTATTTTCAAATGTGGCGTAGCGAAAATGCGAAAAAAAATAAATTTTCTCGAGAACGGCTAGTCCTAGAGTAATGCGGTTGGTCTTATTCTGTTCGTCGTCAAAAATTACGTATAAAATGAGCATTTATTTGATATATTTGTGCATACGTGGTCTTTTATTTTTAGATTTAACGATTTTTGCAGACAATTTCACAAAAAATAGAGGTTCTTTTAACCCGAATCGTACCAAAATCTAATCAGCACCAGGGTCACCCACAAGGGACTTGCATACCAAATTTTATAAAATTCGGTCAATTAGTTTATCATTTTGAGTGAATGAAAAATCTGCACAGACAGACAGACACAAGCAAACAGACAGACAGTCAAGCAAAAATTAGTTTTTTCGTACTCTAAAAGCCCCGAAACGTGTATATCCGTCGAAAACTCGAGTTGCGATTTTTGGCGTGATTCCAATACTTTTCCTATATATTACCATGTATTGCAGGGAAAGTAAAAATCTAATGTAGGCAGCACATGACTTTCCCTGCAGACTTATATCCATGTTCTCTTAATTTTAGTTAAATTTAATTCACTTTTAATTCAATTTTTGTTCTCATTTGGTAACTGGACTTATTTTCAAAGGTGGCGTAGAGAAAATACGATAAAACCAAAATATCTCGAGAACGGGCTAGTCCTAGTGTAATGACGTTGGTCTTATTTTTTTCTTCGTTAAAAATTAGAAGTATTTAATGGATATATTTAAGCATACGTAGTTTTTTATTTTGGAAAATCTAATCAGTACCAGAGAATCCTACAAGTAACTTATCTACAAAATTTTGTGAAATTTGGTCAATTAGTATTTTAGCTAGAGTGGATACATGAAATTTTTGAAGGCCATTTTGCCAAAAAAAGGCAGGTTATTTTTTTCCGAATCGTACCAAAATCTAATCAACACTAGGGTGACCCACAAGCGACTTATCTGCCGAATTTTGCGAATTTCGGTTAATTAATGTTTCAGCTAGAGTGGATAGAGGCAATTTTTGCGGGCCATTTCGCAAAAAAAAGGTGGGTTCTTTTATCCCGAATCGTACTAAAAACTAATCAACACCAGGGTCACACCCAAGTGACTTACCTACCAAATTTTATGAAATTCGGTTCATTAGTTTTTGAGTTAGAGTGAGATACATACATTGCACAGACAGACACGCACAGACACACACACAGACGTCACGCTAAAAATATGATTCCAATACTTTCCCTATACATTACCATGTATTGCAGGAAAAGTAAAAATATAACTATATTTATATAAATGTGTTATTTTATTCATTTATATGAGAATTGCACATATTAATGGGTTTGTTTTATTTTACGCTGAAAAGAACTTTTTAAACAGGTCATTTTGCGCACCCGTTCACTTGCTACCCACTTGCATAAATGGGTACTTTAAATGAAAAGGTACTCATTCAAGCAGGTAAACAATTGCGTAAAATTAAAATCTCGTGTTACCTCTTGAACTTTTCATATTACCTGTTTAAAAAGGTATTTCCAGCTTAACATAAAATATACCCATTATTCCGTGTATACTATAAATGAATAAAAATGAATAATATTACATATAAATGAATAAATATAAACATCATATAAATGAATAAATATAAACATCATATAAATGAATAAAATTACACATTCAATAGATATAATTACCTCTTTAAGTGTATAACTGAAATTGTAAAAGTGCCATTCTAGTGACTCCACTTTTTGTGTGTTTTTACTCATATATTTTTAATGTCTAGGGTTTTTTTTTCTAAAGATAATATGGGAAAGTCGCCAAATTACGCATCGTCAATCATTGCAAGGAATTGCCAAAAATCATAATACCTCATTGGCGCCTTTATCACACCCCAAAAATATATCTCTGATGAAGCGTTTGACGGAGAAACATGCTGCCTCTTTAAATGCATTAGCTGGTAAAATGCGTGGAGTCAAGGTTGTTATGGCAACATTGTACGTTCATGAAGAGTTAGCGAATTTTTATCGCCAGCAATTTTCTTGCTGATAGAATTGTATGAAAAGAGTTTGAAATGCTGAAATTCTTGTTACAATCAAATTTAAAGTATAGCATTCTCTTATTCTGCAGCGTGTGCGACAGTAAAATATGCGATACTGTGTCTAGTAGGAAAAAAATCCATTAGCTTCACTCACAATCTGCACCGGAATAGTCGCCACTGATTAGTAGTTTTGTGGGGAACAAAATGGGCACTTAATGGCCATTGTGAAGATTAAACGGAAGGAGTTGGCTAATAATCTAAATTACGAAAACAGTTTGATAAAATGAAAGTAATATTTGAAGGCCTTTGAGCTTTTTAAATCCGTTAGGGATTACAAGCCATTGGAAACCGGTTTCATGCATCTTTAAGCATCATTCCGAAAAGATTGCCATAAGTAACGCAATCTTTCACTATGGTTTTGTTTTTCGCTCTGTGGAAGATATACAAAAAGAAAAGAAATACGCGTGTGGTGGACTCGACCAAACGATGTATTTGAAACAGTGGCTTATACACATACATTTTTGACTGTGGGTGAAAGATATTTTAATAAAATATAATTACTTTCTCTACATGCATAGTATAATACATAGAGAAAGTATTGAGCTGGAGTTGAAAATACGAATTCGACGGAAAAGCACATTTCAAGTATCCCTGAACTCGAATCGAACGTTTTTAAGAGAATGTCTTTCTGTTAATGGGTGCGTTTGTATGTTAATATGTGTATATGTTAATGTGTGTGGACGCGATGTCTCAGGAACGAATAAAGCGTTTCGAAAATAATTTGGTTCGATTTATTGCATCAATCAGTGAATACTGGAACTCTATCGATTTTAGACGCAATCAAATGTTCGAAAGACCTTTAAATTTTCGAATGAATGCTTGAAAAAATCATTAAAAAAATCAGGATCTTCAACAACGATACATAAATAATCACTTCAAATGTAATTTTTTTTAGAAAACGAATGCCATAAACATTAAAATGCCAAGAGTTAGCCGTTCTCGAGATATTGAATAATTTTTGAATAAATAAAAAAAATCCTCAAAAAATTAGGACCTTTAATCCTGTTTAATAAACTATTATTTCAGAGTTAATTTTTCATTAGGAAATAAATGACACAAACGTTAGAACGCTAGCACGAACAAATCTTCAAATATTGCACATTTTTCAAACAACTTTTTCATAAAACTAAAAAGAGTAAATAAGTATTATCGAATATGTTCACTTTCTACATACCATATTATGCAACAATTTTGTTAACATCATTCTCGCTGGTCTAGTCTGCTCCATTCACGAAAGAAGATTCTTTTTCTTTCCCTACAATACATGACATAGTATATGGAAAATATTGGAATCATGTCGAAAATCGCAATTCGAGTTTTCGACGGATCTACACGTTTTAGGCCTTAGAACACGATAAAACTATTTTTAAATTAACGTCACTGTATGTGTTTATGTCTGTGTGTGTCCATATGTTAATGTGTCTGTCTGTGCAATGTATATATGTACTTACTCTAACTAAAGAACCAATAGACAAAATTTCATAAAATTTTTATAGATAAGTCACTTGTGGGTTACCCTGGTGCTGATTAGATGTTGGTAGGATTTGGGATAAAATAACCTGCCTTTTTTGTGAAATGGCCAGCAAAAATCGTATGTATCTACTCTAGCTAAAAAACTGACCAAATTTCATAAAAATTAATAGATACGTCAATTGGGGTTTGCCTTGGTGCTGATTAGATTTTGGTATAGTTCGGGGGGGAGGGGAAATCCTGTCTTTTCTTGCGGAATGGAGCGAAAAAATTATCAGAATCTAAAATAAAAAACTACGTATCCTTAAATGCATCAATTAAGTGCTTATTTTGTATATAATTTTTAATCGCATTTTTACTACGCCGTCTTTGAAAATACGTTAAGTTATTAAATGAAAATTGAATTAAAAGTGGAAATTCAGTGTATTTTAAAATAATTATGCGTGTTATTTTGTGCAATTAATCTTAATTTAATGAATTATCTATATAATAAAAGGCAATGTCTGTGTGTCTGTCTTATACACTATACGTTTCGCGACCGCGCGTCGGAGAGTTACGAAATTTGGCAATCGGAGACCCTGGGGGGTGGGAAGGGGACACGTGAAAACCGATTTTCAAAATTCTAATTATTTTTTTATTTATTTAATGTTTTATGCGATTTCGACGTTTTTTTTATCTTTTTGCCCTTTTTTCTCCTCGATCCAGACATCGTAGAAAAAAACAAATCACACCATCGGAAAGAGCAGAGAATTTCGAGTAAAAATATATCAATTTCAAATCTCAGAGATAAATTCTAATATTTTTTTATGATTTTAAAGCAAAAGTCACTTTTGACTCAAAAAAACGATTTTTGGTTTTTAAATTCTCGCATAGTAAAAAGTACTCATAATTTCGACTAATAATTTACATTTTTAGAAAGCTGAAATATCTGGCATTCTTACAAGTCTAATCTGGTCCAGAAATAATGAAAATTGCCTTCAGGATCGCAATTTTAAAGACGTCATGATTTTATATTTCATGGCGTTCCGCTCGGCGTATCGCTTCGTTTCTCCCCCGCTGAAGCAGGGAAGGTGGTGGGTGGGGACGTCAAGGTGGAGGTGACGTCACGGTTCTGAATAGAGCGCCTTTGCTCGATATAAATTATTATATTTATATTTTAAATGATGGGACGATCTGGATTTTTTAAATGTATATTTTAACTTTTGGATATTTTAATTTTATGGATATTTTAAATGATGGAACAATGAAACAATGGAATGAGGATGATGGAATTAAGCATATGGTCATTTTAAATTGCAAATTAGCGCGCGGGAAGTTAGCGGTAGGCCCGGGTTCGATTCCCGCCACTGCCAAAACTGCCGCCGTGTTTACGTGGAATACGATCACGTTAAATATGTGGGTCCGTAAGTCCTTCCGAGAGGTTGGTGGTAGGGGAAGGAGGATACGGCCCCTGTGGATGCCTCCCCCACTGGGTTCCCGTCTAAATTGGGTGAATATGTAGAAAGTTATGGAGATTGTCGCGGAGGGCGCTGCAGCCCAGTGGTTAGCGCGCGGGAATTGCACTCAGTAGGCCCGGGTTCGATTCCCGCCACTGCCAAAACTTACGCCACGTTCACGCAGAGTACGATCACGTTAAACATGTGGGTTCGTGAGTCCTTCCGAGAGGTTGGTGGTAGGGGAGGGAGGGTACGGTCTAAATTGGGTGAATAAAAAGAAAGTTATGGAGATTGTCGCGGAGGGCGAAGTAGCCCAGTGGTTAGCGCGCGGGAATTGCACGCGGTAGGCCCGGGTTCGATTTCCGCCACTGACATGGAGTACGATCACGTTAAACATATGGGTCCGTATGTTTTTCCGAGAGGTTGGTGGTAGGGGAAGGAGGGTACGTTCCCTGTGGATGCCTCCCCCACTGGGTTCCGGTCTAAATTGGGTGGCACATCCTGGCCGTCCAACCAGTTACCAGGCCCGGGTTCGATTCCCAAAATTGCCGCCGTGTTTACGCGGAGTACGAGCACGTTAAACATGTGGGTCCGTGAGTCCTTCCGAGAAGTTGGTGGTAGGGGAAGGAGGGTACGGTCTAAATTGGATGAATAAAAAGAAAGTTATGGAGATTGTCGCGTAGGGCAAAGTAGCCCAATGGTTAGCGCGCGGAAATTGCACTCGGTAGGCCCGGGTTCGATTCCCAAAATTGCCGCCGTGTTTACGCGGAGTACGATCATGTTAAACATGTGGGTCTGTAAGTCCTTCCGAGAGGTTGGTGGTAGGGGAAGAAGGGTACGGTCCCTGTGGATGCTTCTCCCACTTGGTTCCGGTCTAAGGACTTGCAGTCCCACTTGTTTAACGTGATCGTACTCCGCGTGAACACGGCTGCAGTTTTGGCAATGGCGGGAATCGAACCCGGGCCTACCGAGTGAAATTCCCGCGCGCTAACCACTGGGCTACCGTGTCATCCGCGTGTGGTAGGGGAAGGAGGGTACGGTCTCTTTGGATGCCTCCCCCATTGGGTTCCGGTCTAAATTGTGTGGCACTTCCTGGCCTTCCAAGCAGTTACCTTACACCTTTCTGGTAAGTCGCGCCAACGAGTTTGCCACGGTCAGAATTTTCAAGGGTAGCGAACAGGCTGGTCGCCAAAGGCGGCTAGTTAAAGAAATAAAGAGAAAATGAATTTGGATCTGCAGGGAAGTCACGTGGTGATCAGATGGTGATTAAATCATGTGGTGATCCAACATCAGATTTTTTATTTTTACTTTCCCTGCAATACATGGTAATGTATAGGGGAAGTATTGGAATCATGCCGAAAATCACAACTCGAGTTTTCGACGGATCTACACGTTTCGAGACCTCTATAATACAAAAAACTATTTTTAGCGTGACGTCTGTGTGTGTGTCTGTGTGTCTGTCTGTGTGTCTGTCTGTCTGTGTGTCTGTGACTGTGTGTCTGCCTGTCTGTGCAGATATTGTATCCACTCTAATTAAAAAAGTAATTGACCGAATTTCATTAATTTGGTAGGTAAGTCACTTGTGGGCGAATCTGGTGCTGATTAGTTTTGGGTACGATTCGGGATAAAAGAATCCGCCTTTTTTTGTGAAATGGCCCGCAAAAGCTTGTATCCACTCTAGCTCAAAATCTGATGGACCGAATTTCACAAAATTTGGTAGATAAGTCGCTTGTGGGTCACGCTGGTGCTTATTAGATTTTGGTACGATTCAGAAAAAATCAACCTGCCTTTTTTGCAAAATGGCCCGCAAAAATCGACAAAATCTAAAATAAAAAACTACGTATGCTGAAATATATCCATTAAATGCTTGTTTTATACGTAATTTTCAACGAAAAAAAGAATAAGACCAACCCCATTACACTAGGACTAGCCGTTCTCAAGATATTTTTTTTTCTCTACGCCACCTTTGAAATTGAGTTCAGTTACCAAATCAGTACGAAAATTGAATTAATAGTGAATTAAATTTAATTAAAATAAGAGACTGTGTATATAAGTCTGCAGGGAAAGTCATGTGCTGCTCACATCAGATTTTTTATGTAATAGCTTTGTATTTTAACCCCAAACAATTGACCAGTAATCATTTATTTCCCAGGATATTAACTAAATGTCCATTGCATTTTGATACGGATTTTGTACGTGGGTCATTCAATTTAGACTCATAAGCTGCCTGAAGAACCCAATTTCACATTACCTTTAATTCAATTAAAAACATTGTTCTGTGGATCTTGCACATCATTATTTCGCTGTGAAAGAAGTAAAGTCATTGCATTTTGTAGGGAAAGTCATGTGCTGCCCACATCAGAACTTTTATTATTAGATACGAGTTCTAAATAGGAGAATTACTAAAAACTGCAGTTAGTTCTAGTTTGCTGTTTCTAGCTTTTTATATAATGCATCATCACAAAATTTGATAGCGGCAGGTGCATTCGTTCCTGAGTTTCTGTGCCTACACCTCACACATTAACACATACATACAAAATCGCACACATATTTCCAAAAGTTCTGGAAATAGGTTTAGGAGGTCTTAAAATATGACTATCCCTCAAATTCTCGAATTCGAAAATTTTCGGGAAAGCAATACTTTTTCAAAACAATAGTATATGAAAAAGTAAAAATCCTTGTATGTATGTATTTATGCATTTTTATTAAAGATTCTAAAGGTTTTTATCTAGGTGCATTTATTTGTTTATATATTGCCTCTAATTGTAAAGCTGGCCCTGTACTTTACTTTTGCTCTGCGGTCTAATATATATATATATATATATATTAGAAAAATGTAATAATAAAAATAATCAATTTCAAGTAATCGTGAAATATTAACATCACCATAGAAGCAAAACCACGACCATAATGCCGATAATAGAAAAGAACAACACCGGCCCAAATTCGAAGATTAACCAAAATTAAATTCATGTTCAGGTTTGTAGTATTTAATTCTAATTAACCCAAACAAATGCCTGTTTCAGATTGGGCAATAGTACATTACTATAAATGCCCAAACTCAGACTACAGGCACCAAAAGATGAAAAATTGAAGATAAGAAAAATTAGGAAATCTATTATTACCATGAGGCAGGAACCCTTCTTCTTTCACCACGTGTAAGTGCGATCAACAGCAACAGTATGAAACAAGAAAGATCAATCATGCATAAAGCATTGATTACGAAACACTTTCCAACTTCAATGCAATTTTATTTAAACATCTCTAAAATGCGATACATTTCTCAGTAATATTTTTTAAATTATCACAATACTACATTAATTTAATACATTTGAAAACTTAAACCTTCATCGAAAAAAATGACCTTCATTCAAATGACGGCATTGAAATATAAATTGCCTAGTTTAAACATCTCTAAAAGGCGATACATTCCTCGGTAATATTTTTTAAATTATCATAATACTACAATAATTTATTATATTTGAAAACTTCATCGAAAACAAATGAACTTTTTCAAATGAAGTCATCGAAATATAAATCGGCTGGCTCTTTAAATAAAAGCAGCATTTCATTCATAAACATTTTTCCATTAATTTCATTCATGACAATACTATAATATTTAATTTTATTTAAGACTTAAAATCATGGAGGTACAAGAAATTTTACTCTAAGCTCAAAACTTCATCAAAAAATCGTTTGCTTCTCTGTAAAATCAATGATTGTTTCATTCATATCAGCTATACTGCAGACTCCATGGGCTAAATAATTTTGCGTTAAAGAAATGCAGCAATTCTTATACAACTCATTCTACATCTTTTGGTATTTACTTCCTCCATAAGTGAAAAGTAAATTTCGTTGTAGAAATAATCGAAGTTGGATGATAATTTAAACTCAACTATATTGTAATTGCGTTGTTTCAGGATGTAGATGCACAGAATTTAAACAAAAATAAAGGATTTTAGGACGGATACAACACTCAATATGAATTAAAAAGAACTTTAAAAATCAAGATTTTGACACAAGATGGATGCCATATTTTATTTTGAAGTGGGTCACGTAATCTCTTCATATAATGATCACCTGATCTCTTCATACAAAGGATGTAATTATTATTTTAAATTTTATTTAAAAAACTACTGAATATATTTTGCTGAATTTTTTTTTTATATATTTTATGGGAAAATTTGAATATTTTCTTAAACTTTCGAAGCAATTTGTGAATTTTAAATCCGCTTAACAATTGTTTGAAAAATTATGTCCCATAGGGTTCAATGTATTTCATTTTTTCAACCCGGGTTCAATCCAAAACTAATTGGGTGATACTATTCATTTATATTCCCATAGGTCCTACAGACCGTCTGAACAACATACTAAAATTTCATTTTGATTAAGTCATTTTTACGGCAGTTATCGTGCTAACGGACAGACACACAGACAGACAGAATGAACAAAGTCATAAACACTTTTCAACTTTGTTGTAAAGTGTTAAAAATCGAGAAGCACCGGAATGAACTTGGCGAAATACAACCTAGGAGACAGAACATACGTTCACATTGACCCTCCCAGACACGTCCAGTGAGTCAGAGCTGGAGAAAGGACAATTGCCCATATAAGTAAAACAGAATATGAATATGAAACATAGATGAAAATTCTTACTAAACAAGTGATTCAAAGAAGAAATGGATAAACGAGAATGATATATCTTTCACCATATGTAATTCTTTTTCAATTGCTTACCTTGTAGTATATGGAACAAGGAAAGAGTGGTATTTCATACCTATTTAGTACCTGTTTTATTAACACTTTATAACATAGTTGAAAAATGTTTATGACTTTGTTCATTCTGTCGGTCTGACCGTTAGCAAGAAAACTGCCGTAAAAATGACTTTATCAAAATGAAATTTTAGTATGTTGTTCAGACGGTCTGTGGAACCTATGGGAATATAAATGAATAATATCACCCAATTACTTTTGGATTGAACCCGGGTTGAAAAAATGAAGTACATTGAAACCTATGGGACCTAATTTTTCAAACAATTTTTAAGCAAATTTAAAATTCACAAATTGCTTCGTAAGTTTTAGGAAATATTATCCCATAAAATATATAAAAAAAAATTTCAGCAAAAAATATTCTGTAGATTTTAAAATAAAAATTAAAATTATAATTACACCCTTTATATCAAGAGATCACATGACCATTATATGAAGAGATCACGTGACCCATTTCAAAATAAAATATGGCATCCATCTTGTGTCAAAATCGTGATTTTTAAAATTCTTTTTAATTTATATTTAGTGCTGTATCCGTCCTAAAACAGCTTTAATTTTGCTTAATTTCTGTGCGTCTGTATTCTGAAACAACGCAATTACAATATATTTGAGTTTATATGATCATCAAACTTTGATTATTTCTACAACGAAACCTAATTTTAACTTATGGAGAATGTAATCAAATTAGGCTGTACGATGAGTTGTATAAGAATTGCTGAATTTCTTTAGCACAAAATTATTTTGTTCTGGAGTCTGAAATATAGATGATATAAAGGAAACATTAATTGATTTTACATAGAGAAGCAGACGATTTAATGGCAGACTTTTTCGATGAAGTTTTATACATAGAGTTAAATTACTTTTACCTCCATGGTTTTAAGTTTTTAAGTAGAATAAATTATTGTAGTACTGTGATGAATGAAATAAAAAGGTGTGAATGAAATATTTACTGCTTTTACACAGAGAGCTAGGCGATTTATATTTCGATGACGTCATTTAAACCACGTTCTTATTTTTTCGATGAACTTTTAAATTTTCAAATATACATTATTACAGGTTTGTGATAATTTTAAAAATATTACCTCTGAAGGTATCGCATTTTAGAGATGTTTAAATAAAATTAAAGTTGGAAAGTGTTTCATAATCAATGCTTTACGCATGATTCATCTTTCTTGTTTATAATGTTCTATTTATAATTTTCTTAAGTTTGTCGTAGAGTCAATTTTGATTTCAAATTTTCACCTCACACCATTTTATTTTCACATTTGCTCTACAGACCATATTCAATAAATGATAAATTCTTAAAAAAAAAAAAAAAAAAAAAAAAATATATATATATATATATATATATATATATATATATATATATTCTGTGGGTGTTTTAAAAAGTTAGGTTTATCGTGTTACATCTTCTTACTTTTCGTTCATTGGATTTTCAAACTTCTATTATTATATATATATATATATACAGGGTGTACCCAAAAACATTGACCTCGGCTTTTATGCCTTAAACATAGATCTTGGACGCATATAATAAATTACAAAGTTGCGTAAAAAGAGGTACAGAAGTTTATGGAATCGATTAAAATTTTCAAGAGAATTAAATTTTAAGAAATACAAAATTTAAATTTTTATGCAGCCCCCGTACAAAAACATTTCCAATGAGTAAAATGTGCCCCATTCACTAATAAGGTGGTATACAAAATTTCAGCATTTTATCATAAAAAGTCCCAGAGATATAAAAAGACAAAAATGTTGACTTAAAACACTTTTCGATGCATCGACATGGATTCTCAGAGGATAAAAATCATGTCGGCAGATCGCGTTTCAGGGGTCATACACAAATTACGAAAGAAAACAAAGATTACGCAAATAAATACTAATTTTGCTATTTATGGGTACAAAAGTATCTACACTGTGTAGAAATAATAACTTTACACAAAGATTACAAACTTGTTCAAAATGTTTTCCACCCATGCCAAAGATCCATTAAAGATTAGAGGCAGATATTATTTGCCTATGATGCATTTCTGCGTTGCGTCATTTGTACTCTTGCTGTAAACATTTACATTTTAATTTGTGATTAATCCCTCACCAACTTTCTTTAAACATATATCTGAGACTTTTTATGATAAAATGCTGAAATTTTGTACATCACCTTATCAGTGTATGGAAAACATTTTACTCATTGGAAATGTTTGTTTACAAGGGCCGTATAAAAATTTAAATTTTGTATTTCTTCAAATTTAATCCCCTGAAAATTTTTATCGATTTCATAAAATTCTGTACCTTTTTTTACGTAATTTTGTAATTTATTAAATATGTCTAAGATCAATATTTAAGGAATAAAAGCCGAGGTTAATGTTTTTGGAACACCCTGTATATATATATATATATATATATATATATATATATATATATATATATATATATATATATATATATATATATATATATATATATATATATATATACGTATATATATATATGCAGTAGTGGCCAAAATTGTGGAAACCTTTTGGAAAAAGTGTATTTTTGAGGTTTGATGGTGCATAACACCCCTTTTTTTTTGTACCAATACCATAATATTATATATCAATAGAAAGATAATTTAATCAAGATTATTATAATGCAATAACATTTGTTCAATTATCTGTATTCTATCAAAAGTTATAGCCAAAAAAACTAGATAAAAGAAGCAAAACTTGTTTAAGTTTATATGAAGTAGTTTTCTTTTATTTGAATGTAGCCAATGAGCATAAGTGTTTAGAGAGCCATTCAGGTGTCATCTTGTTTTGGCAATGAGCCAACAGGTTACAGGACATTTATCAGTGTGTTATGTGATTGCTATCAAGTTGGTTGGGTTATTTTTTATGTTCTTTGATTTAGTGAGCTTGTAAAACGTAATAAAATTAAAGAAATGGCACAGAGAGTTGACTGGGCACCCAGAAAGCGATGTAAAATAGTACTATTAAGTGAACAAGGCTACAGTTATGAAGAAATTAGAAGAAATATTGGGGGAAACTTAACCAAAGGTGGCATTTCTAAATTTTTGAAAAGGTATAAGGAGACTCAGTCACTACAAATTCAGACTGGTAAAGGCAGGAAGAGGTGCACAACAGCAAGTGATGATAGAAGAATTAAGACACTGTGCCTAGGTGACAGAAGAAAACCATCTCGGTGTATATACGATGAAATGGCGCAATGCAATGTGAAGTTGAGTGCAAGGACTGGTCGGAGCAGACTGCATGAATATAGTTTAAATGCTAGAATTCCACGAAAAAAAGCCATTTTTATCTCTCAAACAAAGGTTGAAAAGATTAAACTGGGCTGAAACCCATGTTAACTGAACAAAGGAACAATGGGGCAGTGTAATTTGGAGTGATGAGACCAAAATCTCCCTGTTTGGTTGTGATGGCGTAAAATACGTAAGGAGAAGAATCGGAGAAGATTTGCACCCTGATTGCATGACACCGCGAAACACCCAGTTAGTATAATGATCTGGGGTTGTATGATATCAAAAAGTGTGGGCAGAATTTGCGTGATCAATGGGAATATAAATGCCCAAAGATACATAAATGAAATACTTGAGCCCAAACAACAGCCTTCTGCACGTGATATTTTCCAAAATAATGAAGCATTTATATTTCAATAGGATTCAGCTCCATGTCATGTCGCTCGTGTGTGCAAAAAGTGGCTTCAAAATCATCATATTCAACTGCTGAAATGGCCTGGGAATAGCCCAGACCTTAACCCCATCGAAAATCTACGGAGAGGACTAAAGAAACTTGTTAGTCAGAAGCAACCCAGCAATAAAACCCAATTAACAGAAGCAATAATTCAGTCTTGGTTTCACATCATAACAGCTGCAGAACTAAAAAACTTGGTTCGCGCCATGGGAAAGCGCTGTAAGGCCATAATTAAGGCTAAAGGTTATCTAACTAAGTATTACCTGACTTGGTGAGAATTTTTGTGTATCTCATTTTTTCTATGTATTTCACTTTTCTTCTTTATAAATGCTGTTCTATTAAAAAATAATTCATAAATGTTATTACATTACAACCTCGATTAAATTGTTTTTCCATTAATATATAATTTTATGGTATTAGTAGAAAAAAAGTGGTGTTATGAGTCATAAAACCTCAACAACACACTTTTTCCAAAAGGTTTCCACAATTTTGGCCACTATTGTATATATGGTAAGTATAAAACCAAATATGAAGGGGTAAGGGTACATGATAATTGTTTCTAAGTGGGGACATAATTTCTTTGAGTGGCCCTACCTGGATACGAGTGGACCTGATTAATGTGGAATACAAATGTACAAAAAATCGAGTGGATCATCGGTGGCTTTGTTTTAATTTCCATGAAAACGCTTTCGAGAATAATTTCAGTTTACTAACAGAATTCTATACATGGAAGAAAATGTACAGCTCGTACTTTTCATTTTTATTTTTCATAATGTAATGATTATAATATGCATTGAATGCATTCATTATAATATGCAATTATTCGAAGGTTTTCCTTCATGTCCACTTTTTATGTAAACAAGGAAACCTTTAAAATCACTTATTTCCTTGAAGTAATTGACGATATTAGCCAAGTATTAGTCTTTTCACTGGAAACATGCAAGCAGACGCTTTGCATCAAAAATAGTTACAGTAGAACCCGCTTGTAAACAACCAGCATTTAGCGAAATACTGGATATAAAGAGGACGTTATGAATTTTTAATTACTGCAATGAAACCTGATTTGTTCGCATTTAAAGAGCAACATTTTTATGTCCCACAGGATGCAACGAGCATACGAAATAAAAAAGCTGAATACAAGATCAACAAGAAAAATCAATCATACATAAAGCATTGATTATGAAACACTTTCCAACTACAATGCAATTTTATTTAAACATCTTTAAAATGCGATACATTCATCGGTAATATGTTTAAAATTATCACAATACTACAATAATTTATTATATTTGAAAACTTTATCGAAAAAAAAATGAATTTTATTCAAATGACGTCCTTGAAATATAAATTGCCTGGCTCTATGAAAAAGCAGTAAAAATTTCATTCATATACATTTATTCTATTCCTTTCATTTATCACAATACTACACTAATTTATTTTACTTAAAAACTTAAAACCATGGAGGTACAAGTAATTTAAATCTGTGTTTAAAACTTCACCAAAAAAGTCTGCTATAAAATCGTTTGTTCTCTATATAAAATCAATGACTGTTTCATTCATATCAACTATATTGCAAACTCTGGCGCTAAATAATTTTGCGTTAAAGAAATCTTACATCTTCAAATTACAGTTCCATATTTACCCGACTCCACCTATTTTCTAAGCTATATAGCTTGAAAAACTGGTTCTTACATGTTTCATGAATGATGATTAGTCAAATCTGTGTGGACGGAAATTTCTAGAACTTTCTATACAAAAAATCTTCCTGGTCTATTCTCCTCATTGAAATTTTGACTTGACTACTTTATATTCTTGACCATCCTTTTTGATATACACATTTCTGTGACAAATCTGTCAAGTTTGTCACCAAATGCAATAAAAATCCGCAACTTTGAAACAAATCGAGCTATTTACATGCAGCAAGAACAAAAATAGGTAAAGAATGAATTTATAACCCCAAAACACATTATAATATTTACATACTATACTACATAATATTTCACAATATTCTCGTTGCATTGAAGGACACATATTATAAATAATTCAATGCAATGTGTTACTCATATGAGCGCAATCATAAGTTCTGCTCTGGAAATAACCTATTGCAGGTGTTGATTGAGCTTACCATTAACATGCCGTAACATTTCAAATGCGTCAGTTTCTTCTAGAACCTTCTCTGACGTACATTTGTGCTGATAACTCATTTTTTACGGTCGAATTTCATAAATACAACTGTTCCTATTTCATTAATAATCCGCCAGAGATAGCGCAGAATTCTGCACTTTCGGGAACATCTCTGGAGGTTACGATAACGAGAGGGAAAAGTTCTTAGATTACAAGTTGTTTTCAAGTCACGTGACATTAGGCTGAATATTTTAATATTATCTTTATTCTTATCTAAAAGTTCCTGATAAATTTGGCATTCACATTTTAGTTAGAAATTTCTGTTATATAATTCTTCAGCTAACTAAGGGAATGGAATAAATTTGGGATTATGAAACTAAAAAACTGATCGTCAATTTATATATCCAATTTAGTAACCACCAACCCCTATTAGTAAGTGAAAAAAAAACTTATTTTATATTATGCATTAATTTCATATCCAAGAGGATTTCACTCTATTTTAACTTTGTGTGATGCAGAAAAATAGTAGAAAGTAGCTAAATATTTATGCAGATTAATACAAATAGTTACAAAAGACAAGCAGACGATGAACAATACTACAGATTAAATATATAATTTCGTTTTTTCTACAATTTCTAACTGGAGATAAGAGATGAATTAAAATTCTGAAAAAAAAAAAAATGTTGCTTTTCAATTAACACTTTTCGATAATCAAGAGTTCGAGGAGACCATATTTGTATAAGCTTAAAGTTAATAAATTTTCAAAATATAATATAATAAAAAATAATGATTTTTTTCCCCAAAATGAAATCTAACAGACGATTGTGGTAAATATTACTAATCCGGTATAATTTCTGTTCCATTTTAAAATGGCTAAAAAGAGCAGAAACTATGAAAATGAAGCAATTAATTGTCTAGCTTACAATGAGAACACAATTTGAAATAATTTTATATCTCAAATGATTTTAGTCCTTTTTAATGTTCTAAAATGATTGAAACAAATAAAATTACTGAAAATTTTTTATAGATTAACTCCATACTTCGGAATAAATATTGCAAATAGAATGTAATTTCTGCGTATATTTAAAAGCACACATATCACCCTAAGTTCTAAATTGTTTAGTAATTTATAAATACTAAGCAGCAACTTTAATTTTAATGTTTCCAGCTATAATCATTGAGTAAATGAATATTTTTCTCTGAAAAATATAAAATGTTTATTTGAAATCCGGTCTTATTGACTCTCCGGTCTTATTGATCAATAATCTTATGAACTTGTCTTGACTGAATAATTAAACTGACTCTACCTTGGTTTAACTTAACCATGATTTATTAAAAACTATAAATGAAATAAAAGCACAACATAGCTAACGTTAATAGAACAGAAAAACTTTACATCGCAATGAATTCTAAAAAACACTCATACAATACTCTTATAATACTTACAATACTTTTCTGTTCTATTAGCGTTAATTATGTTGCGAGTATTTTTGGTTTTTTCAACTGTTTTAAAACATTAAAATGGAGTAAGATAATTTAAGTTACAGAATGAATGAAATGAATTGAATTATGCCATCTTTTTTTATTTCTTTTTGTCATAGTTCTAATAATTTTTCATTTTATTCAGCCAGTTTAAAACCATTTAATGTATTTTAAAATAAACAGAAATTTTATTATATTTAATCGTGGTAATTTACCGCAATCCTCTACTGGAGTTCATTTTTTAAAAAAATTCCACTCTTTTCTATTATTTTGGCTAATTTTAGAAAATTAAAATAGAATAAAAACATGAGATACATAAGCTTTGGGCCGCAGCCAAACAGAGGAAACATAATGGATGCCAGAAAGCTCTTGAACATGTTTGTCAGTTCCATATGCACTTAAATACTATTCACAGTCTGCGAGATTACTATGTAAATTTTAATTTTCTTGGGAAGAACTCTGCTTTGAAGTAATAGGAGTCGAGGATACAAATTGTCAATTGTTACTATTGTCGGATATGCAAATTATTATGCGCGTACCGATCATGTGCGATCGATGTCAGTGGCGTAGCCAGGATTCGGTTTCGGCGGTGACACAGGCAGTTTTGTCAAAAATACTATCATACTAAATAATCCTCACTAAATCATTAATTATCTGATTACAAAATATTATTAATTATACTAATTAGTTGATTTATCTATATAATTTTTAAATGGCAAATTATCTTAATATTTGCACATGAATATTATAATTAAAGTAATTAATTGATTTGAGGGTAACAATGAAATCATATTTTATAAGCATCTAATCGATTATTCGTAATTTAAGTCGAACACAAAAATAATTTATACATGTTACAAATTGAGACGCCTGTTGACTTTCGAAAATACATTAATTATTTCTTCATCAGAGACTATAATTTCCCTATGTATTGACATCAAAACAAGACCATTTAGACGCTCTTGGCCAGTGCTGTTTCGTAAATATGTCTTGATGCGTTTCAGTGCCGAAAATGTTCTCTCAACGGATGCTGTAGACAGCCAGTATCACAAAAAGAGAGTGAATGTTAGGAAAAATATCCTTTTTACAATTTAACAGAGCTTTCACGGCATACCTTGGAAGAGTTTCTTATTCCATTCATTTCATCTTCCACATATTCCACTCTCCTTCCAAAATCGAAGCATTTCAGTTCACTAAATCATCAGAGTAGATTTCAATCGCTGGTTTCAAATCGGAGAATTTTGATTTGATAACACTACTAGGGACTGAGCATTATTGCAGCTCAACAAAAATTTCTTTATGCTCAGAAAATCTTTCGTGAAGCGGTGAAATTATTTCATCAAGAAAAGGAATGAAAACGGTAAGACGGAAGTATTCTTCAGGAGTGGTGGCAGGTACATTCGATCGGTGTCGTTCTGTTCCTACTATTCTTGGCAGTACAGAGTACAGGCAATTGTCCAAATGAAAGAGCCAAATCTGATACTCTTTCGAAAATGACTTTAAACTCTTCTTTCGCTTCTTGTCTCATTTTTTGTTACTTCTTCACAACTAACTCAATCTTCTCCAAGGCAATCGCTATATCAACATGTGTGCCTTGTAAGTACTGCGATAAAATGTACGTTAAACCCAACATTCTGTCGCTGACACACAGGACCACTAAAAAGGAAAACTTGCACAAACAGAATGCAGCTGCTCTGCTTTGGAACTGTCATCGCGATTTTCCTATAATTTCTTCCAATGGCGATATCACTTCAGAAACAATTTCACAAAATATAGAAACACTCTCATGGCGTTCGACCCATCTCGTTGCGCAATATTTTTTCAAACTTAAAGACGAATTTCCTGATATTTTTAAATTAATTTTAAAGGATCGCACCTCGACGTGCCGAACTCCTGAAAAATGCGCAACGTTCCTTGATCATCCCAAATGCATTCCTTATGGGTGAAACTTTAGCAGAGTCAACCAAACACAAATTCACTTTAAAACCCGAGGGGTCAACGGTACAGCAGTAAGAAAATCATTGTGTGATACCTCAACACCCATCCCTCACACCTGCTTTCAATTTCCACTTTCCCGAGAGGATAGTCCGGAAAAAACTGGTCATGATCGGTTTTAAACAAAGACAATGGCTACCAGAGCTTTAGAAGTTAAGCGATCGAAAATTTCGTGGATTTGGATTATTTCAATTTAAAATCGAAAAAATCAGAATCGACGGAGCCAAAAATCGCATTTTGAGGCACATGAAACAATTTTAAACGACATTATTGCATGAAAAAAAAATACATAATTGATTAAATATATTATAAAATAAAAAAAATACATATATATATATTCGGGATATAGTACTTTCGTATCAATTATGAAGATTGGGGGGGGGGGGGGGCACGGGTCCGGTGTGCACCCCCCTGGCTACGTCAGTGATCGATATCATATGTGAAACATATCTGTAGAATTAAATTTCTATACATCAGCTTTCGTACAAAATTTCAGATTTCAAATCCTTACAAGTCCATACACTTGATAACTTTAATCATCTCAATTTCTCCCACAGCATCCTTCATAGATCAATTTTAAAAGAACAATAAGGACAGCGCCATCAGCCAATATAAAGAAATTTTGTTAGTACAGAAACCATTATGGCCGTGCAATGAGTCAGAAAATTGTTATCCGTTTTAACATGGAAACTAATAGCAGTCTTATTCATGCTGCAAATGAAATGTTTGAAATTTAGCAAGTATAGGAAAAGACCTTACAAAACAAAATTTGGAGTTGGTTTTAGTTTAGCTGAGTAACCAACAAGAAAGATCAATCATGCTTAAAGCATTGATTATGAAACACTTTCCAACTTCAATGCAAATTTATTTAAAAAGGTCTAAAATGCAATACATTCCTCGGTAATATTTTAAAACTTATCACAATACTACATTAATTTATTATATTTGAAAACTTAAAAGTTCATCGAAAAAAATTAACTTAATTCAAATGACGGCATTGAAATATAAATTGCTTGGTTTAAATATCTCTAAAATGCGATACATTCCACGGTAATATTTTTAAAACTATCATAATACTACGGTAATTTATTATATTTGAAAACTTCATCGAAAACAACTGAAATTAATTCAAATGGCATCATAGAAAAAATAACACGCCTGGATCTCTCTATAAAAACAGCATTTCATTCATAACTTTCTCCCATTCATTTCCTTCATCACAATACTATAATAATTTATTTTATTTAAAAATGAAGACCCTGGAGCTACAAGTAATTAAACTCTTTGCTTAAAACTTTATTGAAAAAAATCGTCCTTCTCTTTATAAAATCAATTAATATTTCATTAATATCAGCCATGCAGACTCCATGGGCTAAATTATTTTGTGTTAAAGAAATACAGCAATTCTAATACAACTTATTCTACATATTTTGCTGTTTCCATTTTACACAAGTGAAAAATAGGCTTCGTTGTAGAAATAATAAAATTTGGATAATCATTTAAACTCAAATATATTGTATTTGCGTTGTTTCAGTATGAAGATGCACAGGATTTAAGCAAAAATAAAGTAGTTTTAGGACGGATACAATACTCAATATGAATTAAAAAGAACTTAAAAAATCACCATTTTGAAACAAGATGGATGCCATATATCATTTTGAAGTGGGTCATGTGATCTTTTCATTTCATGGTCACGTGATCGTTTCATATAAGAGGTGTAATTATTATTTTAATTTTTATTTAAAAAACTACAGAATATATTCGCTGAATTTTTCTTTTATATATTTTATGGAACAATTTGAATATTACATAAAATTTTCGAAGCAATTTGCGAATTTTAAATCCGCTTAAAAAATGTTTGAAAAATTAGGTCCCATAGGGCTCAATGCTCATTTTTTCAACCCGGGTTCAACCCAAAACTAATTGGGTGATGTGATATTATTCATTTATATTCCCATAGGTCCTACAGACCGTCTGAACAACATACTAAAATTTCATTTTGATTAAGTCATTTTTACGGCAGTTATCGTGCTAACGGACGGACGGACAGACAGACAGACAGACAGACAGAATGAAAAAAGTCATAAACACTTTTCAACTTTGTTGTAAAGTGTTAAAAACACCCTAGCTGACCCTGCATACAGTACATGTAAAGGGAAAGCATTACGAAGTTAAAAAATCTGATGTGGGCAACACATGACTTTCCTTATATAATGTAATGAATTTTATACTTTTACAGTAAAAAAATAGGTTTTTCTTATAGTAGATACTAATATTCATTGCAAGATATTGAATTTTCGACAATTAGTCGTCATTTTCATTGATTTAGCGTCATATTTATCCATTTGGCGAGATTTTCGTTAATTTGGCAACATTTCAAAAAAGTCGCCAAGTTGGCGACATTCCGCCAAATTCGTCGCCAAAATCTCGCCAAGCGTTATGCACTAAGAAATAAGTTATTCTTACAGCTGATAAATGACTATTGGCGTTCAAATACAAAAGTATTATTCAAAGTATATTTTTTCATGAATGGAACGAGCTAGAGCCACGAGAATGATGTCACTCAATTTATCGCATGGTATTACATATGAAAAGTGAACATGTTTCTCAATAGAAAATATTTTTTTTTATTTTATATGACTTTTTGATAATTTTTTTGAAAAATGTACAATATCTCGAGAACGGTTCATGTTAGCGTTCTAAAATTTATGTCAATCGTTTTCTAATAAAAAATTACATAAGAAATGTCTATTTGAGTAACTTTATTAGTGGTTTTGATTTTTTAACGATTTTTTCAAAATTTCATTCGAAAATTTGGGGGGTTCTGAACATTCGATTGCGTATAAAAACAATAAGCTTTCAGTGTTTACGGATTGTGATTTTTGTACTAAATTTGATTCGAATCGGTCCTTCCGTTCGTCAGTTATCGTCTCCACAGACTCACTGACACACACACACACACACACACACACACACACACACACACATACTTTCACACACACACAGACATCACTTCAAAAATGTTTGATTTGTGATCAGGGATGCTTGAAACGTGCTCTCCCGTCGAAAACTCGATTTCGAATTTTCGACCCCGTCACAATACTTTCCTTATACATTATGTATATAAGGAAAGTAAAAATCTGATTTCAATTAGTTAATATGTATAACATATGAGAAGACAAGATATATTTCTCCAAGTACATTTATAAGATAATTAATGTAGTTAAAAATGACGTTAAAAATTCGTTTTCTAAAAATACGATGTCAGTCCAAATATTTAAATATTTGAAACTCCTCTATCATGATTTATGAACTAACTGCCAGGTTAACGTTGAAAGCGGTACTCTTGGATGAAACATTCTGACTGAGATTCATACTAAATGATTTTATCCACTTAAATATGGCCATGATAAAGACAGGAGTGGTCGACTTATTAGAAACTGGAAACCCCCGAGTAGAATAAAGTGACTATCTTCTTTATATATATTGCCCGCAATAGTGACTTACTCTCTATTCATATAAACAAGCACTGTGGTGTTCCGTAAGCACATTATGAACATAGAACAAACTCAAATGTTGATCCAATTGGGATGCAACTGCGGAAAAAAGGACTCTCATCCTGTCTTCTTAAGATCATGTGTACTAGTAATTATTGCAGAGGATGATATAGATATAAAAATTTACATTGATGGCAGTCTACTAAAGAGTGATTGTACTGGTAGAATATCTTTCATTCTATATATCTGGTCTTTATCACTGAAGGAAATAATAGAAGAAATCTCCATTAAACATCAAAATAGGTTATCAGTGTTCCATTCTAAATTGTGGGTAATAAATACTGCTCTAGCCAGACTTCCAACGGATGAAATAAATATTGTTACCATATTTACCGATTCTGTAACTCACAAGACATGTTTTATAGCTCTGACAATCTGCTTAAAGATTGCCATTAACTTTGAAAGATTAAGCACTGGAAGCAGAGTCAAAATTCAATATGAGTACCCTCATATGGTGTTCTGTGAAATGAAAAAGCTGGTGTTTTAGCTTAAAAAATGCAGAGGATGCCTTATCATTTGAGGTGAGACACCCTCTGAGGAAGGTTATACATCCAAGATTAAAAGGGAGATCCAGAGAAAATGGAGGGTTGGTTCGGTGCACTCTTGATATAGTAATATGTGCCTTGGAGAACTTACGGAACTGCATCTTTCTGGGGATGATTTCAAGACACTCCTTAGATTAGATGGAAGGCAGGCCATCTTAAACCATCACTTAAATCTAAAACAACTTTCCGCATGTTCTAAATGTGAGGCTCTGCTTCCCCAGAACATATTGTATCCTGCACCACCCTCATACTTCAATTTTTAAGGAACCCGATAGAGTTTTGGGACTCCTTCACTCATATGGTGTGTGCCGATTTAATGTGCGCCGATTTATTTGCTTATTTATATTTTTGGAATTACATGGTGTACATGGGCTTGTCTATAGATAGAGTAAGAATAAAAAGAAGAAGAGTTAATCTGTAGAGAAAGTGATGTGCTGGACACATATAAGATGTTTAGAATAGTATAAAACATATTTCTTTGTAATTTATTATGAAAATTCAAAGCACATTTGAGTTTAATTAACAAAGACCTTGGCCAACTTATCCTGGGATTCACAACCTTGGACCCTGGGATTCACAACCACCTATCCCGGGATTAAACACTTGCACAATACCGATTCAGGAGCACCAGTTCCTGAAAAGTCTGAATCCCATGACGTTAAAAATTCATTATCTAAAAATGCGATGACAGTTCAAATATTTGAAACTTCTCTATCATGATTTATGAACTGTCAGGTTAACGTTAGAAGCGATGCTCTTGGATCGAACATTCTGACTGCGTTTCATACTAAATGGTTTTATCCACTTAAATATGGCCATGAAATTTTAAAACGTTCTGGTAAATAATGATATTATTGTTCTGCCTCGAGAGTGCCTTGTAATCTTCTATCAATTAAAAAAAATGCAAAACCCTGCAAGGGGCATTGTTGTTTTGATATTACTAAATTTCTCACTAATAACTATTCGACTAGTAATTAATTACTTCGCGGCGTAAATTTTTTTTTGAAAATTTGCGGTTTTGTTTTCTGGAAACTTGCGAATATTATATATATTCGTTAATTTCAAATTTTCCCCCTCTACTATTGCCTAATCTCTATTATAATTTTTAGATTATGTGGCGATAATAGTCGCGTATTTTTTTTTTGTTTTTTTCCCCTGCGAAATTTAGAGAGGGTTTTTTTTCCTTTCTAAAATATCGCGAATAATAAATGTATCAAATCCATTGATCTTTTAGACTACGATTTTTATTTTTCAGCCATATTCTTATGTTCGAAGATGCGAACCCAGTAAAATGAGAATTTCGTTCATATAAAGAAAGTGTACAAATATTTAGTGTCAGCGAAGGTCTGATAGCTTTCCCGAATACGCGAGAAGGTCGTTTCCGCATAGCTACATAATAAAGTCGCATCCATTGCCCGTCAGTACCCATTGGGTACTGATAATGGATGCGACACGCAATGGATGGACGGGCAATGGTTGGACAATGGATGCGACGTTTATGGGTACTGCCCATAAACATCGACACTGTCATGGATATCGTTTTGGCTTCGACACTGTTTATGGGTACTACCCATAAACAGTGTCGATATGGGCCAACCTCATAAAGCCCGCTAATTCCCAACGTGAATCCGACAGGTGCTACGGGTCTGAGACTGGAGAGGTTGTTGTTGTTGTTGTGTGTGTGTGATGCTTCCACCTCTTGAGTGGTGTTGAGATCGATCGTCGTCGAGAAAGTTGCGAGCTCGCTTTTCGTTCGTTACGACTGGGCCCCTTTATGTTTGAAGCTTGGACATCAAGTGTAATAACCATATGCTATACGACTGAAACAGAAGCTATATTCAAGTATAAGTGGGAAAATGTTTCGTATCGGAGAATGACGTGAAATTCAACTCCCACATTTGCAAGGTTATTTGTAAACCAAACATGATGTTTGGTTTACAAATGACCTTGATCCTTGAGAAATACGCTGTAGTGAATCTCTTAATAAGGGGATGACTCGTTGTGACATCGCCAGATAGCCGGGCACACTATTTCTGTCCGGTGTCAGTGTGTATTTCATTGTGTCGTTGCACGTTGTTGAAGATGGCTGAATATACAGTTGCGGAGCGGGTGTTTATTGTGAAAAGTTACTGCATAACAAAGTCTATATAGGTAACACAGTTCGAATTCCTGGATAAGTCTGGAGGAAGAAAAGCTCTTTAGAGGAACCACCTAGTGAAACACCCTGCAGTCATTCATGGATATTTCCAATGAGTATAAATTCATATGAAGATCCTTCCTAGGTGTACAAAAAATTAAGGAATGAATTATGGTGTATGGGCATTATAAAATGGCGATTAAGAGCATTATGCCTTCTTCTGTGTATACAAGTTGAAGAAGAATTGATAATGTGTACATAAAGGAATGCACTTCTGGTAAAGAATGCTATGAATATTTCTATTAAATAAGAATGTGTAGGATTTACATTAAGGTGTTACCTAGCTGAGTAGCACAGTCATTTTTCAAGAAAATATTAAAGCTGTTTAGTTTGAAAAAAATATAAATGCTATTTCGACCTTTTATTATTATTATTATTATTATTATTATTTTTTTGCGTAATGTGAAATAAATCAGTTTTCAAACAAACATGCTCATTATATTTTCATAATCAAATCACAATACTTACAGGCGCTTTTGAAATTATACTCCTTCAAGGTCAAATTGAGCAACTATATCATCACATCTGCATATCAGAATTCTAAGAAAATATAACTAAATGGGAACAAGGAAGTAAATCAAAATCAAAATAAGATTCATAGAAGAAAAGCTGAAAAACTCGTTCCTTTGAATCCTAAAAAAATTCTAAACAAACAGGTGCGCTACAGTCATGATTGTTTTGGTGTCGAAGACAGATACTTTACTACGATACAGCATAACACGTGTATGAATAAAAAAAACCCCAAGAAGTTCTTGTTGAACATCTAATCTAAAATGTTTTGGATCAAAAAAGAGGTTAACGAAAGGTAAAATATAAGAAAAGATTTTGGAATTAGAATGTTAATGTTGAAGAGTTGCCAGAAGTGAACGGAAGAAAACATGTTTTGACAGATTTCATGATTTGTCATTCTATCTGCTTGCAGTGAGGTATTGCTTTGCCATTGATGTCACTGCAAATACATGAGAGTCTCGTTAATTCGAATTCGATGGAACATAATATGTTTTCGAATTATTCATAATTTAAATTTAAGAAAGAAAGAAAGACACGTTTCAAGAAAAATACGAAAAATTTGGTATTGACTTTTATTTTTACTTTCTCCTGTTATGGTATACAATATGTTCTTGTACGTCTGAAACGTGTGTTCTGTTTCTAAAGCGTCCCGAAGTTCGAAAAATCCCTCCTAGTCATCCTAGGTTTAGGCACATAGTTAGGTAGTCCCTGTTAGAGCCGGCCCATAGAAGGGAGAAGATACCACTCGATTACGGGGTCCGACACTTGATATTTTGAGGGAGGGTAAGAGAAAAAAAATTCACATGTCTAAATTGGGTGGCACTTCCAAGCCGTCCAAACATATAAATACCTTACACCTTCGGGTAGATCGGACGGTCTGGGTCGAAAAAGAATAAGAAAGATTCACAAAGAGGTGGAAATCAAACTTGGAGACTTGTTATAAATGGTTGTAATGGGGCCGACAATTTGTATGGGAAGCCCTGTGTCTGACAGCGCATACGCGGTAATTTCTAAGTGGCGTATTGTAGCAACTTCTAAACAGGATCAATGTTTGGTTTTCGTGAATTCGCTGCAACTTTAATCTGAGGTAAGGTTTGCATCTTAAACCCCGGACATCGTCGGGTATTTGTGTTAGTATCAAAAGCTTTAAAATATATGTATATATTATAAGTATCTTAACAGAAAGCATTGTTTCATATTTAAACAAGAAAGATCAATCATGCATAAGCATTGATTATGAAACACTTTCCAACTGAAATGTAATTTCATTTAAAAAGTTCTAAAATGTGATTCATTCAGTGGTAATATATTTTACATTATCACAGTACTACAGTAATTTATTATACTCAAATATTTAAAACTGTATCGAAATATAAATCATCTGATTCTTTATGCAAAATCAATGAATATTTCATTCATATAACTTGTATTCCAGACTCCAGAGCTAAATAATTTTGTGTGAAAAAAATTCAGCAATTCTTATGTAATTCATCTTACAATCGCTTGAGATATTTTCATTCTGCATATGTTAAAATTAGGCTTCCTTGAAGAAATAATAAAAGTTTAGGGATCATTTAAAATCACAACTATTGTAATTGCATAGGCACGGAATTTAGATACACAGATAATACACAGATAATATATATGTGTATGTGTATGTACTCAAAGTATTGGAATCGTGCCGAAGATCGGAACTCGAATTTTCAAAGTATCTACACGTTTTGGGACTTCTAGAACACGAAAAAACTACTTTTAGGAAGACGTCTGTGTGTGTAAGGGTGTATCTGTGTATGTTTCTGTGTGTCTGTGTGGATATTACATCCACTCTAATTGAAAAACTAATGGACCGAATTTCATACAATTTGGTAGGTATGTTTTTGTGGGAAATCCTGATGTTCATTAGATTATAGTACGATTCGTAATAAAAGAATCTGCCTTCTTTGCGAAATGGCCGCAGAAATTGCCTTTATCCACTCTAGCTAAAAACTAATGAACCAAATTTAACAAAATTTGGAGTATAATATTTCAATAACCTACAAGTGATTTATATACCAAATTTAACAAAATTTTGTATATAAATCATTTGTAGGTTATTCTACTACGATTCGGGAAAAAGGAACGGGCTATTTTAGCGAAATGGCCAGCAAAAATCGTTATATATAAAAATAAAAGACTACGTGTTCTCAATTATATCAATTAAATTCCTATATTATATGTGATTTTTGACAACAAAAAGAATAAGACTAACCCCATTACTCTAGGACTAGCCGTTCTTGAGATATTCTAGTTTTTTCGCGTTTTCGCTACGCCACCTTTGACAATAAGTCTAGCTATCAAATGAGAACCAAATTTAAGTTTAACGTGTAAATTCAATGTCATTTAAAATACTTATGTTGTGTAGATAAACTCAAATTATCATTGAATAAATAAAGAGAACGAATATGAGTCTGCAGAGAAAGACATGTGCTGTCCACATCAGAATTTTTAACAGTATTACACCAATGATTTATAGAAGTGAACGGGGATTATTTTCAGGCCATTTCGAAAAAAATGTATGATCTATATTTAAAGATCCATCAAATTTTTGTCGAATAAAATGTTCAACAAATTTAAGCTGTGTACCAAATTTTAACTCTCTAGGACGTAGGAAAGTGCATTTAAAATGCCATCAATTAAATTTATCATGAAGAGTTATATAAAATTTAAAAAAAATGAAAAATTGTTATCTACCAAATTTGTTTTAAAATATGAAGCCACTCCCATATGCAAAACGTTTAAACAAATGGAGAGATATTTATTATATAATATCTCTCTCTTTTCTTTCTGGAAGATATCCCAAAGTCAGAATTTAATTGAATTTGTTTTTTTCCCTATATTAAATAATTTTTTTAATTAAAAAACTACTTAACATATTTTACTGAATTTTTTTTTATATATTCTATGGGATAATGTGAATATTTCCTAAAAATTTCGAAGCAATTCGTGAATTTTAAATTTACTTAAAAAATGTTTGAAAAATTAGGTCCCATAGGGTTCAATGTATTTCATTTTTTCAACCCGAGTTCAATAAAAAACTAATTGGGTGATATTATTTATTTATATTCCCATAGGTCCTACAGACCGTCTGAACAACATACTAAAATTTCATTTTGATAAACTCATTTTTACGGCAGTTATCGTGCTAACGGACAGACAGACAGACAGACAGACAGACAGACAGACAGACAGACAGAATGAACAAAGTCATAAACACTTTTCAACTTTGTTGTAAAGTGTTAAAAATTAAGTACGCCACAAGAAAATATATTTGTTTTTCTTCGGCCAATGAGGAAGGTGGACAGTCTCTAATTTAAACTGATATATCTTGCCTCCTCGGAAATAATATTCTATCTACGACTATGTGTTTGCGTACTTTAATTACATCAAATGAACTTATAGTATAATCTGGGGGTTAATCAAACATAATTTGGAACGTTTGAAAATGGCATTATGAATGGGAAAGAGCAAGTCTCATTCCGCCAGAGCAGCCCATACAAATCGTGGAGTCTCTGGTATAAACATTTATCATCCTGTACAAAGATTTATCACGGGTCCTTTTCCATATTTGATTTTACTCTCCTTGGGAATTTTTTATGTCTCTCAAAAATATATTGAGGTATCCGGGAAAACCTCCCCCTATTGTTGACTCTGATTGCGCTAATGCAATCCTACTTTATATTTGAATTTCCAGTATGAAAAAGCAAATTTGGTATAAATTAGATATGGCTAAGCTCCTCCACCTCTCCTGAGCCTAAATAAAGTAACACTTCTTACTCTTAGTGTCCTCTTATTCAGAGATCAACTCATTCACTGTCCATGTCGCCTTCACCACATAGGGGTCGGATAGGTTCTTTAGATTACTAATTCGAACGTTCTTTTCAACACCACTTTTGACCAATCCAACAACAACCCTGATCAGGAGAAATAACTTGTGCAACTACGATCAAAGAGTTTCACGGTATAAATTCTAAAGTCTTCCAAACACTTCCTCGTTTCCAAAGTTGCAAAAAAATCGGGAATTTTGAGAAGCGGGAATAAACCCAGGAATTTTGGGAAATAAACCGGAAATTTTGGAAGCAATTATAAACTTTACTGGGAATAAACTAATTCAAGCGTTTCTTATATACGCTGGCTAATGCGCTACATTGCGCAGTTCAAACCTTAATGATCGATCGTCATTCAGAAAAATTTACTAAATCTTTGTATTAGTTTAAAAATAAAGTATATTAAAATACAATTTTTAAAAATTTGAAATCACAACAATTTGTTGAAAATGGGCAAATTATATGTCACAAAATTATTAACATGTTATTGGGACTAATACAGATTTTTCATTATCATTCAATAAATAATGAATTAATCGCTTTGTAATAAGTATTTCGTGGTCCGCAGTGTTTTTACTTTAAAAATATTTACAAATTAACTTACAATTTATTTGCCGAATTAATTTTCATTTTATATATAATAAAAAAAGTCACAATTTAAATATTTTTCTTGGTTCTAACAAATCTCTCTCAATTTTCCATGCTTCAGCAATTTACAATTCCGAATGAAAAAATAAATATTAGTTTTGTGTCAAACTTTCTTTTACAATGCAAAATGAATTGAAATAATATTCCTACAGTTTGGGAGACTTTCAAAATTCCCCAAAACCCGGTTTATTCCTGTGAGATCAGAAATAGATCTCACATTTGATGAGACAGTTTTATGTAAATTTATTGTGGCCAAAACGGCGAACAGTACGTGTAATCTGGCTGGCACCGTGTTTTATCACTCCGTGAACCTAAAGGTCAGAAGACCATAAATTTAGGGGGCCATAACAGAGGGGCTGAGCTGGGCCTTACGAGATGTGGAATGATTCCATTGGTTAAAGGAGTAACCAATAAAAAAGAAGATTGTTACGTCAAGCTCAATGCGGTAAATGGAAGAAAAGGGGGAGTTACCCCCCCCCCCCCCAACGAGGGAACCACAGCCTGTGACCCGAGAATCGAGCAGAATTATGAAGATTTGACTTAAGAAGGACGTGAGCAGATTTGTACAACTTGTGCACATATGGCTTGTACAACATGACTTAAAGACTTGTGCAAATGTTCCAAAAATACTGGCTAGATCTATATGAGGTGGAGTGCAATCAGATGTACGAGAAGGAGCCACACACCAAAGAGTTATGGCGGTGCAAATAACTGATGCAAGCATTTGATATATGATCAAAGCCCAAGACAGATTTGAAGGTATGTGCTCATTAACAATCACAGGTCATAGACACATGATAGTAATTTTAATAGTACTGGTCACATTTGTCCCCTCCACCGCAATAATTGATGAGAATAATTGTTGTTAAGCATATAATTAATAATATGAATAATTGGTGTAATTAAATAATTTAGATTTGATGTTGTTAATAAATGTTGTATGTTTTAAAGTTTAAATGGTGTGATCCATTTAGCATTTTATATAATAATTTATTCCTTTACAGGACTCACACGAAAGGTAAATAATTGGAGGGTTTTATATAGCGGCACAACTAGCAATGTACGATTAAATACTAAATCCACTATGTATGAATTGACGGCCATGTCAATCTAAATAAATTTAATATTAAAAGTTAACTTAATTCTTTCTTAATGAATGTGTCCCATAATTCCAGTCTTTGCAATTCTATGTCCAAGACATATGACAAACCTCTCAAAGGCATCTATCAGTTTATCTAGTATCAGCCATGGTGATTGCGGGTACAATCTATAATGCAAAGACAGTCGAGAAAAAGACACAAGACTAGCCTCAAGACGAAAGATTTTTCAAGGCGAGACAAAATAATAAACTTCAGAGCATTTAAGAAAAGTCACAAATTCATAAACAGTATAATTGTCAATAGGCACTCAGAACAAAATATAGGATCAACTGGCAAAAGCAAGGTTCTTTAATATAAGGTTGGACATTTAGCCCGGCAACCGATCAAAAAGTTGTCATCTTGACGTAATGGGAATTAAGTCTCATTCGTGATGTCACGGTCCAGAGTAAACTTTGACAGGAATTTCCAAAACACAAAAAGTTTTCGTATTGTTCAGTTAAAAATTATTTGTTAAGTTTGAAATGGCAATATATGGCGTAAACAACTTGCACAAAGATTTTAAATTGTGCCCTGCGCACAGAATCCAGTGCCGTCCAAAGAAATTTAGTGACGTCGGTAGAGTAAACGATAACCGTAGTTAACAAGTTCGGTCCCTCTTGAGAGCCCGAGAACAAAATGCGCGCGTTCTTAATTCCCATGCCATCATATGCCAAAGTTATTATATCTATATGCGTAGAACCAAGTTTTCCCCGGGATAAGGATCCCCTGGTCAAAAGTAACCAATGCACAAAGAGGAAAGCCAATGCCCGGCAAAGTCAAC
This sequence comes from Amaurobius ferox, assembly GCA_951213105.1. Classification (NCBI taxonomy): domain Eukaryota; kingdom Metazoa; phylum Arthropoda; class Arachnida; order Araneae; family Amaurobiidae; genus Amaurobius; species Amaurobius ferox. The sequence continues at coordinate 46,654,111 of OX578135.1, forward strand.
TAATAAGCTCTGACTAAAAGTCTGAATTTTCAGTAGTCCAGTAATAGTTGAAAACTTTTAACACTCGCAAAAGGGTCTCGAATCATTCGTCCACAGATACTATCAAGTTCCAAACCAGTAGTACATTAGAAAGTAGTTTTTGAAAAAGACTGTCCCGCAGACAGCCCGCAGTAAATGCTGCAGCAAGCGGGTCAGAAGCTTTTACAAATTTAATACCCCCTTCCTAATGATAAAAATACACGTCTAAATTTTAGTTAAATATTAATAAATCATAAATTTAATTTTTAGGACGAATGAGTCCAAAATAGTATAATAGACGATCATTTCAGAGGATTCCAACCTCAGGAATAATGGAATAGCCGCCATAATTCGTCAACAAAACATCAAAATGAACTTCTTAATGCTACATAAGCAGAAATTTTCAAACAATCTATATATACACTTTGCAATCATTATTTATAATGGAAATACTCACTACACTATAGTTTTTCTTTTAATTCTACTTCAAGCATCCACCCTACAATATTAACGCTTAAACGACGCACATTTGCATCCACTCGAAAAACGCTCAAGTCTAGCTGTTGGTCACCACGTTAAGGCACGTTGGAGGGGCCCGAAAAATATAGGGGCTCGAAAAATCTGTTTGTGGCAGCGGAATCGAGTTATAAGAAATCTTTAATATGTGCAACCGTTTTCTGAAAATATCGAGATTTGTTTTGTTAAACTGTAAAGACGTGTGTTGTAGCATCAGCTTTTTAATAAAGACGAAACTGCTCTACGGGCGATTTTTTACTCTTAACATTTTGAACACCGTTCAAAAATGAATTAAGAATCTTGGGATAAAATTAGTTAGCGTTTTTCCTCTTCTTCTTTTGTGCGAAATTAACTTAAAAATAGAAAGAATATACTACTCATATTTTCCCCTTCTGATGAGTTGGAGTACAAAATACTTTCTCTCACTTTTCTATTCTTGTCTTGTTAGTCAACCGTAGATTTGCTACTTTGTTTGCATAATTGATTCATTGTTTATTTTTACTTTTTGAAACTCTTGCAGTATCGTCGCTAGAAAAAAAATGGGGGGTAACAAAATCTATTGTCTCCCATTTCGTCAAATATCAAAATATCATTTCTACGAACTTTAATAGGTTCCAGGAGGGATTATGATCCCCCCCCCCCCCCCCCCCCCAAAAAAAAAAAAAAAAAAAAAACGATTCCACTGATCTCTTGCCTAGACAAAATACTGCTTTCGATAAAATTCCCGAACTCGAAATTTCATCGTAAAAGCATATTTAAAGAACTCCTAAACACATTTAAAACACTTTTGAAAAGTCGGGCCCTGCACTTGGCTAAATAGTCAAGTTCGTACTCATAGAACTCGTATAGACTGCCGTGTTTAGCAGAAATGTTTGAACTAAGAGACATAACCGCATCACAGGTCTCCTAATAGCATGCCAATATTGGGCCAATATGGAAATGTAGACATTTGGCTGTTTTTACCAAATATTGTCTGCCAATATAGGGTCAATATTGGCATCCTATATTATTGTCAGTACTCGCCGATATTTCAGTTTATATCATAGGATCACATTTTTATCATGGGCTATATTTGCAAAGGCAGATTTGCAAAGGCAGCCTTATCCTTTGTACTTTAAAATATTTCTTATACGCTTCTGGATGAGAATGCAGCAAGTAGAAATTGAAATTTCATTTTTCTGTCTGACAATGTAAAATAACGGAAGAGAAAAATAAATCTGATGTATCTATCCAACACATGACTTTTTCTAGAAACGAACAAATTTTGATTTCGTTAATTAAGGGGGGGGGGGGGGGATTGGGGTTCTCACGATTTCATTTCGCAGAAAATCAATAGATTCTTCTAATTTTATAAGAAATGTAAAAGCCCTAGTTTCTCCCATACTCGCTCCATTCTTTTGAGACTCAAAGGAAAACATAGAACATGCAGAGAGACGGGAGTGGGGGGAGAGGAATGTTCCTTGATAATTTGTCTATTCAATTAGGAAGCCTCGATATAAAAAATTAGAGAACACTGGCCTGGCTGGAGTGAATTCCTTCAAAACTGAGGGACGTGGTAAAAGCGATGAAGATAAGTAGGGGCGTGGTAAAAGAGATAAAGATAAGTAGGGACGTAATAAAAGGGATAAAGTTGTTAATTAGGCACGTGTGGCTCAATCCCTGATTGGAGGGGGGGGGGGGGTTGAGACCCAGACCGTCTGACCTACCTGAAATGTGTAAGGTAACTGTTTGGATGGCCGGGAAGTGCTACCCAATTTAGACCGGAAGGAGACCTGGACCCCAGTGGCAGACCACTAAATTTAGACCTGAACCTCAGTGGGGGAGGCATCCACAGGGACCGTACCCTCCTTCCCCTACCACTAACCTCTCGGAAGGACTTATGGGCCCACATGTTTAACGTGATCGTACTCCGTGTGAACACGGCGGCTGTTTTGGCAGCGGCAGGAATAGAACTCGGGCCTACCGAGTGCAATTCCCTCGCACTAACCACTGGACTACCGCGCCCTGCGGGGGGGGGGGGGAGGTATAATAGGTAATTATAACTACGTTGTAATGAGGTGCAAAAATTATAGTGAGGAAAATGAAAAAAAAATTGATGTGGGCAGCATGTGACATTATCCCTACAGACTCAAATTAATCTTCTTATTACTTTCCTTATATATATAGTATAGTGTATAAGGAAAGTATTGTGATGGGGTCGAAAATTCGAATTCGAATTTTCGACGGGAGAGCACGCTTCAAACATCCCTGATCACGAATCGAACATTTTTGGGGTGATGTCTGTGTGTGTGTCAGTGAGTCTGTGGAGACGATATCTCATGAACGAATGGAGCGATTCGAATGAAATTTAGTACAAAAATTACATTACAATCCATAAATACTGGAAGCCTATTTTGTTAAATACAATCGAATGTTCAGACCCCCCCCCCTAAATTTTCGAATGAAATTTAAAAAAAATTAAAACCTTTAAAAAAGTTACGCAAATAGACATTTATTATGTAATTTTTCCTTAGAAAATTATTGACATAAATTTTAGAACGCTAGCATAAACCGTTCTCGAGATATTGCACATTTTTAAAATAAATTTATCAAAATATCCCATAAATTAAAAAAAAATATTAACTGTTGAGAAATATGTTCACTTTTCATATGTAATATCATGCGATAAATTTGGTGACATTATTCTCATGGATCTAGCTCGTTCCATTCATGAGAAAATATACTTTAAATAATACTTTTGTATTTGAACGCCAATAGTAATTTATCTGCTATAAGAATAACTTATTTCTCTGTCCATAACGCTTGGCGAGATTTTGGCGACGAATTTGGCAGAATGTCGCCAACCTGGCGACCTTTTTAAATGTTGCCAAATTAACGAAAATCTCGCCAAATGGATAAAAATGATACTAAATCAATGAAAATAACGACTAATTGACAAAAATTCAATATCTTGGAAAGAATATAAGTATCTACTATAAGAATAACCTTTTTTTTACTGCATTATATACGGAAGGTCATGTGCTGCCCACATCAGATTTTTTTTTATTTCATGATGCATTAAACTGAATTTAATTGCAGAATATAACACGGATACTTTTCTGTTATTGCATTCAATATGCATGTTTAATACACCTCCGTTTCATTTGGTACCTTCGTTTAATGCATTTTAAAACGGAGGAATTCTAAAAATTCTGTTCTCCTCAAAATTTTAAAAACTAAAATATATCTCGGGAACAGGACATCCTAGAGTCATGGGGTGTTCGCTTCGATGTCACTTGTTACATGAATAACAAGTATTTAATTAATATATTTCGGCAAGTTTTGTAATTTATTTCAGATTTTGACGATATTTGCGAGCCATTTGGTAAAAAAAAATGGGGTCGGTTCTATTTTTCTGAATCATGACAAAATCTAACCAGCATCTAGATAACCCACAACCACAAGGGGCTTATATTTTAAGAAATTTCTCAAATAGTGACAATAGTCAAATTGTCAACTACAATGAAAAATGTCTTCAGATCCTTGAAATTCCAAAAAAACTTTAATATCCCGAGGGCCGTCTATATTAAAGTATAAAGGGGTTGGTCTTTACACTTATTCTTTTCATCTTCAAAAATTACGTATAAAACAGGCATTTAATTGATACATTTGAGCATATGCAGTCAGTTTTGTTTTTTTTAATTTTCGGAAATATATATCGTGCGCACATAATTGAGTCAAAATGTGTAATATAATAATTGTAAATTGAATAAAGTGCTAAGAATTTCTGGTGCCGCTCTCTGAAGTGGGGATCCGTAACCTATCGGTAAAGCATCCAAACGAAACAAACAACCCACCCCGTCAGCTCAAGCAGCCTCAGCAAGGCATCACTTTACTACGAAACCGGGATTTCGTCGAAGCAATCAAGGTGCTTTTCTTATCAACGATAAGCATGCTGCAATATTTGCGTAAAAACAGATAAAGAAAACACGAAACGCAACCAAGATGTTGATTACAATATTAAACGTTATTAGTGATAACCAATCATATGTACGAAATTCTGTGACGTAATTTTGCGCAAAGAAAAAAGACAGAAACCGACCTCCTTGAGCATATTTTAAACAATCTCCTGCAGTGAGAGCAAGAGCAAACAGATCGCGAAAAGTGAAAACATAGGTTATTGTTGCACAGGCACTTAGTTATTTATATTTCTCGTTTTTCTTGTAGTATTTAGATTTAGTTGTTGATTTGCTTTGGAAATATTTTTGTCCCTGTTATCCGAAGCTTTTAAGGTGAGTAGTGCTTATTTAGTGTTTCACATTTCAAACAGATTATTTTAATAAACAAGTGTGAAGTTATAAATATGGATATCTATTATAAAGAAATTGATTTTATTTACACAAATATATCAATCAGATAATTTTAGGATTTTGTTTTAATTTTAATTATTTTTACTATTTTAAATTTTGCGTTTAATTTTCTATTATGTTTCACTACAGGTTGTATTTTCTCCGGTATTTATATTATTTACAAGTGATGATTTTTCTTATAACTTAAATACTAACAGTAAACAACTCCATGCAAATAGCTTGTTTGGTAATGTGTATCTTCTTGTTTAATTTGCAGTTTAGAAAATTGCATTTTATTAACACTAAATATACATATATTTTTTTTAAATATTTTTATTACTGTTTAGTTGCTTGCAGCATATTGCATTTGCACAGAAAATATAATATAGGAATAATATGCTACCTTCATATGTAATAATATAAATAAATTTATAGATGTCATTTGATTGCAACTTATAATTTTGACATATCTAGTAGTCCTAAGTAGAATCATAGAAGATTATAACAATGTGGAAAGCTTACTTGACTTAATATTTATCTTGTAGGACCGATTATATTTAAAAATAGCCATGTATTATTTGTCTTCATGAATAATAATAAAAAAAAAAATGGGAAATGGCATTTTTAATAGAAGTAATTTTTTAATTATATTACTGAAGTATTTACAGATCTGCAAATAGTTGATAATTATTAATATAGAAGCTAATAGCCAATTTATAATGTGATAAAAAATAATCATTATAGAAAAGTTTTAAAAATAAAATACAAAAATATACAAAAAAAAAATATCTGTATACATAAAGACAGGTAATATTGATAATTGTGAGCTTTCTTATAATTTTATAGATTGTAAAAATCTACATTAATTTATGGTTATTAAAATCATACAAATATGTTATTATATGTTTATAACCGCATTCTCCTTTTAATAAAAGAAATTCAGAAAACCTATTCCATATATATGTAATATATACACATTTTAACAGTTTATAAGCACTTTATTATTTATTTAATTTCACAGTAAAATATTTGTTTCAGTTTTGCATACTACTAGTATGTATTCAAAAGAAATAAAGAAAACTACAGAAAGTAACCCTGGTTGGATACTTTTACCTGAACAAATAGATGTTTTGAGCAAGAAACCATATGCCTACAATGCCACTGCCGGTTCATTTTTAGAACTACTATTTTTACAAAAGTAAGTTTAAATATTTGTCTGTAAATCAATTAAATGTTTTGTTAGTAATAATTTTATATAAAAGGAAAGCCCTCACTGACTGACTTATTATCATATCTCCTTAACACCTGGAACTAGATATCTGAATGCTTGAAAGGTTCTAAATCTTGTGCCATATGTACCATTATGAAGGTACATGTCTGCAACTCATAACTAAGGAGGTAGGATTAGTGGCGTAACACCAGAACCCTCAATGCCTGCAATGCAGAGAGGTCTGCAAAAGCACAAACAGAACTGAAATTTATTTTAAACACCGCAGAAGAAATGAGAAGGAGGTCTGAAATTAAATCTTGCAGAGGGGCCCAAACTGAATTCATTATGCCACTGGATGGGATGACCAAATGGCATTATTACCATATCTTTGATACCCCGAACTAGATACTTTCATTTTTAAAGGAATGTTCCTCATTGTTCATAGAAAACCAGTAAGAAAGTATATTTTACTAATTTGTTTCTAAGGCAGGCAACAAATTTCTTCTCAATCTAGGAGCCAGCTTTTAATTTGCATTATTTTGCATTTTGGTGACATTTTTAGGAAATGCTTATGCATACTTAACAATGGTATAATGCATAAAAATTAATATTAACACTTAAAAAGAATTAATGTTTTAAAATTAATACTTAATATTTTAAAGCATTGATTGTTTTCAAATTTAAATTTATAAGAGAAGCAAAAAATTAAAAATTGCGAATTTTAGCATTTTCCTTAAAAAAAATTCTTGTCGCTGCTCAGCTCAAGAGTTTATTTTATTTATTTTTTTTTTTTTGCTGATCTGCCAAATTTTCAGTCACAACCACTAATTTTTTAAGCACCACGGTTACCTGGGCCCCAGGGTCTAAGGAAATAAATGGAGGGGGATAACTGAGTATCAGGATCAATACAGCTGATGTCAAGCATGGAAGTTTTATCACAGAGTGTCCATTCAGTCCAACGTTATGCTTAACCATGTCTCTGTTCATTTAGAAAACCTGCAATTTAAGATTTTGCTACTAAAAGCCACTTCATCACATTCAAAGAATGGATACCCAACTAATTTTCAGATTTAAAATTTTAATATATTTTAAGAATTTGAAGTTTTACTTTTTAAATAAACTTTACTGGAGGGAAAACTTTCTTGGTTGCAACTTTCTTTCCCAAAAGTGCAGGGTACATGAAATTAAAAAAAAAGAGCCCTAAACTCCACATTTTTAACCATAATTGTACAATATCAAAAGAAGCATAATGATTATGAAATGGACCATTCTCTAGTCCTGAAAATAGGCACTTGCCACAGATAAATTAAATAATGAAGTGTGACAATTAAATGAAACAACTAACCGGCCTCCACTCCCAGGGCCCCCACAAAGGGGGGGGGGGGGGGGGGGGGTCAGTTGGGACCACAGTACTGGGGCCCAGCGATTGTTAGGGGCCCGTGAACATTGCTGAAGATAAAATATTTATTATAGGAAATCTGTGTATGAATTTATAATTTTTTCCTAAATTACTTGAAGATTGTCTGTTCCCCAAAATAGTCAAAACAAGCTGAAAGAAGATCTCCTTAGTTCAATACAAGTCGTCTGGGTAGAGATAGCTTCACAATGTCTTTGTGTTTAATGGCAGAATCTCATTATTTGTTGTCAAGAAAGGCGATGGTGACAAGGCAATAAAAAAACCGATCCCTACAAGGGAAGCAGGGAGCAATTTTCTAGAATTGCACTGCTAAAATGGATACGTTTATAACACTAGCGGGTAAGTTTCATTCATTCAAGTTTACAACTCATATCAATCACATCCAGTTGACTACTAAAACGATTCTTGTCTACAGATTTCTTTTGTGAAATTATAAGGATGGGAAAGGGTCAAAGAGCTCGAAGGAAGGGACGATCTTATCTTCCCTCCTCGTAAACCAATTAACTCTACGGGGTATCCATAGTGTCCCATGTCAGACTTTGTCCGACTGAATGCTGGGCAGTGGAAAGGAAAAATTCTAGTTTCTTTCTACAGCTTTGGCATGGCAGGAACCAAAGCAGATTAAATTGTCCCTTCCTTGAAGGCATGAAATTGCTTCGCACATTGATTTCAGTGATGTAATAGTTTATATTACTTTAAAGAAAGTGCAAAAAGCAAGTTTTGTTATCGGTGTTAGTGCATATAAATTTTATAAAAAAAAAAAAAAATTATTCACTGAAACAGAGGCAGTATTGATCCCAATGATACCATCTAGAATTTAAGGTATGTTCAAAATAATTGTCTTACATTTTTCAAATATTATTTTTAGATATCTTATTCTGGAAACAAAGTAAATCTTAGAATAATTTAAATTTATTTTATCACATTTCTATATGCTGCTTTGTAAATTTATTTCTTTAAAATAACTATAGTTAAATAATGTACAAAACTTCAGGCAAAATATTGCATTATTAAAGGAATAAGAATGCTTTAGTGTTTATAATAATGCATTTTTAAACTGTCAATTTTATGTTGAACTTGGTAATTAGCAGAGAAAAAACATTGAAAGAGAAAATTAACACACTCTCTATTATATATTACATTTTGCCAAGACGTATCCTGGGGAGGAAGGGGGAGACTTGGGGGTTGTCTGCCCCCTCTCCCGAAATCCTAATTAGAAAAGGATTTTTTTATTATATGGCATCTTTTGTCATACTTATTTGACATTTTATTTCATAAATATCAGAATTGATACATTTTGGAGGAAACATTTTATAAACATAATGAATAAGTTTAGAACAAACACATGGCATTATAATTTTGAATTAACTTCATGTTTCCATTCTCTTAATGTAATTATAAAAATGAATTAGAATCAAATAATTAGTTATGAAACAAAAACGTTTTCGATGAACTTCATTTTATCAATGTTATATTGGAGGATTGTATAAATGTGGGAGTATCTAGACAGTTTATGTATTCACCGTAGTTCAAAAGATATTCACTAAATTTCCTTGAAATATGGTAGCTATGTTGGTTAGGCATTACTCTGGCGCTAATTTGATTTTTGGCGAATATCAAACTATAATAGTGTACTTAAAAATTCGAAAAATGAGAAGGTTCTATTAAACTATGTAGATGAAGTAGTTGTAGTGCTACAAAATAAAATAAAATGTTACTGCTCCCGCTATGCTGGTATAAACTGTTCTCAACACCATCATTTTTTCAATTGTAGCATAATACTTGGCGAATTGGTATTCAAATAAAGCTAGTTTACTATATAAAAGATGAAATTCAATGATAAACTGCAAAATCAATGTAATTTAGAAATTATAATTTTGTAATGATATAATGCATTAAATCAACAAGAAAGATCAATCATGCATAAAGCATTGATTATTAAACACTTTCCAACTGCAATGCAATTTTATTTAAACATCTTCAAAATGTGATACATTCAGCTGTAATTTTTTTTAAATTACAATACTACATTAATTTATTATATTTGGAAACTTGAAACTTCATCAAAAAAAATGAACATTATTCAAATGATGTCATCGAAATATAAATCGCCTGGTTTTCAGTTTGATAAAGTCATTTTTATGGCAGTTATCGTCCGAACGGACAGACAGACAAACAGGCAGACAGAATAAACAAAGTCATAAACACTTTTCAACTATGTTGTAAAGTGTTAAAAATGATTTCCGTTACAAGTTTTCAAAAATATGCCGATTAAAATCTCTTAGGATAATTTTAGTAGAGCATTTGGAAGATACAAACTTTTACTGATAATTGTTAAAAAACGGTTTTTGTCAAAAGCAGAGAACTTTCCGTCTTGGGATTTTTCAGTGAGTCAAAACGATTGATGCACCAGAATGGCATGTATCTGAACATGTGCTATTTCCATCTAAAAAGTTACCAAACAAATGAAAGTTGATTTTCTAATAAAATCCCGAGATATTTTGGACATATTTTATTTTATTTAAATGCTGCATATGCATGTTGATTGGAGATAATTCGACTATCACACCGATAACTTTTTTTGTGTGTGGTTGTTCGCCACAGAAATGTTGCAATGCCATTGTTTTTACAAAAAAATTTTTTGAAGTATCAATTTCTCAGGATCTATTATAGATGAAGCTTAGATACAACCTGATATGGATCGAGCATTAAATTCTGGAGGAAGTCGGGAGGTTCTTTAAAGATTTCCATATCTGGTTCTTTTTATATTTCTAGTTCACAGTTTTCTCTTTTCCTTGAAGCGTCCATTTTCTAAGATTGGCTGTGAATAGAGCTTTGGTGATGGAAAGTAGAGGGATTGAGAAATAATTTTTAATTCGGATTTTTTCCTACTTCCGGTTCAAAAAATTTCCCTTGTTTTTTGGGATTGGCTACAGATTTTCAAAAATTTTCAATCTATTTCTTGGAATTGGCTACAGATAAAGCTTAGTCAATGATTGATGCAGTCACATTTTGAAGAGATTAGAGGAAATCACTAAGAATTTCAACTTCCGATTGTGGAAATGTCACTTTCATTTAAAAAATTTACAATTTCCTTGCAACTTTTTTTTTTTTTTTTTTTTTTGAGCTTAGAGATGATGACTGATATAGATTCAACATCAAATTCCAAAGGAAGTAGGGAACCTCCTCTGGAATTTGGTTTTCTAAGGATTTCTACTTGCGGTTTTGCATCTTATGGTTCAAAATATTTCCTTGAAATGTATATTTCGATTGACTATAGATAGAGCTTAGGTGATGACTGATATGAATTTAGCATCAAATTTCAGGGACGATGGAGATTTACTAAGGAATTCTTCTTTCAGTTCTTTTTCCAATTCTGGATAAAAAAACATTCTTATTTTCCTTCAAACATTTATTTCTCAGAATCGGTTATGGATATAGCTTATGATGACTGATATATTATAGATTCAGTATCAAATATTTTAAAGGTTAAAAAATTGATTAAGGATTTCTAGTTCTGGTTCTATAGATGTCTCTTTCGATTAAAAATTACAGTTTTTTACAATAATTATTTCTCAGAGTTGGCTATAAGAATGGCTTATATAATGACTGATTCAACATCGAACTTTGGAGATGGTCACTAATGATTTACACTTCTAGTTCTGGAAATGTGATTTCCGATTGTTCCAAACATGTGTATGACTATACGAAATATGCGAGTAAAAAAGTATAAAAATATTTCTTCTAAAATGAAATGTACACACCACTTGCCATCATATGAAATATCCTTCACGAATTTCTTATTTTCCAGTGTTATAAAACCTTGTAGATATATTTTATGAAATTCTACTCTACTCCTAAATAATACAGAAAAAAGGGGGTACCCTCAACTTTATTTTTTTATCTAGGGCCCACGGCTCGACTTGGTCCCCGGGCCCAAAATTGGATGTGGGGGGCCTGTCCACTCCTTTCCCTCATTCAGTTTTAAACAGAAAAGTGTTTAGAACTTTTTCCTATGTATTTCTTCTCTCCCCAATTCTCATCCCTCATATGTATATATATAATAATATATGTACATATATTACATAACATTTTAGGTATGTATAACCATACTTATAGATTTTACAAAACATTTGTGGCCACTAAATTAAAAGTCTACTGGCCACTTGCTACTAAGTGAAAATTTGAATTTTCAAGTCTTCCATCTCCTTTGAGGAATTTCTGAAACCCTGAAAAGTGAAACCCTCAGAGCGTAGAATATACTTAATTCCATTCATAATATCATTGTTTTATTGTGTCTTTTGCTGTGATCACCTGAACCTGGTTACTGAAAGTGAAAATTGTAGTATACCAGTTGTTTTTAAAAATCTCACATATAGTGCAATAGTTAGAAATTGTAGCCATTTTTTAATATTTTATCTAATGTAAAATGCGATTAACTGATTTGAAATAGGAAGAACTGTTATAATTGTTGGATTGTGTTGTCTGAATAAAATAATACATTTTTTCCGATTCAAATTTACAGTAGTTCACCCAGTATAGCTATTAATTTAAACTACATTATGCTGTTATAACATGTATAACCATAATATCCTCAAATATATTTATTTAAATATCAAAATGTGATGATCATTGAGTGTTATGACATTTTAAATGTGTGTAAATTATGTAATTTTAGGATAAGTATATTAAAATTGAAAAAAAAAAAATTACAACATTTTATTCTACATTTAATTTGTTTAAATGATATTACTTTTAAAATGTTTAAAAAAATTTAAGTAAATTTAACTTTTTTGTAATTATTATTGTATCTGGAGCAGTATAAGCTGTAGCTAATATAACGTAAGTAATTTCCCAATGTTAATAATCGAAAAATCCTTAAGCAATTATATGCATAGATTGCAAACAATATCTAAGATTAATTGCCAGATCTGTAAAACTTTGTTATATCTGTTTTGCTTTATTAAGTCTCTTTAGAAAAATGACCTATTTTCTAGTTATGTAGGTGCATCCTACACTAGATTATTAACATATATGATAAAGTATTATCTCTTATTTATCTCCTCAATATTTCAAGCCATTAAGCTGATTCAAGGATAAGAAATGTTAATAGCCGATATATAATATTCTTTATAAATAATGTTACAAATGGAATTAAAATACCATATTTAAAACTTGTATTTTTTTTTTTATAATTTTGCTATTTCTAAAAATTTAAGCTTTTTTCTAGTTTATGTTAACTCCTATAGAATATTAATAAAATGTTTTTTGGACTCTTTCAGTTGAACATCCAAATTAACCTTAAGTTATATTCTGTTCTGTTGATGTCTTTTTAGATCACATGTAATGTGCAATTTAAAATAATTTGACTAGAGCTATAAAAAGTGATTGAAATATAGTTTAATTATGAGCAATGACTCTTTTAAACTGAAATTTATATAAAGCTTTTAAATGTCATTTGCTTTGTAAATCTTTATATGATAAAGTGTTAATTCATATTTGTAAAGGTGTCTACAAACGATCAGTGAATGTTTGTCAAAGATGTCGATTCTCAGAATTGTGTTTGAAGTGTATTTTGTCCACACGGTCAAACATAGTTGACACTTTATGATAATGAGATAGTTTCCTTTGATTCTAGTATATGGCGCCATTGCACTTGTTTCTTAATTTCGCTGTAAATATCGTTTGTCATATTTATGTTTTCAGATCAAGAAATTGAAAAGAAGTCAGAAGTTTCCCAAATTGTTACAATAAATAATAATAACAAGACTCAAATGTATACATCAAAGTTAAAAGATTTAATAATTTGAATTATTTTCATATAATTAAATGTGACAGTGAATTTTAATAAACATTAATTGAAAGTAGAAACTATTCTTCCATAATACATAAAATAAATACATTTGAAAAAGGGCACCTAAATTCTTTTAGCTCTATGTACTAAATTTCTAGTTGCAGCATTGAGCACAAGCATTAATTATTTTAATGTTTATTTCTTAAAACATTCTATTTAATGTATGTGTGGAATGCACTTTTAACAATAAGCATGCACAAATAATTTGAATCATATTTTTAGATGGATATGTTTTTAGAAGTAGAAAAGCAAAAAGTTTATTAATTAAAATATTGAGACATGTACAAAAAAAAAAAAGAAATCTGGTACCAAAATATCTGTATTCATACTTGCCTGAATTTCCTACAGAACATTTATATGTACTAGTAGAAAAGCTTTAATTACTAAATATAAAATGATATATTAAATTATATTTGTTAAATAAATTGGTAAATTTTTTGCCCAGCTTACTGCTTCTACTCTTCATCGAATTCGTGACTTTTTATTTTTATAATTAAATTGTGTCATCATAGTATTTTTTTATATTTTTGACCTCCTCAGAAGACAAATCAGCAATTCCTGCTATTTCTGATAAGCACCGGTTTCTAAAAATTTTATTGTGATACTCTGACAATCTTGTCTCTATAAGCTTTTATAATTTGGTCAGTCTTATCTTGAGTTCAACTCATTTTTAATAAAAAGAATAAATCTAAAAATTTAAATAAAAAAAACCAAAAGAAAAAGTTTACACGTTAAAAACAAATGGGCAAAATAGAAAATAACTATATTCAATTCACAAAACGGTAATCGGCCCGCGATTAGTCAATACAAATGTCAATCATACTGATTCCTCAATATTTGATGAAAAAGTAGGATGCTGCTCTACAAGAAAAATATTTGACCTCACACTTTGACAAACACGTGTTCAGATGATCAAAAATCAGTGATCAAGTCTCTTTGACAAATATTCACTGATCATTTGTAGACACCTTAACTCTGAAGAAATAATTTTGGTTAATCCTTAGAATTTCTCTTTGCAGGTTTTGGATGTGGTTAGTTAGATTTGTTCCTTCTAGAGTAGCTCCATGTGTTCTAACTTGCCTTGGATTAGGAATAAATATTAGCTGCTGCTTAACACTTTTATATTTTAGCCCAGATGCTAGAACAGAAGTTAGTATGCATTTGAATTTTGATTTTGTTTCTAATGATACCTTGTATGACTTTTGAATTGACTGTTATTTAATTTTTAGTATATTCAAAAAAGTAATTCTTGCATTTTAAGATGGTACAAACTAACCATTTTCTAATAAACTTTCAACTTTTTTTCGTGTTACAAAAGTCAGTACGTCTATCAGTGGCATATCCAAAACTTTTGGAAACTGTGTGTGTGGATGCTTATTCTAAGTTGTGGGGACAAGCAATCAGGTCAAGTGATACTGCACTAAGTTTATCACCAATGTAACCAAACATGACAGAAAGACAGACAGAGATGCTTTTTTTACCTATATAGTATTTTCAGAATATCTACTTTTAGCTCTGCTTAGTTTCTCAGTTATTCCATCTTTTGAGACTATTAAAACTTTTAAAGCATTCTTTAAAATGGTCTAAAATTACATTTTGTATCTCTAATTGTGTTTTTCATAATAGATATAAAAAGATAAAAAATTTTGTTCTATTCTATCAAAAGTGATGTTACAAAAACTCAGAAAATTAATTACTGATTTATAAAAACAAGAACTATTTTACTTGTTTTGACAGATTTCCAAATGTGCGATCTCAATAGTTTGCAAGTGTTCACCAGTTAGTGCTGATCTACATTAATTTTAAAAATATAATTTTTGAAATAAAATTCGCATAAATATGTTGCACTAAAACCAGATATAAATCCTTGTTCAAACTTTACAGTACGTAGAAATTTGTTTTATGGAAGAAAATTATAAAGTGTGTTAATAATCTACTCTAACAAGCTATGAGTGAGTCTTTCAAATACCATGAATGGTGATGGGCAAGAAAGTAAAAATATATATACCATAGTTGTGGCACCTTAATAATACTGTATTTTGATTTCAAATTCTTGATAAAAACAGCACATTTCATATGGAAAGAATAATACATATAAAATCAGATGCATTTAAAATATGATAAATGTTATATTAATTTCATTTTCATTTTTTACCTCAATCATGCATTGGGCTAGTGGCCGGATTGGGGCAGCTCGAGGGCAAAATTTGGCCTATAGGCCGTCATTTGGGAACCCCTACTCTCTCCCGGCTACACATTTTTCTGCCATACACCCTTGGGTTGGCTGTGCGGTCTGGGAACCCCTACTCTAGACCAATTTTACTTGCCTCTCCCACTCAGAGTCAAATAATTGAAATCAAATATCATAGCTACATCCAAGTAAATTCTGACCCATTGCATAAGCTTGTTTCAAGTTTTTTTTATTTTCATACTGATTTCGTAGTCATGTTTCTTTTGTGATAAATATCATATTCCTAATGAGGGTGTCATTTCTATAACAACTCTATGGTCATGCAACTGTGTGTTAGTATGTACCAGGTATGTAAAAATTGGGAGTTTCTGAAAAATTTTAAGTAAATTTCTTTGATATGACTGTTTGTAGTACAATAGACCTCTGATCGCTGTGCTGGGCTCTGCTGGACCCACCCACCTTCATGTCATTGAGATGACTGTAAATTTGCATTTAGTTAATTTTCAACAAATATACCCCCCCCCCCTCCCCTCTAAAAATAATCCAGTCTAAGTGTCTGGTCAAAATACACCACTCTACAACATATAGCTCAATTATAAAGATAAACGATAGATACCATTTTACATAAAGAAGGTTTATGTTATCATTCCAACATTTCCATGCTTCAAGAAAAAAAAATTAATTTTAATAAGTGTTTGTACACTTTTTAGAAATATGGAAAACAAATAGCTCAACTAAGTTTTTAAAGTAGGCATATAAATCATTGGGAATTCAGGAAAAAAAAATAATAATTCTGGATGAGTCAGCAATCTGAAAATTTCCAGATCACTGCTCTCTAGCTAAAACTTTCAGATGACAGAATTCAAAGGAATTATGCTGAAATTCAAGGTAAAACAAAATTTTATAACTGTGCATTAAAACACCTTAGTACATGCTTAGTGGAAAAAATGTTTCTGATCATCTAATTTGTGGATAATTTTTCTACTTTTAAAATAATTTGCTGAAATTGCTGCAAAAATAGCTAACATATAAAAACATCACTAAAATGCAGTATTTGTCTTGCCTTGTGTTTTAACAAAGATTTTACTTTCTTGCTAATTTTTTTGCCATTTGTACATTCTTCCTGACGAGATGGAAAGTACTAATTCTTAAGGATGGCACCAGTTTTTACTAATTCTCAGAAAATAATTACATAATTTCCATAGTAGTTTTATATCTGATCTGGTGTCTGGTCCATCCTCTTTTTTCTGCTTTTCTGCTTTTCTGCATGTGTTTTAAAAAATTATTTGCAATTGTACAAGATATTAAGGGTAACATAGAGTGGCTTCTTTGTACCTGTATATGCATGTAGTAAATATGAATTAAGTCAAAAATTAATTTACTCCAAAATGCCTATTAAAATAACATTATGTAGTATGTGGATCCTCAATTATAATTTCAGAGAAAACTCAGAGTTTGAGTTGAAAAAATGATTACAAACTATATTTTTAGGAATTGCAGTACTAATGAATTACTTTACTATATATATATATTTGTCTTAATTGCATATGTTTTCTATATAGATTCCATTTACATGAATATTATTGTTATGAATATGATTTATTTTCTATATATTTTTCAATTGTATTTATAATTTGTACTTTCCAGTTTTAGTAACATTTTTTTTTCATATATAGGCTCCATCATGGGCATATGTTCTTTGTGCCATAGGTGTCTTTCTTTATCAAACTCTTGATGCATTAGATGGCAAACAATGCATAAAAGTTCAAGACACACAAATTGAAGAAGTTTACGATCATGGTTGTGATGCCATATCTACAGGTG
Source organism: Amaurobius ferox (assembly GCA_951213105.1). Classification (NCBI taxonomy): domain Eukaryota; kingdom Metazoa; phylum Arthropoda; class Arachnida; order Araneae; family Amaurobiidae; genus Amaurobius; species Amaurobius ferox. Next base: position 46,671,469 of record OX578135.1, read on the forward strand.
TGTATCATATACATTTTTATTTTGGTAAATTACTATTTTTAATAGCCCATGTATATAGTTTAATAGCTATTTTTAATAGCCCATTGTTTTCACTACTTCATATATATATATATATATATATATATATATATATATATTATATTATTCTTAATCAACTTTTCAGAATTTTTAGATTATATGATAAAAAATATCATTATTTGCATATTAATAACCTTAAAAATACATGTAAATTATATAATTATACAGTATATTTAGTTAATAGTATAGTAAAAAGTTTAGATTGGCTTAATGTTCTTTCTCAATTATATCCTCTTTAATTTTTGTTATTAGCTTATCATTAACATTCTCTTGTATTTGCTTTACATTGTTTTCACTACTTCTTAGACTTTTAATTCCGTGCCTTTACTTTATTCTCGTAGTATTTATAGGTGTATTTGCTACTTTTTCTACATATTGACAACACTGCTATTTATATCTCACGAGTAGCAACAGTTCATTTCCACTTTTATCTCTAGCGAGTGGCAACAGATGATTTGTAAATTGGGATTTACAGCTTTTAGCAATGACACATGTTGGTTTAATTCTCAGGTTAATCTTTTGATTCCATTTTATATTTCAATCTTTTTATGCTTGTTGGGCCAGTATAAGGAGTTTATAGATATTATCTATCTCCTTATTCAGAAACAAGCTTTATTTCTTGGTTATTATGGATAGATGCTAGGCCCTGAGGAAGAACCTATTGCATAAGAATTTCTTTTTTAAGCCTATAGCTTTTCCATATTTTAGGCTTGATTGCATCATTATTTTCTGTTTTTCTATTTTTGAGAACTCTCAATTGACATTTGTTGATTATTCATAGCATGATGTCTGCATAATTGCATTGTTTTAGATTTTTTTTCTCCCCATGATAGTTATATCTCTATTTTTTACATTTTGAAAAGTCATAGTGCTTACTTCCCCAACTTTCCTTTTCTGTAGTAGTAGGTGATAGGAATTTGTTTTAATTTTGGCTTATTTTATTTTTTAGTTATGGTTTTATATGTGTTACAAAATATCTTTAATATATCTTTAGATTTTATAAACTATTCATATATATATATTAGCCTTTCTTTTTTTTTCTTTTTTGCTAATATTATGTAGTCCCTCCTTTAGAATAAATTACTGGACTTTCTTTTTAATATGGAAATCATCCAAGTTTCTTATAAATAACACCAATCTTCTCCCATTTGAAAGTCAATTGTGATATATATTAGTAAAATCATTTGGATGCCCATTTTTTAAATTGCACTCTTTGTTGAAGATAATTCCATAGATTCTCAAGCAGTTTTCCCCAACCTGGAGTATACAAAGTGGGCCTATGGGGTATACAAAAATCTGACTTATGCATTAAAATAATATGTCTGTAATTTCTAACAAAAATATATTATGATTCTCAAACCAACTGTGTTTTGTTCTTAACCCTTTTTAACACAGTTTATAAACAAGATTTTTTTTTCAGTTTTTTATGCTTATATGCAATGTATTAATATAGTATATATATATTGTTTCAGTTTTTACACATTTTAAAAAATATATATATTTTTTCAAGTATCATAGTACATTTAATCCTAATTGCTTATGGAAAGCCAACCTTTTTTAACAATACTTAAAAAAATTTTTGTGCAACTATTTTGATAAATTTATTTGAAAAAACAAAACAAAAAAACATGTAATATCTCAGGAATGGATTTAAGGAGGAAAAGGAGTGCTGTTTGTTTTCTTATGGTGAATTACATATAAAATTTTTGTTTCTTTGATCTCCTTTATAACCAATAAGGGGATTGTGATAATTATACCAAATTTCATTTGAAAGGATCAATTCATTTGAGAACTGTTTCATCCACAAACTCACTGGCACATGTACACATATATCCATCACTTCAAAAAAGCTCATTTTGAATTTCGGGATGGCCAAAACATGTAAATCTGACAGAAATTCAAATTTGATTTCACGACACCATTACAATACTTCCCCTATGTATTATACAATCTAAGGAAAGTAAAAATATTATTATGTGAATAAAAAATAAATGTTAGAATAAGGAAGGGGGAGAAGTCGATTGGCTTCAAAACTTGAAAAAGAATGTAACGTTCTTTTCCAGGCCTGGCTAGTTTAATAGAACACTGTTCTCAAGATCCAGAGGTTAGGGTGGAGGTTGAATCTTTCACTGAGCATGATTCCTTAAAATGCTGATATTTTGTTATGCACTTACAGTATTTCAGTGATAATACTAAGTGTTTGGGTTCATGTTTCCATTATAGCAATCAACCTTGGTAGACCAGTTTCACTCTTATTAGAGCTTACCATCTGTAAATAGTTGTTTATGCACTGACAACATAATAAACTTATTATAAATGAGTTTTCTTGTTGCCAATGCAGTGATAGCTAATTTGTTTTCTTGTTATCAATTCAGTGCTATTCAGTGCTGATGAGTTCTTAGACCAGCCCTAGATGTAATGTTTAACTGCACAATACTAACTGCACAAGTTTACCATCAGGTCCGAGACTTGTACAAATCATCCCTAGATGATAAAAGCATATCACTACATGTTTAGCTCAGTGCTTTTCAGTCCGAATCATGTTGTCGGAGGAAAAGAATGTTACATTAATTCAAAGAAAAATTGAAAGGATGCGTAAATGAAGGTAAAGTATTATAACAAAATAACTATGTGTGCTAAAAATCCAATTTAATGTATAAGAAACTTAACAAATATGCTGTTAACAAAATATGTAATAAATTCAAATAAATTAAAGATATCTTGTGCTTGGAAAATTTTCTTCTATTTCCTACCACCATATTTTTTTAAAAAATAAACATTGTTATTTAATAAAACTGTACAAGTGGGTTCTTTTTTACCTTTTATTATTTTTATAAATTTTTGTTTTCAAAGCAATCACTTTCCACAATTTTTTTCATAGTTCATTGTTGATATTGTTCTCAACTTTTTTGTGCAGTCTGCTGATAAATTAATCAGCTTCAATTTCTCAATTAATTTTGAGTAAGCTGCTTATTAAAACTTTCTATCATGGTATTGATTGTTCTGGACAATCCATAAGCAAGATTCACTCAGCTGAGGCTGTAAATTTCCATAAAATTCTCCATAAATTGGCATTCTCATATTCAAAGGCTGTTGACAAACGGCACGAAAGGAAAATTGAATGAAAATTGCACAAAGACTGTAGTGTGCCACTGGACTTGCACAGTTTGAAGCAAAAAAATCAAACTGCTCTATACTGCATAAGTCACTTGCTCTTTTCCCACCTACATGCTTAAGTATACTTGAAACGATAGACCTGTGCTGTTAGTATTGCATAGTTAAACATTACTTCTAGAGCTGACCTTACTTCTTCAGCGTTGATGAGTTCTTAATAAGTCCACCAATGTTGATTGGTTATACTGGTGACATGATTCCTTTCTTTTGAAGTTATCTATCAATGTGCTTTGCAATTAATATATGTACTTTCAATTTTCAGTTTTTGTTACTCTCACAACTGCAGCAGCATGCCAATTAGGAAACTCTCCTCTCCTTATGTTTTTGTTTTTCATTGAATCCATGCTTGCATTTTACACAACACATTGGCAAGATCATATAACACATGTCATGATTTTTGGGAAGTAAGTACTTTGTTTTGATTCTATTTTAAACATTTTACTATCACAGAAAATTTTAAATCAGAAGTTCTAATACTATATTTCAACTATGTTGATTATATTTGCCCAAATTATTTCAAATGTTTAAAAAACAAGATATGCTGATATATATCAGTAACAAAAGATTTTAGAAATTGCTGGTTTCGGATGAAAAATTAAAAATTCCTTTGCTAGGAGTTTTGTGAGGGTTGGTCATGCTGTCATCCACTCCTTGCTAAAGAATGGTGAATTATGCAAAAACAGTTAAAGGATAATAAATAGATGACTGTGTGAGTCTCCCCCCACTCCCCACCCCATCAATGCATAACTACAAGTCTTCTGATTTTCACATTTCCCTGTAAGAACCTACTGATTTCTTCTAAAATTATAATTAAAAATTGCTGTCTTATTGAATATTATAAATATGTTCTTAATTTTCGTAAAATAAATATTTGAAATTATATTTCGATTCTTTCGAATTAGGTTTTAAATTTTATTCTAATAGCTAACTGTAAAGTACTTGTAAAGAGAAATAGAAAATATTATATACTGTCAAAAGATAAAGAAAGCACTTATTTGAAATAGTGCTTATTAAAATATGTAATATTATAAAGAAAGCAAGAAAGCACAAATAAAAAAGAATTAAAATTTTGTTTGACATTACATATTATTTAAAATAATTTCATCAATACTTTAAAAGAAATTAAGCTTGAAAAGCATTACATTTTACTACAGTATATATTTATAGTATTTGTAAAAATGTATTATTTTTGTGCTTGTTTTGTAATTATTTTATTTTAATTGTGATTTACCCTCTTGCTGCTGTTTAATACTCATCCTTAAATTCGTATTTGTGTTAATAGTCTGTTTTGACAAATTTTACCTCCTCATCTTCCCTAAATTTAACATTCTAAAAATTTTTACTAAAAATTTTATTGACCAATGCACAGCTTATTTTAATTTCAGAATTTTTTCTCTTCCCTTTTATATCTGAGTGTTCTATGTAAGAACACTTCATCAGTGACATGACAGATTAAGCTTACCCTCTACACTGTAATTTAATTAACTGCACCCTCCCGCTACAACTAACTATTTTGTTTTGAAAAAAAAACCTCTCCCCAGATTGAAAATATTACATTTGTGGCAGATAAACAGTAGTATATCAGAAAAAATCCTAAATCACATAATTATCAGAATCGCCTGATTTTTGCTCAAATGACCTATATTATGGGAATATGCTTATATATTGAATTTGAAAAAATAACTATAAAATTGAGAAAGTTAGAATTTTGTATCTTTAAATCCCAGTCAATTTATCAGCTGATATAAATAATCACAATGGTGAAGTAGAAAAGACCAATGGTTGGATGGCTACTAGATTTAAACCCTGTGAGGGGTAGATTAAAAGCAAAACTGTAACTATACTGGCAACAGGGTCTAAATCTGGATTTTGAGGTATTGTATATTCTTTTGAAACAAATGCTGATAAAAAGGTGCCAGTTAATTGCAAAGAGTTATTATTATTTTTTAAATTTTAACTGACAAATTTCATCTCAAAATCTGTTTCCACCATTCAAAATGAGTTGCATTTTTCTGTAGCAAAAATTTGTGTTTTAGATCCCCAAACAGCCCAAGATTTAATTTTTTTTAATAATCAAAAAATTTTTTTTTTTTTAAATTTTCATTTCAATAACTTTCATTCTAAGATCCATAACTGTCATTAAAGATCAATGTCTATTTTATGCACCCAGGACTTGTGCTGTAAATTCCCAGACAGATGCATATTCTAACACACCCACATGGCTAAATGTATTTTAATAGTGTAGATTTAAGCCTATGCTTACAATTTCTTGGCTCCTCAATATCATCTCTTTTAATTGTGAGGCTGGTTATTATACTACTGCATTTCATAGTAATGGTTTTAGAAATGTTAATTGTGAGACTGCTATGACTAGAGTAGAGCATAAGATTTTCTGTTATTTATTCCAAAAATTAGTACATTTACATTGCTTTCGAAATCTATATAAACACATTTTTTCAAGGTTTTATCCTGGCGCATTCTTGGGTGTTTGCAATAAGTTCATTCTTAATTGACTTATTTGGTGGACTGACTGGTTTCTATTATTAATTCAAAATTCATATACATGAAATAAATCATCAAATTTTAGTGTAATAATAAGGATTTGTGAAGTTTATGATGTATTGATTGTGAAAACAAAAAATAGTGTTGATTATGGAAATAAAGCATACTTATAAATAGAGATCACACTCTTATCTCATTCTTTGCACTTTGTGATAAAAAAAAAATGATTGGCAAAATAAGATTTGGTGAAAATTTTGTTAACTATTATTTTTACTGGTGGCTTAATTAAAAAATAGTAACACTCTATTTTTATTATTAGTAAAGCTCTGTATGTTTAAATATATAAATAACTAGAAAATGTACGTGAAGTTGCCTGGGATTTAAGATACAAATCTTTGATTAAAATTACACTGGAACTTATAGAAAATTCTTGAAAACCTAGCAATCTGTTTTCGATACTCCCACTTACAACAAAAAATAAATAACTTAACTATAAGGTGTGCAATTTTTTCCGAATTATCAGTAAACTTAAATGTATTTATATTACTATCAGTACAAATAATTCTGAAATTATCAGTAAACTTAAGAACATTCACATAAAAATATTAACATTTACTCATGAGATAACATTACTGATACAACACTGAGAATTGTTGGAATGTAATTCAAAATTGCATTAGAAAAATCCCATTTACTCATTACCCACTAGATAAATGCATGACTGTTTAAAAAATTTTATAGCAATGAACGGGTTGTAATGTCCACTGCATAGCAACTGATGCAAAATGAAGCCTTTCCCTCAGCAGAATTTAAAATCTTAATTTTTAAGATTTTGTTTAAAAATATAGTAAATAAAAAAATTGTTTGTTAGAATGCAAAGATAGATATACACTCATATTTTTACCAAACTATAATATTATGCTAATTTTCCTTTTTCAGATGCAATGAAATAAGTATCAGATAACCTAAGATGCATATTTCGATGTATTTAAAAATAACCAAATAAATCTGAAAGAATTGTCCTACTGATTCGGTTCAATGATCGTTAGAAAAAGTATTCTTTGATTTCTCCAATGATGTCAAAATAGAACTCTGATAATATTTTTAAATGTTAAGAAACCAATTTGTGTGAAATTCACTCAATATCATGCTTCAACATCAAATAACTTAAACTCCAATTTGAATTTTTTAAAAATCTTACCGAGTTTCTCTGAGGTCTGTCATACTAGAGTTCAGCTAACCCAGTACCGACTTTCATAGCTGTCCGAAGAGTTCAGCTACTCAGTACCAAATTTCGTGGCTGTCTGAAGCTTAGGTCTTCTTTTACAGATGACATACATACAGAGAGATAGAAAGACATATCTTCTTTAATTATGTAAGGGTCTCAGATTTGCACTACCATTCAACAAAAGTATAAATGAACAGTGAAAAGAATTAGCATAATTCTCCTGCCCATTGTCAAGACCTGTCAAGACCCCTATGACTTGGAACGATAATTTAGACTGAACTGGAGTTTCAAAATAAATTTGAGTTTGCAATTAATGCTAAATATTGATCTTATGAGAGTCGACACTAAAGAGCCAACACAAACACACATAAAAAAAATTCCTCACAGTATAACAGTCAAAAACAATAATAATCAAACAAATTAATTAAAATCATGAAATAAAGTCCTTCATAATGCTCATTATGCTATTATTTTCAAACCAAGTTGTATGAATGAAAATATGTTTTCATTCAAGGGTCTCTAAAATGTATAGTGCTGTCATCTATTACTTATAAATATATATTAACACAGTAAAGTAAAACAATTAATGTTTTCCTTCCTCATATATATTTAAAAAAAAAAACTAATATCAGTAGTTGTATTCATATTTAGTGTAACCTCAAATTTTTGTGGCTGTCCGAAAGTTTAATTAAACATTTAGTAAAACATGTTTTTTACAGTTTGCTTCCTTGATTTTTTTTTTTTTTTTTTTATAAAACACTTAATTAGTAATTTTGTCAGAACAATTTATTACACAAATATATTTAATAGCAAATATATTTAATTTCTGAACAATATATGCATAATTGGCAATATTAATATAACAACCTGCCTAAGCATGGTAGTTTCTTATTTTAAAATTATTTAATTAATGATTACAGCAAGTACTTTGAGGGTAAATAACATCACTTATTTTACTTTTGTGTTAAACCTGCCCATTGGCGTATATCTGTCATTATATGTCTTCTTACAGGAGAAAGGCTACCTGGGAGCTAAATTGCGATGTTGCCCAGCTTTAGTGGAATTTCATGTTCAGCAATCATGTTTACCCGCTTGTGTTTATGCAATAAATGTCACTCAGGTGTTATGTATGCTTTAACAGTATATTGGAAAACTTGATAAAAACATTCCCTAATCTTTCAGTAGGCATTATTTTTATTTAATATTAATTTCATACACAGTGGAACCTTGGTAACTCAGCTGAGAGTAACAACATTGCACTCAGCATAAAAGCTTTATGATGGATCTTACACTTTGCCTAGACACAATATTATATCTTATTTTTAGAAAATATTTAGCACTATTGAAAATACAAAATTATCTTGATGCTTTGGTTTGCAGTTATACTTACATAACTTCAGGGATCTGTTGAAAGGAAATTTGGGTCCATTTTCTGACCCTTCACAAAATTCCAGATCTCAAAAACAGACCCCCTTTCACAACATTCCAAATAAAAATTAAAACCTTTACATGAAAAAGAAATCTATCTGTACATATAAACTCTAAAATATGCAACATATTAAAAGAAAATATCTTATGAGAATCTAAACTAGATAATTTAGTTCAATATTTTTTGCTGATTGCTTTTGAGTTTTTCACATTTTTTTTTTTCTTTTTCACAAAATTTCACATCAGATGAACTCTACTCAAAACCAGAAGTGCCTTTATACGAAAACAAAGGTTAAAAAGAAATTTTGCAGTTTGCAAAACTAAAGACCAGAAGCAAAGATAGCTAGCAGGATGTATTTATGACCAACTACTTTACATGAATAGTGCATCTGTGATATTAAATTCACATCTTGATCTACCAGGTGATTACTTTTTAGGCATGATCAAACTTCTTTTAATGTTTGCAATATACAAATATTAAATGTGTGTAACAGCAAACAGTAGCATTTATGAGATAAAATGTTATTAGAAAAAATGATCTGAAAAATACTTTTTGTGGCTTTAATTTAAGAATATTAGTAGATCATATATTGCTAAATTCATACCACTGTGTTCTTGCTAAGATACAGTAGCTAAATGTTTATTACCTTGCATAATTAATATTTATATTTGAATTTTTGTTTATTAACTCATTGTAAAAGAAAATAAACTAAATTTATTCATACAATTTCAAAATTTTTAAATAAAACATACAGAAGATTTACTCTATGTTTAAGATACCATAATTTAAAAAAAAAAAAAATTATTTTATTTTTGAACAACATTAGTTTACCTTTGCACAAAAGTTATATTTTTAGTCATAAATTAAGATTTTCATACATTTTCGGCTTTGAAATAAGACACTTACATGGTAAAATCTGCACACAAGAATATGTTATGTAGCTAAGAATTTGGGACTTATTTATAGCACTGTGTATTTGCTTTAGAATTTAGCTATGGTACATAATTCAGGTTACTGATTTTTAAACCTAAAAGCTACACTTTTTTTATTGCATGCTGAGTTACTAAGGTTATGCTGTATTTACTTTATTCTTTTGTTCAACTTCTACAAAGCTTCTGTTGAATTTTTAAAGAGAAATTTGCATGGCCAAAATTTGGATTCAAACTTGCAATCACGCTCCTTAGTGCAGTGATTATCATCAGTAGACCAAGATTTCACTCCAATTAGTGCTTTTCTCAGCACCAGTCAACTAATAACTACACCAGCAAAAAACTTGGTATGTGCTACAATTTTGTAAAGCTAAGTCACATTATGCAAAACTCAGGTCCACTGTTGCTAATCTCTACACTGGGAACACGATTCCAAACTTTGAGTACACCTTCTATCGATGAACTCTGTGATTATGATTTTGTCAAACTGTTTTTGTCTCTGCAAAATTTTTCATCAATCTTAAAAGTTAGGATACATTTAGGGTTGTCAACTCTCATAAACTTGGGCTGAAGATTTACAGGAGATTGGCTTTTGAAATTTGAAAGTAATATTTTATATATAGACAGATGAAAAAGTCTAATAAACTTTATTTCATAAAACTTCATAAAAAATCAAAAACATTTAAATATAATTTATAAAAAATATATAAAGAAGTTATATATACTTTTTAAATGATACTTTTTTTCATCCTGGGTAGTCTTTAAGAATGGGATCTGTTTAGATTGATTGAGGAATAAATTCGTGGCATTTCATGTTAAAGTTTATACGAGTACACAAGCCTTCACTAAATCAATTCATATACAGTTTCTATCTGCACGCCATATCAATTTCATAATCAAAAATATTCTTCCACAAGTGCATTGCTTACTGGAATACTTAAAGCCATTTTAACAATCATTTTAACAGTTACTACTTCTATTGATTTGAATATATTTATCCACAGTACCTCATTCATCATATTATCACTTTTAAAATTTGGTAAATTCAAATTTATACTGTGAATCTCATCATACATACGGCCTCCATCAACATTTAAATTTAAAAGTTCAGTTACTTTTAAAACAGATTAACTTTCTTTATATTTAATACTAAGCTTTTATGTGCTGTCCGGAGAACTTGAAGCTGGAGCATGGAGAAATTATAGGAAAGCCGTAGTCTCTAGCCCAAAAATACACAGTTGGCAACCTTAGATACATTACTGATTTTATATTAGTTTTATCTTTTCTAAATTATGTACACATTTCCAAAGGGAATCCCAATAATATGTAGATGGTTGTAGAGGTTTAAAATTCCATTTAAATAGTTTTGTTGATTTATACCCTTGTTAGCACAAAAAAAAACTGTAGAACTCAATGCCAAAACTTTCATATTATTACTTCATAGCTATAGTACTGGCTATGGAAAAATATATTTACTGAAACAAATCCTTTAATTTTTCACACATTTTCATTAGCTTTACAGAATTTGAACCCTTTTGTATTTTATTTTTGTCTAACTCAAAATTGCCCTATGCCCACAGGATAAACAAGCTAAATGAGCAAGTGTTTAATTTTTTGTGTATTTATAATAATGATTTTAAAAACCTGCAGGGGATTTTTAAATAATTCAATTTGATTGCAAATAATTATTCATAGTACAGTTTGATTTAAAAAAATGAAATAAGCCTGGTTATAATTGAGTCAAGTGTTACTTATCTGAAAGTTGTTTGATTGGATTTGAGTATTTTCTTTATAAATTTAATGCAATATAGCTATTTTTAAATGATTCAAAAGATTATAAATCACCTTCAATACAAATAATTTCATATTGTAACTATTTTTAGATGACTCAACCATGTTTCATTAAAACTGCTATGTTTAAAATGAATTGTTACTATGCAAACACATTTTCATTTTCTTCACCCTCTGTATTGCTTTTTAAAATTAATACTTTTAAAATGAACAAAATTCATTCATACTATGGAATTCATCTAACTAAATTTTATTGTATTTCAAATATCAAACAAAATTAATTGCAGATATCAAATCGCAGGTATCAAACAAAATCAATTGCAGGTATCAAACAAAATCAATTGCAGATATCAAACAAAATCAGTTATCAAACAAAATCAATTGCAGATATCAAACAAAATTTATCAAAACAAAATTAATAAATATGAAGTCCGTGCAAACTTATTCTTGGCGTACTCAGAATTTTTTAAGAATCTAAAACCACCTAATTCAGACTTGTGAGTGAAAATTGATTCCCAACTAAATACAAAATTACAAGAATTCAATTTAGTCCCCATGGGCATTAAACAACTGTAGAGTGTTAAAGCAATCTACCCCATAAAACATGCTCTTGCTTTTTGGTTGTTCTATTATTCTTTCTATTGTGTGCTTTGTATGTATCACCATTAATTAAGTTAATGTAGCATAGATACAATGTATAAATAAAATAGTTCGTTTTCAGAAGAAATAAGTTATTTTGATTAATTATTTTTGTTCAAAGCCAAAATGCTGACTGAAAAGTAAAAGCACTTTGTGCAAAAAATTAAGCAAATTTGCTGCATTTTACAATAATTTATGCATGATTACATTTACTTTCTCTCAAAATGCTGATGTTTTGAATTTGAAATCAGTAGCAGATTTATAAAAATTGCTTTTTAACCTTGTGCAAGTGCTTCATAGTATTTATCATTATTAAAATGAAATAAATCGATAAATAAAAAAAAATATTCACATTAATTTATTACCCTAGCTTAATTTTGTGTATACTATTTTATTATTATTATTTTTAATTTTCTCACTTTTATTTCAGAGTTGATGTCTCTGAAGCCCAGTTTTCTGTAATAGCAATTAATTTATTAACAGCAGTTTATGGCACATCCTTTTGGAGAACTGAGGTAATTTTCTGATTTAAGTTTGTTTTAACAGTGAAAACTAAATAACTATTAGCACAATGACATAATTTATTATTTATTTGTGAACTGTATCTTCATGTAATCTGCAGGTTATCATTTCTGAACACCTTAAGTATTTCTAGAAAACAAACTGATACAGACAATAAGGAGTTTAAAAGTTATTTTTTACCTTATGCAACATTTACAGCACTGCAAATGTTAAATATTTTCATTGCTAAATCTGACATGATTTCTAGAGCAATGTAACCAAATTTAAGCAGAAATGTGTCCTTTTTATTTTTACCATCTATCAAATTTATAGGCCCCATGCTAGAAACGTAAATTAAAATTTTACAAATATTTAAATCAGGATACTGTAATGATATACTGATTATTCATTTCTTGATCATTGTGTACCAAAAGTTGATCAGATGTGAATTATCTACATCAGTGGTGCACAAATTATGAGTCAAAATCTTGGAGGAAATACTAAAAATTCTTTCTATATGAGTGTATGTATCTACAGATAGTAACTTAGAATATTTGGAAGTCATGTCAAGTTTTTTTTTTATCAAAACAGGAGTTGCAAGTAAAAAAAAAACTGCTGGCCTAAATAATAACAATAATAAAATATTAATATAATAGACCTAAATAATGCTAACATATGGGGAGGGGGGGGGGGATTTTGAAAAGTGATCAAGATTCTACAGCTAGCTTAAATAATGCTTATTATTTATGCTGGCTGTATTCACTTTTCAATTTTCCTTGTGCATTTTCTTTACTGCAGCAATCATGCTTCTATCAAGGTTTAACTGTATCCTGTGCTTGCGTATAAGGTTATAGCATTATAATGTTTCACAACTTAGAAGTTGTTGTCACACCAAGCTGATTTGTGTAGGTAACTGGTGCTGTCTGTCAGCAAAGCATAAAAATAATTTATCTAATGTAAAATGATCAGCAACAATAATGCTTGTTATAGCCAATTTAATTGTGAATAATTTTAAAGAATGTTACGTATTTCCATTAATTTAATATTATTAATATACGTGTGTACAGGAACTTAAAATTAATATTGAATAAAAACAAGTGATTTGTTTAAAAACTTATGTTTCATTTTAGAGTATAAAATACAGTACAGGATCTATTATCTGGAATGCTTGGGACTTCAGGCATTCTGGATAAGGGGTTTTTCCGTAATTTAGAAAACTTTTTCTAAAACTTACTATAATGCTCTCAAATGTCGTTATAGAAAATTATAATTCATTTTAAAAACATAAATGTATTAAATAAAGCTTTTTTTACAATATATATGAAAAATATACTTGGTTAACTAAAATGCAAACAGTTGAAGTGAGAAAAATGTAGATTTCAACGCATTATTTTATAATACAGTACAACCTCGGAAATCCGGAAACCTCCAAATTCTGGACCTTTTCCAAATTTTCAATTTTTTTTTTCCCGGGCTGACGAAGTCGCAGATTTAAAACAACAGGGTAAGATTATTTATATGGAATCATATTTTATAAACAAATATCGTATTTTCATGTCGATTTTCTGAACCCCGAAATGAAACGAAAGTTTAGATGGATGGCTGTAGATTGGCTCGTGGTTGGAGCGTGAATTACGTTGTTAGCGTTAAACCCTCCTCCCCATTACTCAAGTTACAACTTCCGATGAATTATTTCATGTAAAATATACATCGTTATTTAAATTTCTCATTATTGGAAAAGACATTTTTCTGAAACAATGTAATTTTTAATATTAAACACTTTAAAACGTTATCGTAACATTTTATCACAGATTGTTCAATTAAATCTAAAAATCCCGAGAATTCATATTAACACTCACGGAAATTTCTTTTGTTCACTTCGTAGTAAGAATCCCATTCTTCAATGTATTTTGTTTTGTCTCCAGACTCTCCTCCCCTCCCGATATCTGATAAGTTTTTTGTTCTCATCAGACGTGTCAGCTTGAAATCGACTGTATATTTTGTCTTTTTTGTTTAGAAAGCCATATTTACATTCTATAAATAGCAAATAAATAACTAAATAATATATCGCACAGAACCGGCAAGAACGTCATTAACACATAGACTTCTCAAAGGGGTCGACTGCGTTTACGATTACTAAATAAACAAATTCCAATTCCTTTCTTCGCTTACCCTGCCCCACCACGTTCGGGTGCAGCTACAGCCTAATAATGACTCATCGTGATTTAGAAAAATCATTGAGAGGAGAGATATTTTTTTTTTTGGAAAAGATATTTATTTTATCTACTACGATATTTTTTACATATTTGACTATTACTAATAAAGATTTTACTTTTTTCAGAGTCATCACCCCTTTTTAAACATAACATTATATCTAGAAAATAAATAAAACTTCAGTTCTTATTTTTTGTTCTTCGTTCGTTATTAGCGAAAACGGTTTAAACACATTTACACCTTTAAATATATTGTCAAAAGTGCTAATCCTCGATCTTTATTAAATCTCGGCACTTCATTAAATCTTCCGGCGCTGCATTAAATCTCGACAAAGCCGATATAACTGAAGTTCTGCACTGTGATGATGATGCGCCAATAGTAGATAAATTGAGTGATGGCGAAATTCGTGATATGATATTAAATAAAAAAAGATCAAAGTAGCGACGATAAGTGTGGAGAAGAAAAAATACCCATTGATAATCTTATGCAAACAATCAATCATGCAATTAAAGGCCTTGAACAAAGAAGCTTTATAACCAAGCAGAAATAATGTTCATCTACAGGATAAAGAAAACTGCTTTCCCATAAACCAAAATTAAAGAAATAACAAATGTTAATTCAAATATTTAAACAAAATGATAAAATGTAATTTTATCATTTCGTTTCGTTCACATATTCTAACTTATTAATGTGTATATTTTTTCTTAGAAATTTCTTTTGCCCTATTTTTTAGATTAAATAATATGTTTTAATTGATTAAATAACTTTTGTCATTATTTTTACTAAAAATAGTGCTTTATACTATATTTAGTTAATATTAAATCTGAATTTTATTCAAATTCTATAATCCGGAAAAATCGAAAATCCGGAATTGGCATAGTCTGGACGAGTTCAGATTTTCGAGGTTGTATTATTAATATTGCTAATTAAGGCAGAAAATCATTTGGTTGTTTTTTTAAACAAAAAACAGCTATTTGGCGCAATTTTTGACAAATAATTGAGTGTTGGCTCAGAATTTGGCATTATTTTACTGCATTCCGGTTTTGGGAGAGTCCGGATATTAGAATGCCGGATAAGAGGTCGCATACTGTATTGATAAAAAATATATATAATCAAATCTCCTTTTTAGAAATTAATTAGCAGCATTTGCTTTTAAAGCGCATCTTTATTTATATTAAGTTGTCTAAAAATTCAACATTGGATGCATCAAGACTAATCTCCCTCCCAAAAGTCTTCAAAAAAGAAAATTTTTTAAAGGCACTTCAAAAAATTTTGAGTTTTGAATTGTAGATAATTTTGAAGAATATTATGCATTTCCCCATTAATTTAATATTATTGTTGTGTGTCTGTGCAGGCAGGGCCGATCCTAGGGTGTCGGCCGCCCGCGTGCAAAGATCTAATGTGCCGCCCCTCTAGAGAATTTTTCATATTTTGACTATAATACTTAACGTTGACATTATAAACTCATCTACCTGTATAAAAGTAAAAAGTAAAACATTAATAAAAATGCAAATAAAATTTGAAGTGCAAAACTTTATTTCTTGGCCAGCTAATAGGTTATAATAGCGACAAAATACTTTAACAAAATAATAAACAAACAAAAATATTACCTTTGAAATAAAAATTGACATTTTATAATTAAAAATGCAAAACAACAGTATTTACTCAGAAAATATAATCTAATAAAAAAAAGTACTAAAGCATAAATCTCGTGAAACGAAAAGTATATAAATCAGTCCTTCTACAAATACTACCTAATAATTAACTATAAAATAACTTTTCTGACTTTCTGAGAAGCAAATTTGTCAATTCGGTGAAATCAATTTTTTCAGAGATTTCGGATTCAATAGAGATGATGGCCAAATTTGAAAGCCTTTCTTGTGTCATATTATTTCTCAAGTAATTTTTAATAATTTTTAATTTACTGAAACTTCTTTCACCTGAAGCCACAGAAACAGGTAAGGTTAAAAAAATTCTTATTGCTAGAGCAAAATTTGGAAAACAGGGAATTGACTATAATTTCTAATATCTCAATTGGCTGTTTTTTACCTGGAAAAATATCGTTGAATGAAGTTATTTCATTAAAGAGTTGTATACCGTCTATATCTTTCACAATACTTCCTTCCTCCTGTCCCTGTAACTTAATATCTAAGTCCATGCAGGCTTTCATGAGATCATCATTAGAAATGTTGTGAAACTCGTACAGAAAGCAGAATATTGAATGGCACTCAGATAATAAGGTATATATCTTTCATTTACCGAAGAGCCACGTGAAAACCAATTTTTAAAATTTTAATTTTTTTTTTGTTATTTAATGTTTTATGCGATTTCGACCGTTTTTTGCCCTTTTTTCTCCACGATCCGGACATCGTAGAAAAAAACAAATCACACCACCGGAAAGAACAAACAATTGCGAGTAAAAATATATCAATTTCAACTCTCAATTTCGATTTCTAATATTTTTTAAAGATTTTAAAACAAAAGTCACTTTTGGCTAAAAAAAAAACGATTTTTGTTTTTTAAATTCTCGCATAGTAAAAAGTACTCATAATTTTGACTAATAATTTACATTTTTAGAAAGCTGAAATATCTGGCATTCTTACAAGTCTAATCTGGTCCAGAAATAATAAAAATTGCCTTCAGGATCAACAATTTTAAAGACGTCATGATTTTAAGTTTCTCGGCAATCGGCTCAGTTCTTCAACGTCATTTCCACCCCACCCCCATCCGCAGTAGTTTCATTCCCGTCTCCATGGAGACCGCACTTTCGGTTTTAAATCAATTAAGAGCCTAGCATAAGTGTTTTATACATCGGGCGAAATTATTATATTTATATGATATTTTAAATGGATATTTTAAATGATTGAATTGTGGGGATGTATTTGAAATTATTATATTTATGGATTGGTGGAACAATATGGATGATTTTTTGATTTTAAATGGATATTTTAATTTATGGATATTTTAAATGGTTATTTTTTTAGATAGAAATTTAAAATTTGGTATCCTTTTCTATGCCGTATTGCCGGCTCTGCCACGAATTTTGCTATCAAATGAAGGATGTGTGTAAAGAGTAGACATTAATGGACAATGGACCAACACACTGTGCACTAGCATTCTATTTTTCTTAAACTATGGGACTTATTTTGATTTTTCAATAACTATTTAAAATTCAGCATATTTATTCGACTTATTATAAGTTTTAAAAAATTTTGCTTGACTGATAGAACTATATGCGGCCTACGGCCGCCCCTTGTTTTGGCCGCCCGCGTGCGGTGCACACGCTGCACACCTGCTAGGATCGGCCCTGTGTGCAGGAACTTATAAAAAAAAATAATATTGAATTAAAATTTGTGATTCATTAAAATGCTTAGATTTTAAAGTATGAAGTATTAAAATAAAATTAGAATCAAACCCTTAGTAGAAATTAATTAGCAGAATTCAATTTAAAAAAACATCTTTATTTATAATTCGGTTGTCTAAAAATTTAATATCGAGCATATCAAGGCCAGTGTCTTAAGTGAAAAATTTATTGAATGTGAATATGTTGTTGATAAATGCCGGTTACTAGGTCATTAGACAGTGACCTCTCCAGTATTTCTCTATTGATGAACTAAAAGTCACTAGTACAGGGCACTCATTGAATGTGAATATGGAAAATTAATTTTTCTATTAGAATCTATGCACTCGCTCAATGTTGTTTTTTATATAATCAAATTATAAATAAACATGCTTTTTAAATGTAATTTTTGCTGATTCCTTTCTATTAAGGTTTTGATTCTATTTCTTTTTCATTTTTTTCATTTTATTTTTTTAAATTAAATATAAGGATTTTAATGAATCATTTGTTTTGATTTGATATTAATATTTTTTATAAGTTCTCACACACATGCAGCACTTAAGACGGAAATACGTAAAGTTCTTGAAAATTATCTCCAATCAGATTGGTGA
This sequence comes from Amaurobius ferox, assembly GCA_951213105.1. NCBI lineage: Eukaryota > Metazoa > Arthropoda > Arachnida > Araneae > Amaurobiidae > Amaurobius > Amaurobius ferox. The sequence continues at coordinate 46,689,905 of OX578135.1, forward strand.
TGACAATTGTTTTCGACTTAAGTTTTGTTTGCTAAGTTTGAGTATTTTATTTTCATATTTTATGAATAGATGGCACCAACCACCTATACAAATCCAGAAATTTTCTGTCCGATGAAATCTTTTGTTCTCTGGTAACATGTTAGAGCTTGTACATCAGACACGATACAGTTAAATCTTGCCTCTTTAAATCTTCTTTATGAGAGCTCTGCAGGTTACAGTTTCATTCTTGTCAAACTGAATTATTTTCAAGATTATAAAAATTCATTTGGTTTATATGCAAAAATATGAAATTATTGTGAAGTAGTAATGATTTAATTAATTACATTTTTTTTAAATAGTCACTGAAAATTAAAAAAATTATGTAAGTAAAATATATAAATCAGTTTAAATTTAAACATGGTCATAATTTGAGTAAATGCCATTATGTTTTTCCAAAATTTACTTTTAATTATCAATATTTCTTTATTTATAGATATTACTTGGAATTGAATTACGAATGATAATTGGTGCATGTGTTCTGATGTCTTTGTTTGCAATGATTCTCCAAAACATAGGATATATTCTTGGAAATAAAACACCTTTAGATGATGTTGTTCGTATTCCTAGGAAAATGGTATGAATTTCTCATTTCAAATATGTGACATAATTATTCCATTTTACCTGAGAAATTTGCAATAGCAGATATTTTATCTTTTCTTCATTAAATATATTGTTACGAACACTAAAATATTTTAATTATTTGATAAAACATTTCTAAATATTCTGAGATTATGTGTAAGGATATTCAAGAATTTTAAATTATTAAAAGTTTCTGTTTAAAACCCAAAATTAAACTTTGTGCTATTAAGGGAAAACATTTTTTATGGACATTCATTTTAGATGTAAGAAGACTCGTTTTGCCAGAAAACCACTTTATACCTTTACTTTTTTGTTTTATGCTCTTTTAAATAAAGGTTTTTTTTTTTATCTAAATATAAATATTTTTTGCATAAATAGTAGTTTTGTTATCTTCTGTTTATCAATAAAATATGTTTTCCTTCAAAAACACAAAAACAGTATAAATATATAATTTTAATAAATAACTATAATATTACATATGCATCATTTGTTAACTGAAATTATCACATAAATGTGCTAAGAGAAAACAACATGAAAGAAGAAAAAAAAATGGAAAAAATATTTACATTTCAATGCTAAAAATCTGTAATGCATATTTTTACATATTGGTAAAATTTCAAAAAGAAAACATGTATTTTGGTGCATGCCATATGCATGATTATGCATTTGAGTGGACTCTGATCCCAAGCACATAGATACAGGCATTGGTTTATTAATAATTTCTGCTATACTCCTCTTTTTGGAGAAGTGGTTTGGCTTCTAAAATAATAATATTTTACCTGCATAATAATTATAACTAATTCATTATAGCTGTAATATTACTATTTTCAGACACCTCAAATTTGGAATCCTGTAGTTCCAATGGCTGTGTTAACGTTTTTTGCTGTTCAGTCATACCATGATGGATTATTTGATCCTAGTCCTTGTATATTTGTTGCTGCATTTGGTTTTGCATTTGCCAAAATTACAGTTAAACTAGTGGTAAGCATATATTGCTGTTATTAAAAAATGTGAGTTAAATGTTGTTTAATTAATCATAGACTCTTATATACTTATCCTTATACAAGCTGGATGAAAACATATCGGATTGTTTATATGTTAGTGATAATTTTATAAGATTATTTATAAATAAAATTATTTATGTTCTCTTTCACTTAAAAAATGCAGAAATCTTTAACCTAGCAAAATATTCCTATATGTGCTTTTACATACAAAATTACATAATTGTATGGTATAATTCATTTAAAAATAAAATATTGGATAAGTGCACACAGGATTAGCACTAGTTAGAAATATTGCCTACCTTTACCTATTGCCTACCTTCACCTTTACTTTACAAAGAAATATCAAATTTTTATTGCAAAATGCTTCCATTTTCTATAGTGAGTATTTATCAGTATTTTCTTTGTTGAGTATTTATCCGTACCATCTGTTTAATATTTTTAAACTAGAAACTGTACCCGGCATTGCCTGGAATTTAAACAAGGATTAATTGAATTCATTCTATAAGGTTTTTGAAAGGCTTAGCCGCCTGCTGCACGAGCGCATGCTTAAATTTCAAAATATGTGAGCACATGCTTACCCTAAATTAGCACCTAATCACACCTTAGAGCGTTGTTCGGGTACATAATACACCTTAGTCCCAGCTCTAGGCACGTCAAATGCTACATCTTAACACGGTTGCATACTATGCCTTAAATACACCTTTTCCCTCTGCATGGGTGTATCACCATCAGTGTGAGTGTAGGATGCTTCAAATATGCTCTTTTAATACACCTTACAATTCGTTACACAAGCACCTTTGACTAAATTCAACAGCACATTTTCTAAATGAAAATTATTGCAAATTGATAATATTTTCAATTCCAGTACCAACCCACAATCCAAATGCCTTTAAGCAGATGACATTACTTCCGCTGATGACATTGCAATGAAATACCGAAACTTAACCTAGCCCCCCAAGGTGCATTTAAGGATGGAGGGGAAACCTGTTTATCTGTTGTTTTGTGCACTGTTAGAATTCTTTTGAAAATTTGTGAGATTTTACATAAAAATTCATAATTAACTAACGGAATACAGCAGAAACAGAATTTTTTGATTGAAGCGTGTGTGATATTCAAAGAAACAACTGGTAAATTATGAAGATAGGATTGCCAGTTCATTGTTTTATTTCACAATATAAAAATCAGAGATGTTTTAAACACACAACAGACTAATTTAAAAAAAATATATACTTTTTAATGGTATGGATTCCGTTCAAAAAAGAATTTCTTGGTCTTTTGGATTGTGTTTAGATGGATGTTCTATACAAAGAATGGGTATACTGCTAGTTTCATATATGATTGATTAATTTTGAATGCTCATCATTTGCAGGACCCAACTTTGTGTATAACCAACATTGACTCCAGTAGAATTTTAATAATTAATTTTGTGTTTACAGATAGCTAATGTTACTCATTCTGATATGGATCTTTGGGATGGAAGCCTAGTCGCTACAATGCTGTTGTGTATGAATACTTACTTGCCAGCGTCCTGTATGTTACCACCATCTACAGCTTTACTATGTGGTTTAGTAAGTTAAATTATTTTCACTTTCTTACATAATTTGGTGTAAAAAAAAGTATTGTTTTTCAAAACTTTTTTAACCCTTTCGCAACGATCGGCACACCTACGTGCCAGCTGCGAACTTGCATTCAAGGACGAACGGCACTCACTCGGGCCAAAGGAAATTTTACTGCAAACGGATAGTGGCACCTATAAGTGCCACCACGCGGAGCGTTTTAATTTGTGTACTAGATGGCGTTACTTGTCCATGGAACTAACTTCAATGTATTTTGCAGAGCCATGACCTTGGCAGAAGAGGATCGAATGAATTATTTCTCCATTTGGAGCGGTGAAAATCATTTTGTAACATAAACAAACAGAGCAATTCTCGTAGCATCAACAATTTTATAATTGAGTTTCGGTTTTTATTTTTATTTCAGCGTTATGATTTCGTTGGTGAATCATAGGAATATAAGAGAGTATTTTTTTTTTGTTTGGGTTTTAGAGGCAGTGAAATTATTCGTTTATTTCGGATAAAAGAATGGGAGCAACTAACGAGTATTTTGTATTCAGATTTGTATGAAAATTATACATCAAATAGAACATAAATATATCTTTTATTCCTGAAAAAAGTAGATTTCTGTGTTGAATAGGTGATTTTTAGTGAATTTTTTTCGAGAGTTAGGCTTAGCGTAAAAAATGCACCATCCTTTTCGACCAGTTCGGAAGCGAAGCGCTTCATCTTTTGGGCCGCGACAGCTCCGGAACGCCGCCGTCCCGAAAGGGTTAATATTTGAGATGAAATTTTTGTTTTGAAACTTCCTTAGCATGTTTCAAAATACTTTTGAATTATGTCCATCAGTATAATATGTTTATGAAATGTGAGCACAAATCAAGAATGAATTATTGTATTGGCATACAATTTTATTGTGTTCAGTAACAAAGTGTGAAGGGAATCTGGGGAGAGAGTGTAACCCGCTACTAAGTTACTTTCTTTCTATTCAGCCACCAAATTTATAAGTGTATAAAATATTTCCTCTAATGTAAGCACAAATTAAGAATTAATTATTGTATTGGCATAAAATTTTACAGTTATGTTCAGTAGCAAAGTGTGAAGAGAATCTGCAGAGAGAGTGTCTACAAAAACAACCCACTACCAAGTTACATTCTCGCTATTCATCCACCAAACTTAATAAGTGCATAAAATATTTCTTCTAGTGTATAAATAAAGTGGGAGTTGCTTGGTAGTGGGTTGTTTAAATAACCACCGACTCCCCAAATTTCATTCAGGCTTCGCCACTGGTTGTGTTCATCATGTATAAACTAAAACGAGTGATTTTATTTCTGTAAATTTCGTGATTAGATGAAACATTTGAATTTTAAGATTTTGTTAACAGTATTCTCTATTTTGAAATAATCATTCCTTCCTGGAAAAATGATAATACTAGGAAGTATATTATCAGTTTTCAGATAGTAATCATTTATTTGAGAAATAATAGTTTAGCCCCCCTTCTGAGAGATGATGGGCAGAAGAAGAAAGGTGCGGTCCCTATACATGCCACCCTCACTGAGTTCCAGTCTAAATTGGGTAGTATTAGACAAAGTCAGACTTCCATGGTGTACCTGGGGTGGACTTCTGTCTTCTGCCCTTGTTCCAGACAAGTGGGATAAGTAACAGCAACATAGTTTAGACCTTAAGCATTAAAATTGACTAAGCTTAAATGCATGCAATTCATTGGCATGGCTAGCCTTCTTCAAACATAGAAAAAAAAACTCTTTATGCAACTAATTTTGTCCTCAAGAAATTCATTCATTATTTTTCATACATGCATAATATAATGTACAGAGAAAGTGTTATAATGTGGCCAAATTTTTGGATTTGGAGTTTTTAACGGATTTATATATTTGAGAATCCCTGAAGTCAAAGCCAACAATTCATTGTGTATATGTGTGTCCATGAATCAATGAATGCAATATCTTACAAACATATGAAGCATTTAAAATGAAGTTTGGTATGATTATCACAATCAGTGAATACTGAAGTCTTACTGATTTTAAATACAATCAACATTTGTACTGAATTTTTGAAAAATCATAAAAGAAATCAAGATATTCAATAATATTAAATAATAATCATTTCATACGTAAATTATCATTAGAAAGTGAATGGAACTCATTTTATAATTCTAGCATGAACCATTCTTTAGATATTGCATGCTTTAAAAGCATGTTAATATTTTTTAATTTTTAGTCTTAAAATATTACTTTGAAGTAAAATGAATAGTTAGGTTTCCTATACGTAGAACAATACATAGAAAACCTGAGGTTTTCTATGGTGTTGTTGTTGTTGAAACCCAGACCGTCCGACCAACCAGAAAAGTGTAAGGTAACAGTTTGGACGGTCGGGAAGTGCCACCCAATTTAGACCGGAACCCAGTGGGGGAGGCATCCACAGGGACCGTACCCTCCTTCCCCTACCACCAACCTCTCGGAAGGACTTTCGGACCCACATGTTTAACATGATCGTACTCCGCATGAACACGGTGTATAATATCTTAGTAGAAAATCACATATACATCAAATGTAGAATACGTGTTTTACGTGCTCTGCCCAAAGTGCCCCACTATCATATGTCCTAAAGTGCCCCCTTCTGGTTAGATTCTTCCTAAAGGCTCCCATAGTCTTAAACTTACTCTACAATGAGTATATTACATCTAATTTCACAATAAACAAGCCTATTTCTTTGTAGTAGGTTTAGTAATGTAGTAGTTGTAATTTTATTTAAATACATTAAATTCTAATGCTATTGTTGTACATAACATTTTTTGACTGTTATAAAAACTAGAAACGTTTGATAAATTATTACATAATTAAAGTAGAGCTTTTAAAACACTGCAACAAATACACAGGAGAGCCATCAAGTAGTACATAAAATAAAATTTTAATCTTAAACCTGATTTTAAAATTTAAAGTGCTCAAAGGTGTGCTGTGTCATAAGGTGCCCCACTCTCCCCTACTATCAAATTAATAAATATAAAATAATTTGAAAGATTTCACTTAGTTACATTTGTTGCACTTTGCTGACTTTATAATGTCAAATCAGTAATTACAATATGTTTATTAACTTTTATTTTCAAAGAAGAAATTTATTTGTTGATAAATTACGAATAATATATATATTTTTAATTTTCAGGTGTACAACCTAATGGATCTTGCTCGCTATTTCACTTATGTAAGCTGGGATATGAGAGAAGCTCTAGATGTATGGATATTTAGTCTTAAATACCCTCCAGGTCATCCCAAGTTCCATAAAAGTGAAAACCATGGAGTTTACGTCAATGGACTAAATAACAATGAAGTTCTTTCATCTACATCCAAATTAGCAAAAAAGTGAAGAAAAAATCAGAAATGAAGTAGAAAAAAAAATTTATAGTACTCACAACACAGAGCTCGCCAAGAAGTTCTCTGTAAAAATACTAGTCGAGATTGCATTAACGATTTGAGTTAGCCATTTTATCTGGCTTTAATATGTGGAACAAATATTGCAGCTAAGGTTATATAAATGAGTAGCCATTGTATGACAAATTGTATGAGAACAATGAACAAGTAAAATGTGTTATTGAACATCGTTAAAAGATGCTAATAATATAAATGGATAAAAAATATAAATATTCTACAAAATGAAGCAATGCTAAAGTATATATATTTATAAAAGAAAAACCTTGCCATTTATAATTGCTGAGAATTTTTGCATCTAAAAAACAAATTTTAGTGCTTTTCTCTTAACAGAAGAGGCCATCTTTTAACAAATTATTTTATTGAGCAATTTTTATTGTAGATGCAAATAAATAAGCAAATAAAAGGCATTATTAATGATTTAGGAAAAAAGTGTGCTAAACAGTAAAAAAAAAATTATGGAGTGAAGCAATTTGCCATTTATAAACATTGAGAAATCTTATCTAAAGAAAAATAATACATCTCTTATTTAGGGTTACATTAAAATTGAAGTAATATTCAAGGTATACAAAAATTCTTACAAAATTTGTGCTAGTACACATATACTAATATAAGCATCTATATTTGTTAATAAATTGTTAATAACAATTATTTTTAACATGAGTTATAGATGCATAAAATAATAACTATGAACTATATATTACCTATATTAATAGCGACTATTGTACAATAGTCACTTTGTATTGCAGTCACTATTTCTACAATAATCACTATTCTATATAAAATAATTTATGTACAATTCAAACTGCCACTAATGTATTAAAACTAAACTCAAACTTATTTTTCATATTTGTTTAGAAACTTATTTTTTATATTTGTTTAGAAACTTATTTTTACAGCTGTTTTGGACCACTCATGTAGCTTTCGAAACCAGTTATTTACCTTTTTTAATTTCATAGGATACTTATATTCGTAGTTTTAAGCACTAAATAAGTGCTTTGATTTGTTTGTTAAACATTGATTTTCATCCATAGTGTTGTACCATTTGTTTCTTCCTCTATGGTTTTCACAATTTTTTTTTCCTATCATGGTTGGCAACCCCCTTTTCCTCACTTCAGTCGCATTTGCTTTTCTGACATCATTTGTTAATCTAGCTATGATAAGGGAAGGTTGCACTTCTTGTTTGTCCTGATGAAAAGGCTGTTTGTTTCATGCCTTCAAAACTGATCAACACTATTTATTTTGTTATATGTTGCTTTTAATGAAGTTTTTTATAGTTTTATAAAATAATTTATATAAACTTCTGTCAAAATCGGTGTTTCCAACCTTTTTGCAGTCCCTACCTTCTAAGAAATTTTCAAGTGTCACAACCCACCCCCTGTCAAGTAAAGTAAGATAGCTTTAAAGGGCCTTTGTAGGGGATACATAGCACAGTCAAGCATATTTCTTGATGTATGATAATTGCATACATGTCATTACGTAGATTAGAACATTGTAATTTTACTTTCTTTTAAAACAAATTAATATTTTAATGCTTTTCAATATTAACAGAAATAAAAAGAATGCAATATTCAGAACATGAAAATGCTCTCCCCTACCACCCCTTTCAAAAGTAAAATTTCCCCTTAATGGGAAGTACTGCGCAGATTGAAAACTTGTGGTCTAAATTACGAAAATAAAATGGCTTATATGTAAAACAGCATAAAATAATTAAAGGTACCAATCTGCATTAAGGGGCAAGAAAAGCCCTCTTCATCAGAATAAATGAGACAGCAGTCCTTCCAACAAAAGCAGAAAATGCTTGTTTTTGCAATTAACATCTATACCAGAAAATGATAATTGTTATGCATATTCTTACATATATACTTTGCAAGAATATACATGATTTAGTTTTTAGTTTACTTTGAATGCTACTTTAATTTTAGGTGACCTCCATTAACAGAAAAGTACTTTCTTTTTATAATTTTATTGAACTCAATCTAAATATTCTAGATATTTTCAATTTTAAATGTCAAATTATCACATTTTGTTAATTTTAAATATGAATTTATGTCACTTGTTTTTATATGAAATCTGCTGTAAAGTAAGAATTGTCTATTGTCTGATGTTAAGTTATTATTTTGACTGTATATTTGTTATTTATTTAGAACTTATATTTTTGAAGTTGATTTTTAGACTTTTTTCCCATGAAGAAAATCAATCAAAAAATTATGTTAATAGTGCAAAATTCTTGTCATTTGATTGATTTTTTTTAATGTACATATGTGAGAAATAAATATTTTATGCTCACAGTTGTCAGTGTGAAAGTATACTTTTAGAATTAGATTATACTTTGTACAACTCATGAAGTACTGTTATGAAATCCTCTGAATATATATATATTCTTTTTTTTTTTGGGGGGGGGGGGGGGGGGATATTCTGAGATTTGAAACAGGCCACAAAATGCTGTGCATAAAAAGAGCATGCACAGTAGTAGGATTAATCTCCTTGAGCATGAAGGGTAGAAAATCTTTACCTTTCACATAGCTTAAGTAATAGCAGGAATTTCACCTGCTCCTGTCAAAAAAATATGTGACTTTAAACTGAAAAAGAAGCAACTTTTAGAGATACTAAAAAAAAAGACAACGAAAAGAAACTAGCTCATTCATTACATTAACTTCATTGATATATGTTAACTTCATTTATGATTTTGAGACAATTCCACAGTCAAATTATAGATTTGACAATTAAATATTACATTAGATTGGTAAAAAAAAATTACATATTTAGAGCAACTCTCGAGATATGTATGGGCTTGTATAGAAAAAAAAATCAGCTATAAGATTCATTTTAATTCTTATTCCTAATAACTAAGGAGCAATGCTGGGTATGTGTGTCTGAAGCCAGCCAGAGGGAAAAGAAAGAATATTGTACTAATCTATATATAAAGAACAGCATTCTGGAGTTATACGTTGAGTGACCACAAAGCCAGGTATTGGACTCTTTTTTAACTTATTTACAATGGAGAATTCTTGAACCTTTATGTTGCACATGACATCACATACTTAAAATGAAGCCGGGCATTGGACTCGTTTTATATTTATTTACAGCAATGGATATTATAATACCTCCTTTTGTGTTGTGGCTACACAGACAGTGATTGGATGTTGTCTTTTGTTATAGTAAAATATCGCATGAATAAACCTGTTTTTTACTTTCCCTGCAATACATGGTAATGTATAGGGAAAGTCAAGTTTTCGACAGATCTACACGTTTCGAGACCTCTAGAATACGAAAAAACTATTTTTAGCGTGACGTCTGTGCAGATTTTGTATCCACTCTAACTAAAAAGCTAATGGACTGAATTTCATAAAATTTGGTAGGTAAGTCACTTGTGGGTGAATCTGCTACTGATTAGTTTTGGGTACGATTCGGGATAAAAGAACCCACCTTTTTTTGTGAAATGGCCCGCAAAAGCTTGTATTCACTCTAGCTGAAAAACTAATGAACAGAATTTCACAAAATTCGGTAGATAAGTCACTTGTGGGACAGCCTGGTGCTGATTAGATTTTGGTATGATTCGGAAAAAAATAACCTGCTTTTTTTTTCAAAATGGCCCGCAGAAGTCGCCAAACTCTAAAATAAAAAACTACACATGCTCAAATATATCCATTAAATGCTTGTTTAATACATAATTTTTAATGAAGAAAATAATAAGACCAACCCCATTACACTAGGACTAGCCATTCTCGAGATTTTAGTTTTTTCATATTTTCTCTAAGCCACCTTTGAAAATAAGTCGTTACCAAATGAGAACGAACATTGAATTAAACGTAAATTAAAATGAATTAAAGTAAAGAGATCGTGGATATAAGTCTGCAGCGAAAGTCATGTGCTGCCCACATCAGATTTTTTAAATTACTGGCAAAATGCTTGCGAGCCTCACTAGTTGATACTATATGTAGTAAATTTTTATTCTAAATGGGTGCAGTTTGATATTTAGTTTTGTAGCTAAAAAATGTGAAAATAATTATGTGTAAATATATATTTCTTAAACTAAATGAATTGTGCAAACAAAATATCTTTATTATAAGTAATCAAAATATAAGTTACAAAATATATAGTTTCACTCGACAGCATGTGGAAGCAGCTTTGTCATATTTTAAAAAATTTTAGTCCTTTTTATAATTGGGACACTTCATATATATAAGCAGCCAGCACTTTAGTCTGTAATACAGAAATTTTAAATATGTCAAATAATGATTGTTATTAGTAAAATTAACAAAGCACAATAAATTTTTAATAAATAAATCACAAATGAAAGATCAAATATCAAGGAAGTAACAATCCTAGCACCACTGGATAGGTTCTAGTTGTTATAATTGGGTTGTACATCATGATGTAAAACTAAATTGCAATAATTATTAAATGTGTAAAGAGCATGATAGACATCTGTTTTCAGGGGCTGAAGACAGTTTCAATTGCTTAGCACCACACAATGTTAGTTTTAAGAAAGGGAACGGCAATTTATTAATTTCCCCAGGTTTAGAAACTCAACATGGACAAGGTATGTGCAATAAAACAAAGAACTGTACTAAATTTGTAAAACATTGGTTATAAAAATGTGGAATTGTATAACTAAAAGCCAGACACACAATATTTTTTTAATGATTTAAATATGTGTAAATGCACTTCTGAATATTCACCAAATAGTCAAAATAATTTTAAGCTACATACAACAGATTTAATACTTTATGTAAGAAAGTAACTCAATCTTCCTAGCTGAATTAAGCATGTAGATATAGCATGTTAATTTTAAGAATTTTCTTTCCAAAAAGTTTACACTACTTGAAATAAACTAAAACTAGAGTAGAGCAGGATATCTAACACGAAATTTCACAAAATTTCTTTTGTCGTATCTCAACAAATTATACAGGTAGGAAGACTGTTGATTTCTTTTGACTAATTAATAGAAATTTTAATTGAGCTTTTGCAAAACAGACCATAAAAAAACAGACTTCTTTTGTAAACCATCTTCTTTGTGGAATGAGCATGCCATGACTGAATTCAAACTTTTTGACATTGGAAGTATATGTATGTAATCAACTACTGAAGAGATAAAACTCTATGCAATGTTTATAAAACACCTGTATACAGGGCATTGGGGGGTGCCATAGATTTTGGCATACTAGTACCTCAAAATTGAAGTTGCCACTTTTGATACTTTAAAATATGTTTCTAAAACACACCGATACCTCATCCTGGATAAAAAACCAGTGGATATACTGTTATATACATCTATAGTAAAACCAGCTTGAAGCTAGAGGTGTACTTAAAGAGTTAATGGTACCCAGGGTCAAGGCAAAAAATGGCAATCTCATCCACTCATACAAATGCAAATAAAAAGTCTGAAATCTAAAATGTTTTAATTAAAAAAAATATTAGAATAATTATTAAAAATTCATTTTATATATAAAAAAATTACATTCGAATAGCATTACATGTAATTTTTAAAAAAAAACATTACAAATAGTTGAAATTTTTATTTAATTAGCTACACATATGTTTACATTATTTACAATATATATTCATTAATTTGCCAATAATGAACTGGTTTACAATGTAAAATGCAGCCAAAATCAAGATAAATAAGAATACATATGCTTCAGAAATCAGATTTCCTTCTTCAGTGCAAAAGTTTAAATCTGAATGCCCAAATAAGCACAAGCCTATGTTGGCCAAACTTGGATAAAAAAAATAACAGCTAAATTTGCCAATCTTACTAATTAATGGAACCTTCAATACCAAGAGTCAGGTATTACTGAATGTCTATTGTATGTAGATAAATGTTAAGTTTTCAAAACATGTGCGCTTTTTATTTAGACAGTGATATTATAACCTAAAATACCCAGTGATATTATAACTTAAATACCCTACCCTATTCCAGTGTCCCAATTGACTGGTACCATGGAGCAGACATTCTCTTATGCTACTTGTTACTATGCCTCTGCTTGTAACAAACACTGTACTGAAATGAAATGCTATTTGAAACAACAAATTTTGTTGCATCATAAAAAAACAGATGTATGAAAATGAAACTTGTTCTAAGCCTGAAAATATTTGTGGTCTCTTTCCCTGAAGTTCAGAAAGATGTTTTGGTGTCTTTTATTAAAATATACAGGGTGTCCCAAAAAGATTGAAACATGCTTTAATTCTTTACTTGTTGGAGATAAGTGGGCAATGTAAATTGCAATAATGTTGAAAGTAAGGTAGGAAATAAGACTACATTAATGAAATAGTCCTCCCATTAATTTTAAAAACTTATACTTTTTAAATTTTTATACAGCCCCCTTAGACAAATTTGATTAAATTTTTATTTTTAATGCAACAAGATCATAAAAAACCCCGCATATCTGTATCTTTAAAATCAACTGAATTATGATAAAGGAAACAATCTGACTCATGCCACTTTTCCGTACCATGTGAAAGGCTGTTTCATCAGTGAAAATTGGGATTATAAACAAATTGACGATGAAAATTGTTTAGATAAAAAAAAAGTACACAATTATTGAAAAAGTATTTAGTTATTGAAAAGAACTTAAAAATCCGTGATTGCATTGTGAGTGAGCCTATGCAGAATTCACAAAAATGTCTCATGTATTATCATCCAGTTTTATCTTTTCTGTAATATGTCACAAATTTACATTTCTAATTTGATATATGGTCCCCATTCACAATGTTCAATTAAATATAACTCGCTCAATTTTAAAAATACAGATATGCGAGTTTTTTTAATGATCTTGTTGCATTAAAAATAAAAATTGTCTAACTGACCTAATTTGTCTAAGGTGGTCATATAAAAATTAAAAAAATGTAACTTTTAGAAAATTAATGGGAGGACTATTTCATTAATGTAGTCTTATTTCCTACCTTACTTTCAACATTTTCGCAATTTACATTGCCCACTTATCTCCAACACGTAAAGAATTAAAGTGTGTTTCAATCTTTTTGGGACACCCTGTAGATCTCTGTAATGAAACAGTATATTTTTATTAAAATATTTATAACTATACTTACTCCTTCAATATAATTGCGTATGTCCATCTTCTCATTCTGTGAGTGAGCACCATCATCGCTGCAACCCAAGCTCAAGAGCATCACATTTTTTCCAGTAGTTTCTTGGAATGTAAGTGTTACAGGTATGCTTCCTCCCTCTCTAATAAGATCAGGTTCTACTCCATATACTGGAAAGTGAGATTTATGTATTGAGTAATAACTATTGAGAAAACATTAAAACTTTTTTTTTTCTAATTTAATATTAAATACTATCATTTTGTAAGATGAATATCTTTTCATTCATCTGTAATAATTACCACAAAAAGAAATTGAAAAAAAAAAATCTATGGGTGAAAATTATATTTGCTATGGGTTATTTCACTTAGTAAGAACATTATGTATTTCCCTTTTACATTAGATTAGAACATTGGATTATCCTGCTGTGGGCCGGGTTGTGGGTCTACCTGCAAAATTTATTGGCTACACCATATCACATTTTAAGAAATAAATGCAAGAACGGATGCTACAAACTGCAAAAAACTGTGCATATGCAAGTGAGATTTAAAAACTACTGAAAAAAAGTTTAAATATAATTTCATTGCTTGCAAGTCACATATTCCAGTCACACACGGTAAGCCACAAGTTAAGTTTTGGGGTGACAATTTTCCTTATAGTAGACCAGGTCCAAACCGACCCACACAGGGCTCAACATCGGATGCATCATCCTGGATGTGGATCCCATAAAAAATTAGAGGCATAATCACTTTTGCTGTCTATGATTCCATAGTTTCTTGCTAGTCAGAAATATTTAAGAAATTTTATAGGAAGAAAACTAGTTAGATAGTCAATTCTAACTTCTTAAATTATCTACAGAACCTTAAAATTATGCACGAACCAACAACATTGTTAATGACATGCAGTACAATCTCAGAAATCTGGCATTATTGGGAACTTATATGTTTTTAAATATAGCTAACATAATGGATATGCAAAATTTGGTTTTACAAACTAAAAATACTATAACAGAAATAAAATTTTTGAGTCTTATAGTTTTCTGTATGTATTCAAAATACATTTATTAGATAAAAAAGTATAAATGTCTTATTTTTGGTTAAAATTTAGGACTAAGAAAATATATATCCAAGTACATATTTTTACCCAAATATCTGTTTCATAAAGCTGACAAGACATTCCACAATGCTGTTAATTTAAGAAGTCAATGAAATGAAAACTTTTTAATATTCACAAATATATAGATATCATATTTACTTAATTGTGAAGGATTATTTATTGTGGTATCATTAATTGAGTTTCATTGGGTATTTAGCTAGTTATTTCAGTGTTGAAGTAATTTCAGGAAGACTTGCTATATTAAATGAACAATAATGTAGTATTATTTTGTTTTAACAAAACAATTATAGAAGGACCCACATTTCTTTAAAAGCATACAATAAAAGTTACAAGGAAAAGATTTTTCACAAAAATAATTCATAGTGGCTGACTGAAAAGAGACCATGGGCCATAAAACAAGGTAGCCACTACTTATTTTTCAGAATTTTTCATCCCTTTTATAATTTTCTAGTGAAAATTTTCTAGTACTTTTTTCACTGTACCTTAGATTTTCAATTTGACTCTTCTTCTTTAAATAAAAAAAAATTCTTGTACAATGACATTATAAACCTAAAATTTAAAGGTGGGTAAGAAAATCATGTCAGATTTTTGAATGCTAGAACTGTATTGTACTGTAATTTAGTGATCACCACTTTCCTTAAAAATCAAAAATGTTACCAATATTTTAATGTTGACTAAAGCATTCATTTATTCAGATGGTTTTAACAATCCTATAAAGTTAACTTAAATAATCATGAGAATTCCAAGCAAATCAATGATTCACAGCACTATTATAAAATAATTAGACAAAAAATCAATATTAAATTAATAATATAGTAAAATATATCAATTATACTCATTGCCAACAATATTTTGAAGCTCTATATAAATAAAAAAGGAAAAAATTCAACCAGCTACTTCACAAATAAACACTAAAAATAAAAAATACCTTTTTTCATTGCTTTCCTTCCAGCTATAAAATGAGGATGATTAGGATCACTCATCCAAGCCTTGCTTCCATGACCCACCGAAACCCTGAAATTCATGTTAAATATATTGTGAAATCAATTCACACAAAGCTAATAATAAATGCATAAACTATTGAGTATGCGATAATAATCTTTACATTAATTACATCAAAATTTAATTTAATATAATAAAAAAAAAGAGAAATACACTCATACTTTGCTATACAGCCATGCTCTTCATACAGCTTTTCGCTATAAGGGCTTTCGTAATTATGGGCAAGTTTCAATTAAAGGTCTAAACTTTTTTTTTATATAAAACCAAAAAAGTGGGAAATATTTACTTTGTTATGATATCGCATGCTTAGCATGAACCGCATCACATCCAATATATTTTGAGCATGAAATATGTAAACATGTTCACTAGAAAAACTGTTTGCTTCTGCTGCTGAAATATGCAAGGAATTAGAGCCTGCGAAATCTACGGTTCAAACAATATGCACTAAAAAAAAATTAATAAATAATGCATATTTATAATCAGTTGCAGCTTTAAGTGTTTTGAAATTTCTTCCTTAGCAAATTTTTAATGTGAACAAGACAGGACTCTTATTGGAAATTGGAAGAGAATTCTTGAAAGAACATATATTTAAAAAAAAAAGAGCAGTTTGTACCTGGATATAAAGTGTCCAAAGAATAATTAACTTAACTTTGCTCTTTACACCCTAAATATTCCTTTCACCCTTTGCACAGGCATATAAGCTCTTTTGATACACCCTAAATAAGCTCTTTTGATATGTCTCAAATAAGCTGTTTTGGTACACACTAAATAAGCTCTTTTGATATGCCCTAAATATATTTTCATAAATCCTGAATAAGCTCTTTTTATACATCCTGAATAAGTTTTTTTGATACCTTGAATAAGTTCTTTTAATATACCCTAAATAAGAAGCTCTTTTGAAACACCATAAATGAGCTTCTTTGATTTGCCCCAAATATGCCTTTCATCCTCAGTGTGGGCATAATATGCTTTATATATACTCTTTTGATACACTACATAAGCTATGTAAGCTTTTTTGATTAAAATCAACAGTCCATTTCTAAATGAAAATTCTTGGGAACACTGATTGACTCACAATCCAAATAAATCTCTAAGCAAATGACATCAGTTTCGCTGATGACAACACATCAAAATACCAACTCTTGACTTCGTCTAGAGGTGCATTCAATTACGGGGGAACCTGTTTTAACACTCGTCCTGTGTGCTGCATTGAATCTGCGTTCAATGTATGATAAGGTGCATTCATTTAAAAAATTACAAAAATTAAAATTACTTATGAAATAAATTTTTTTGTTAGGATGCTGATATTTATAGGAAGAAGCATTAACCAAATTATAGAATTATGCTAATCTTAGTTTTTCGGATGCGACGATATATATATATACATATATCAGATCATTTTTAAAAAATGCAAATTTAGATGTATTTAAAAAAAACAGATAAATATGAAAGAATGGTCCCATAAATTCAGTTTAAACATTGTTGGGAAGGTAAAATATAAAATAATTAGAAAATAATTTGAAATTAAAAAAAAAATAAAAATAATAATGCCGAGGTGCATCTGTGTATGTAAAAATGCACCTGTGTAGAACCAGTAGAACCTCCTGGTTGCTTGTATATCGTTATATCCAGAAAATTAAGACTTTTGTTGACAACAAAAGTTTCTGTTTGTACGATAAACGCAACGACTTCCACTTCAAAATCAATTATATCATAAACTGGAACTCGTGTATGCACAAAAATGTTTTTAGAAATATTATACTGGGACAATTAATACGTAGTCAAAGAATAAACAGTAAAATGAAAGATCGATATTTATGCGATTATCGTTTCCTACAAAACACCATCTCACAGGGTTTTCCCAAGAATTTTTTAAGTGACATTATCTACAAATTTTATAAAATAACTGTAACCGAAAGTTACCGTTTATATTTAAATAAAACTGTTGGCAATATACATACTGGATTGTCACAGGTAAAGCGTGTGATAACTGATATGGGACCTCTTGAATAGGGTATAATGTATAATACGATATAGCAAATTTGCATGGTCTTGTATGACACAATATGGGATGTACATCTGCATGTAATATGCTATTGTTTGTCATTCAGGTATATGGTTTTAGAAATAGACTTTGTTATTATTGTTCTATTATGTGTCAATATTTAAATTCTTCTTTAAGTGGAAGCTTTGTAATTTTGTTAATTTATACTTGTGAACATGTTTCAAACATTATTCACACACTTTTTAACATATTTCAAACATTTACTGTAGATGAATTTCGATAGGGCTGGATCTCGACAATTATATCTTATATTTGTTTCTGTATGATGTATATTTACATCTTACAATTTGATACATTCGTATTCCTTTTTGCAATGTACCGGCTCTCCGGGAGTGTTGTCGCGACGTAAAGCATGCTTAACCGGGGTGAGGGGGTCACAACTCCCCCCGGCCATCTTTTGGTATATTGTTTCCATCCATACCTCTTTTCTTTTTGACAATATATATATATATATATATACACATACATACATACACACACAATGATCTCTCGTTAAGATGGACAGTCAAGGGCCAACATTTATTGTACGCATTAGCGAGAGTCCATTATAGTAGGAGTCCATAAATCTGACGTAAAATAGTAATGAAATTGTAAAATGGTAATAAAAGTTTATTATCCTCAATTTTATAGGTATATTGAAAAATACAACCTTAAAAGAAAAAAAAAATTTAATCACAAAATTTTTTAATATGTATAATGAGGTAAATATGAAAAAATATTAACATTAAAAAAATATTAATATTAACGTTCAAAGCATAAAATGTAGTTGTACGTTAATGTTAGTATTTTTAAAACAAAGTAATCTTTATTTGTTTCTTTTGGGTAAACAATATTTTTTTATGTCATTCTCAATTTTAGTTAATTGCTCAAAAGTATGTTCGGAACATCTTCTATTGATTGAAAAATTAAATAAATTTTGCAATGTCTATAGAGTATAGACCTTAACCAGGGAATCCAAATTTGTATGAAATAACGAGAAATCCATTTTAAACGGGTTCCGTCTGAACGAGAGTCCACTGTGTGTGTGCGTGTATATATATATATATATATATATATATATATATATATTCTGTTCAATTAGCCCAATTTCAGCAATCTTTGTGTCTATCATTAACCATGACCTGTCCACTAAATGACTAGGCATTTACAAGGGTACAACAGATGCATAGGCTGCTTCATGGACCTATTGAAGCTACCTCAGAGCTATTATAAGTTCTTTTAAGTACTAAGAGGTATAAAAAAAAGGCCAGGGTGATTCGTTGAGACAGCTAGTTATATTTTTAAATGACATTTATTAGCATTATTGAGCATTATTTTGCCAGATTTTTAAAAATAAATTATATACAACTTAATCTTATAAAACTGGTATCAAGCATGCTTGAATAAGTATCTACTAGTAATATCAGTTTATGAAGAAACCTCATTATTTTAATTTTATGAATAAAGTTGATATCAAAGTTGAGATCATTCTAAAATAACAAATGCATTCATTACATTTTCACAGCAAAGCATAACAGTAAAACTTATACACAAATATTTACCAAACTATAAAATATTGTTTTTTTTTAATGATTGATTAAGTACACTTTAGTAAGTTTATCAGAAGTTATTATTACTTTAATTTATTAGGTGTTCCTCTGGATGCATGAACTTTATTTAAATAATCAACAACCTTTTCTTCGACTTTTTTAGGATCTTGATTTGGCACTATACGAATAGAAAATTTTCCGATAACCTTTCCAGGAATGACAGTCTTAGCTCCAGGAGCATCAAAAGCTCCTTGAATACCTAAAACACAAAATATCATTAAGTAATAATTAGTAAATATGCAATTAAAAAGAATAGTAAATGCAAATAAATCCATGAGCTGAAATATGATTTAAATTTATTGATTCTCAAAAAAATTATATGCAATCAAATTCACTTTTAGCAAAGTTGGAAATGGTAAATTTATTCACACAAAGAAAATAAAATACCATGCTGGTGATGGACAAAAAAACATCATGTAGCTACAGTAACCTTGTGATGGCCCGCCATAATCTACCCTAATCCTTGGCAGCAGAGATGAATCTCATTTCAAACGTTATACTGCACCTTCACTGGCAAACCACGCACAATCTATCCTGCCTGTAGGTGTGCTTTAGCAGGTGTATAAATGAAATTACACTTTGTCAAGTATAGTGATGTTCTAGCCTTTCTCATCATCAGTGTTTTATTTAGACATGTAACATGTGGCCACTGTCTCATCATCATTTTCCTGCTAAATTTTAGATTTTCATCATCCATATTTTGCTGAGCCATCCTGTTTAGAGATTGATGGGCAATCTGTGTCCGACTGATAAAAGTTCCTGTTTTGCTTTACAGGAGTATCATGTACCAAAGCGAACCTGACTTACGATGATCTATAGAACATTCAAGTCTGGTAAGTGTTACCCTACTATTTCCTTGTCCACTTTGTATTTTAAAGTGTATTGACCTAGTTCCATAAACACAGCTTTTGTTTTATTCTATTTGTTTCATTTTTGATACATGTCCCTTTAGTAGGCTTTGTCCCAATGGAGGTAAACAAATTTCCAGGATGCTGCAACCTTTCACTTGTATGACTCTCTCAGTTATATGCTGTTTTTTCTGCTTCTGGCCACACCCTAGAGGGAATAATATTAAACTTAACTCAGTTATAACCAAAATCTGACTTTCAGTTATGTGCTTCTCTCACTTATACAACACTGCTAATGGTTCAAACAAATGATAGGGGACTGTGTAGGTGGTCAAATTTCTAGAAAAGAGATTTCAAGGGAAGTAGTTTAAATCATTTTCAATATTTCTAAACATATTGCAATCTTTTCTGTAAAAGTAATGGATATCCAACTCTTTACATCCATGAACTTGGAGGCTCCTATAAAATTGGTGATCTACTGATTTCAATGTGTTATCTGTGTGTTACTGTAGTCAGTCGAATACTGAAGTCTAAAATATTAAAACATAAGAAGTTAACTATTCAAGTTAAAATTATCAATGAGTACAAAAAGAACCCGCATGAGTAAAAAATGCCACTGTCTGCTTGATTCAATCTTTTGGAATACATATTAAAAGAAATTTTGAAAGAGCAATTCATTGTATGATATGAAATGAAAGTTATCCAGAATACAAGATTGGGGTTAGCTTGTTGGTGTTATTTATCCCACTTGTCTAGAACAAGGCCAGAGCAAGCCCATGAGTAAGAAGTCCATTGTTTAAGGGGAGAGATTGCACATTCAGTTAGCCCAGAGACCACAGGCACCCTATGGTAGAAGTCTGATTTTGCCCAATACCACCCAATTTAGACCAGAACCCAGTAAAGTGGCATTCACAGGGACCATACCCTTCTTCCGCTGCTCATCATTTCTCAGAAGCACTTTTGAACCTTCTGCTTTAATTAGGTGTTTAATAAAATCAGACCTTCAAATCTACCATCATGTTAAAAGAAAAGACTTGCACCCTTGCTGGGAAATACCACACTGAAAATTTCACAGCATCCTGGAGTTGACTTGAAAACTCAAGCATCAGGGAGAATAAAAAAGAAACAGAACAGAATTCCATACTATATGTTTTACATTTCATCACAACTGCATGGAAAAGTGTAACACCTCAGAAAATCCAGAACTGTTTTAACCCATTAAAGGCTGCTATTAAATTTACATGACGTAAAAACGTTTTGGTGACTAAAAACACGGGATTATACACTAATTAACACAAAATAGTCGAAAAATTAAATAATTTTCAAAAACTGAGATTTTTATGGTATGTTCCCAAAATGGGAGCAATGGCATTTTACCGTATCATTACATGTGTTCCCAAAATGGGAGCAATGGCCCTTTACGATATCATATCAAGTGTTTGTAAAATGGGAGAAATGAAGTTTTGACCATTGCTTTCATTTAGTGAAATTAGTAATGATCATAATTAAATGTAATATATGTGTTCAGTAACATAGTCAGAAAAAAATGGGGGGGGGGGGGGGGGGGGTATAATGTTAATTTTTTTCTTTTTAGAGTCGGGTTTTTTTTGTTTTTTTGTTATTGATTCCTATTCAATAACATACAGGACCAAAATTTTGGTCCACCCCCTGCCTACGTCCCTGCATACATTATTTGTTTTGTAAATACAATGCACAATTTGATAAACATAATAAGTAGCAGATGAACGCTTTAATTACTGAAATACAATAACTGTATGTTGCATAAAATTAGCACATTTGATGTATCAAAAAATATCACAGAAAAATGTCTTATCGGGTATGGTATGCAACTGAACATATTTTATGAAGCATATTAAAGAATTTGTTGCAATGCAATTGTGTGTTTTTGCCACACATTTTACAACATGATTGCTTGTTACAATTTTCAATTACATGGTTTATTCCATCAAAACATATGTTAGTATTAGTTGGGTAACTTGGACCAGAACAATTTATCATAACACACTCGGCACTGTGCAACACACAAAACCATTGTTACATCTCTCAGGAAATCTAACCGAGACGATTGTCCAGTCAGTTCCCTATGGATCTTCCATGCTGCGATAACTGCCATATTCAAAGCATTACTGAAAAATGGCGACCACCACTTTTTCCCTCTTATTCTCGAATGATAGTTGCTCAAACACCTGTCCAGGAGATCTGCACCTCCCATATAGCTATTATAGTTATGAACCAATTACATGAGGTTGTTCAATGTCGATTTTTTTCCTTTCTGTTCGGCTCCACAATTTTGCTTTAGAAGCTGGATCTACAGTTTCAAAATTGGATGTTATATTTAAAACTTTATTATCTCTCCACTTTACAACCACTAAATTATTAGTAGTACACACATCGTGACTTCTACAAGGTTATTTGGACATTTGCTTTACGTCTAAGATTAGACAGTGTTGGATATGGTTTTCCCTGAATATTCCTGTAGCTTTGAATCCTATGTTCCGTAACTCTTCTAAATGAGACAAAGAAGTGAAAAAAATTATTGAAGTATAATTCATGGCAGTAGGTATTCTCAACACATTTTATCAGATCTAATACTACACGAATTCCAAGGGACTGCTATAATTTCTGAATCAATATCTTCATCTTCTAAATACTGCACTGCTTCCGATATAGTAAGCCATTTTTTTCCCCTCATATATATATATTTGGTTGTTAAATAATTCACAGTTCGAAAAGTGGCTGTAGCACAACAATGAGACTGGGAGTAGAATGAAAGATTCTAGTCCTCTTGCATTTACTAATAATGCTTGATTAGTGCTGCATCTATTTTTGGTAGTGTAAAGCACCAATGCTCCCATTTTGGGAACACATAATAAAATCGCCAGAAAAAAAAAAAATTGATTCTTAACTGTGAAATATAGAACCATATCTCGGTTTTTGGAATATAACACTTATAAAGTTTCAAATTTTTTTTTTCTGGACATTTTCACAGGAAATTTATAATATTGTGGAAATCTGAATTTCGTAAATATTTGAATTTCAAAAAGAAATATTAAAATTTAAGAAATACAAAAATTATCAGAGATTTGGACTAGACTATGGATAATATTTGTGGAGAAAAATTTCTTATTCGTAATTTTGGGGTTGCCAGAAAAAATATTTTATGGTTGTTCCCAATATGGGAGCAATGGCACTTAATGGGTTAAAAAAGGTGGGGGTTTTTTCTCCAAGGAGAAGAATTATTCAAGGACAATGAGCCGAGACTTTCGAGAGTGTTTGGGTGTCATGGGATGAAAAAGATTGGAAAGAGATGTTTTCGGATGAAGCCAGTTTTAAAGAATACATAGAATGTGATGAAAATCTTCTATCAGAAGTGAGGACTGCTGAAGAAATCTTTGAAGATGGTAAAGAAGAATGGGTGAGTAAAGAGGAAAATGAGAGTGGTAATGATATTAAAACTATTCTAAATTTTTCTGAAGCATGTGCTGCCTTAGACACAGTGAAAAGGTTCATATAACAAGGTAATTTCTTTAAAAAAAAAGCTTAAAAGTGCTGGTAGAAATATTTTACTTCACATCCCAAAAAGAAGCAAACAACCATTTCTTCACATTTTACAAAAATGAAATCGAATGTAAGTTTAGAAAATAATAAGCTGAGATAAGTTACAATATTTGTTCATTTTTTTCAGTTTGCTAATTATATATATATATATTTTTTTAATTAAATGTATTTTATAAAGAATAATTATATTTAATAGAATCAAAAGAATAATTAATGGTAAACAATGTATCTATCAAGATTAATTTGATAAAACAAAATAATTTCTCACTTGTACGACTCTCTCAGTTATACAATTTTTAACTTGAGATTCGCATAAGTAATAGGTCACTGTATTTGGAAATTTAAAGAGAATTGGGCTTTAATTTTAATGCACAATACTGCAAGATCATATGCATAGCATGATAATCAGTCAAATGATTTTATTTGACAAATTTACTATGGCTAAACAAGGAATTATGGAATTTGATACTACAGATCTAATCTGCCCACATTTATATGTTCTATTTTTGTGGAAAATAAAATACTTTTGTGTAAGATTTGAAAGAACATAGCAGAAAACTTCTATAAAATTCACTGCTTTTACTTTGCATATAGCATTTTCTTTTAACCAGTGAGACATTTTCGTGCATTATTTGTGATTTATTTATTTAAAAAGGATGATAAAACTTATGTGAAGAATAATATTAGACTTACTTTTTTAAGAAAGAAAAACCATTTCAATTATTGTTTTAAGAGTCTGATAATGAAATCTAGTATTCTGTGTAGGGTCTATTTTCTAAATCAGAGATGGAGTTTTATATAGTCTTTTTAAAAAATAAAAAATGTTGTAAATGTACCACAAAAGATGCCATATTTCTTTTAAGGCTCACAAATTTTCAGTCTGACTGCTTATTTAGTGAAAAAACCCTTTAAGAAATAAATGCTAGATTTTTTTAAAGTTTTAGATTATTTTTTTAGTTTAATAAAAAAAAAAAGAATTTCAAACATACCATGAAGTGATAAAGAAGGAAAACGCCATCGACGCATTAGAGTTTTCATTTTGTCAGTTCTAACTAACTTTTTACATCCAACATCACACCTTAAATCCTCCTGAAATTGTAACAATTAAAAATAAATTTAATAACAAAAGAATCTAAATTCACACACAATAAAATATTTAGATGCTAATCAGCTACAATGCATCATCATACCATGATACAATGCTTTTCAAACTTTCTTCAGATATAACCATACATGCAGGCTTCACTTTTTAACTTCACACCCCCTGAAAGTAAATTTCATGCTCACACCTACCCTGAATATGGACTTTACTCTGACTGGTTCACATTTTCCCTCGCCCAAACTTGATCAATGAATCACTGCTACCAATTTTATAGGAAACAGGTCTCGTCTCCTTCCCCCCCCAAGGAGGTGACCTTCATACTTCCCTGGAGAAGGTACATGCCTTCAGGGCTGTGGAGTCAGTATATCAAATATTTAGTAGTCAGTATATTCTACTCCAACTTTGATTCATTTTTTTCCTACTGACTGACTTTGACTCCTTTTTTTTACTATCCAACTCTAACTTCTTTTTTTGTACTGTCGAAGTCTGACTTCTTCATAAATAGCAAATGAATTAAATAGTTGCTTTTGTGGGATTTTCAATTTTTACAATTCATTATCCAAAAACATTAGTATATTCGGTATTTAGGTGTTTTTTTAATCTATTGCTTAAAAACCATTTAAATAGCTTTTATGCAATAAAATTATTTAAAAATAATTTTATTTTGAAATATGTATGTATTTATTTTATATTAATATAAAATAACTACATAAATATTTCAAAATAAAATTTTTAAATAATATTATTTTAGAGTGTGAGTTGGAATATTTTTTTCTAATTCCAGCTCCCCAAACTGCTGTCAGTTCAATGACATAATTGGAGAAATCCAAGGCCTCATATAGTTCACATGTATAAAAGCATGGAATTTGACATGATGAATGGGTATACTTTAACCCATATTGTACCAAGCATTGAAAAAATTAATATTTCTTTCTATAAAATCTTAAATGTGTGTTTCTCTAAGCCTATGTATACACATAAAATAAAAAAATTTACCAAACTTTTATTAGTTTAATCGGTACAGGCTGTCCTAAAAATAGGACAATGGTCCATCCTCTAGATCAGGGGTTTCCAACTTACAAGTGCCTGAGGGCCGCAATCGAAACCACCGGTCTACTGGCGGGCTGCAACATAATTAAGGCCATACCCAGGACATTTTTTGGGAAGGAGGAGGGTTCAATATGAAATTTTTCTGGCGGGGGAGGGATGGAGGCATCGTAATGAATATAAATACATGTATACGGTATGTACTATGAAATTTTTGAAAATTTCGGGGGATGAACCTCCAACCCTCCCTCCCTTCCTTCCAGCTATGACATTGATCATAATTGGCCAACTTTCATCAAGTTATACAAAACAAAATCAAGTATTGAATTGGGAATCAAATAAGTGGGCATTTTAATACCTTTAATTGCATATTAAAAAAATTTCCAGACTAAAATAATTTTACTTTGATATCAAGTATACAGATATTTAAAATTTATATAAAACCTTCAAAATTACAAAAGAAAAAAAAACTTACATAAAAGCATACAAAATGTTTAGTGAGAAAATTGAGGTCGGTCTACTGCAACCACCAAAGAACGGATGTCCACCTCAAGCTCTGTTGTTGAGAGTCTCATATGAAGTAGAGAAGAATCTGTGAGGTGGCTTCTTTGTGGTTCTTGATAAATTTCAATGGAGAAAATACACTTTTGCACAAGTATGTACTCCCGAACATTGATGTAATCTTCCGGCTAAAATCTCGCAGGTTTGGAAATCTTTCTTTTAGTAATAATTTAAAGAAATCTGCTCCCTTTTCTTCCTTTGTTTGCAAAAATGTATCCGCTTATAGGTCACATAGTTCAAGTTGAAGATGAGTTGGTTGATCTTCAATGTTAGCTCAAAGAGGATTACTAAACTGCTTTTTAATGATTCAAAACATAGGTGCCGACTACGGACAGAGGGGCACGAGCCCCCACTGAACTTTTCGCCCCCTCTTGAAAATTTCTAGATTCTTTTCTAACTTCATATTTTACTAAATGCCAGAAAATGAAACATTTTTAAACATAAAAATAATTGAAAGAAAATCCTATTAACGTAAATGTCACATTTCAGTTCAGTCTTGTTCACATATTCCTTACCACAGTGCCGTAAACTATTTCACACACAAACAATCAAGCTCCTCTTTACTCCCAGGAAACATGTTTATGGTAATGACAAAAACATCTGGTTACCAGAACTTTTCCTACTGATCACCGAATTCAAAGAGAAACAGAATATTTACAGCCATGGCATTGACATTTACAAAAAATAGCTGTCTCCCTTCAGTAATAACTATAATGATAACCACGAAGTAGAGATGACTTATTTGGTCTACCTAAAGAGATATGATCTGTAATTACTCCTCGATACCAGTGCCGTCTTTACAGGTGGCATTCATTCCGTTTGAAGCTGCAAGCCCCGTGGGTAGCTTTATTCCTGATGAGTGCCGGACATTTGGCAGTGAACAACAAAGTCATTTGAGCAAAGAAAGCTAGAAATATAAATTATGAGAAAATTGAAAATATCGGATTCGTAGGAACCTTGTGGAAAAATGGTTGCGTTTTGTAGGAAGCATATGTTCAACTGGTATGGTCTCAGATGAGTGATTTTTGTGGTGTTGAAGGCAGTGTGATGTTTTGGTTCTGTTAATAAAGGTATAAGTTTGGTTTTTGATGAAAAAAGAACACAATATTTTGTGCTATTCATAAAGGTTTTGTAATTAAATATAAACATACTTATATCTCATGGATAAATTTAAATTAAAACAACAAAAATATCTTTTTGCGTTAGAAATCTCCAAACTGCTGAAAGACCTGCATATTATATTAAACATGCAAATTTTGATTTAAGAGCAACACTGGTAAGTAAATATGTTGTTGACCGTACTAGGGCCTTTGACCAATTGTTGGCATGCACAAAACTTTAAAATTTTAAAAGCAATTTAAAAACTGTAGATATTGCATGTCACCAAGAAGATTCAGCAAAAGTGGCAGTGGTTTATCTAGAAGCATTATCGACGAGACCATACGTGAAAAATAAACTAATTTATTTTCACGAAAGCAAGATAACGGATAACATAAACACTACTCGTATCATTTACTTTGATACGGTATTTGCAAAAGTAGTAACAACAATGTCTTGAAAATGTATAACAGACAGAAAATTAGGCCTAATAGAACCGGCCACGTACTTTGCCAATTTACCGGCAATCACGTTTGAAAACAACATCGTTTGTCACATATGAACATTTCACAAACAGGAAAAACACGAACAGTAACATCACGATATCAGACAATTAAGATGAGAAGACGCATCATGAAAGAATGGATGCATCAACAACACATATGACATACTGAACTGACACATCCGCAAGTTTAAATAGTGCTGCGTCATCAAAGTAGAAGTTAATGTTTTTGAAGTAGAAGTTAATATTTTTCCGGAGTATGCTAATCTCTAATCGGTTGAAGTAGAAATCGGCATATTCTGGATGTTGATGTCTCAATTTGCAGGAAATACGGAACATGGGGTTAAAACTTAGTAACAAGCTATCCTAAAATGATTAGCCAATCAACACACAGTAACTTTTGGATTTTGACAGTACTTTAAACGATGTACGTGTTGCTTGTTTACACTGAAGTTTTCTAATATATGTTATAATGGCTCTGCGCATCGCATTCTATGAAATGGTACTGATAGGTGCTTTTGAATTAGATAACTATATTAGGTCTTTCATTTAAAGGGATTGGTAAAACATGACAATACTATAATTTTAACAGAAATGGGATGTTTCCAGAAATTACTGCATACCAGTTAGGTGTTATTTGATGGAGAAATCCCAGTTTGGCAAAAAGTGTCGCTAGTCATGTTGATGCTTCAAACCCTTCATTTATAAGTTTATGCTTTCTTAATGAAACTTGTTTTTACATATCTTACTCCCATAATGGCATGGACATCCAGATTCATATAAATTTATATTTTATGAAATCTTAAGGTTTTGTTATATATCATAACTCCAGTTTTTGATTTTATTGTTTTGCAACTTTATATCATTTTTTACCCTCAGTGGGTGTGAGGTAGGCCCAGATACTAGCTCCGCGATTGGCCCAGGAAAAAAGGGCATGATCGACCCTTTAGGCCAGTCATACACATTTAAAAAAAAATTAAATGCAGTGAGCCCGCCCCACCGGGAAATTTCTATAGAGATCCCACCGACCATTTCAGGGTCTGAATCAACAATATGTTGGAGAGCATAACGTGATGGATTCTTGCTAGGGGAACTACAAGCGCAACCTCTATCGGTGGCAACGCTACAAGACACTAGCCTTGAAGCCCCCTCTTTCACTTTCAACATATACATATATAGTACATCTATGACTTTCAACCCACTAATTGCTCCTCGAAAGAAGAAAATGCAATTCGTAGATGATGGCATCTGGAACATCAAGAAGGGAGTGAGTTCAGGAATCAAAAAGCTCAAGTTTTATAAGTGGTAAACTAAAGTGGCGCATGCCTAAAAAGATTAAAAATATTTATCGCTAATAAATACAACTGCTGATTTCTTTCTTTCGTCCCAGACCGGCCATCCAATGAAGGTGTAAAATATCTGTTTAGATCGCAGGGATAGTGCCATCTAATTTAGATTGGAACCCATATAGTGGGGGTGACATCCACAGGAACCGACCCTCCTTCCCTTGCTACCAACCACTGGGAAAGACTTTCAAACCCACAAATTTAACGTGCCCATACAAGGAGACAGTTTAGGCAAAGCCGGATATTGAACTAGGGTCATCCGAGTACAAACTCCGTGACTTAACCTCTCGGTTATCCCACTCTAAAACTGCTGATTGTAAGATAATAACTTACTTCCTTGAGGAAAGCATATATATGTCAGTCAGGTCACTACAGTTGCTTTGATGGCAGTATAAGCCCCCCTTACAGGCCAAAATAACATTATGCACTATTAACAACCTCTACTGCCGTTCGTTCTTGGCGGTTGCTAAGGGCTCATGCTGTTCTTTTGGCCTGAAGTAGGGAATTATAATGACCTCGAAACAATTGTAGTCACCTAACTGACATATGCTTACTTTCTTTAAGAAGGTCTTGTAAGTTATTTTATCTTTATCGACTTTGTGAATCTTTTGTATAACTTTATCGGATTGTGGCCCCCTGAGATTTTGAAAACTCGGCACCTATGATTCAAAATCTTTAAATCTTGTGTAAACTCCTCTATGATTTCTTGGATATTTGCACCAAATTCAGAAAAATCAAGAGTCTCATTATCTTCAAGTTCTTCAGCTAACTTCCGATAGCTTGATAAATGGGCAAAATTATTTTTGTTCAAAGAAAGTTTGAAAACTCTTAATTTATTTCGAAACCCACATCTACGTTTCCCATTAAATCCGACATCAGCTGGTTTCTTCCCTGGAGATTTATATATATATAAATTTAGTTCATTAAAATGAGTGGTGATATCGGTGAGGAAAACCAATTCTTTTAAGAAATCTACACTTTGGAGCTCTTCTTTCAGTTGCGTAGTGTCTGTGGAAAAGAACTTCTTCAGGAATGCAGGGATTTATTTTCTTATCCCAAAGAATCTCTCAAGACACTTTCCAGCATTCAGCCATCTTACATGATTGTAGAGCAGCAAGTTCCCATATTCTGCTTCCATTTTCTCCAAAAACTGCTTTAGCTGCCTATGCAAAAGTGCACAATTTCCACCTCTTGTTATATTGATAACTTTTATTACAAGTTTGAAAACTTGATTTTGTTTTACTGACTTTCCACACAAAGCTCCCTGATGAATAATACAATGAATTGTCAAACAAGTTACTCCATTTTCTCTAAGTAATCCAGTCAGTGCAGATTTTCTCCCTATCATTGCTGGTGCACCGTCCGTCACAATTGCTGAACATTTATTAAAACCTCCAATTTTGTTAACTGCTTTTTTCACAGCTTCGTAGATGTCCTTTCCTTTTGTGGTTCCAGTCAATGGACATATTTCCAATGACTGGAAATATGTCCAATGGCTATTAATAACCCAATGGCTATTTCCTCAACCGTTAGTCACAGAGATACACTTCCAATTGCAAAAATGTTTTAAATTTTAAAATCTATTATCTTAGAAACAGTTTAAATCAAATGCATTTCTGTAAGAAATACGAAATATAAATTTTTATACAGTCCCCCGGTCCTACCAATTATATTTAGGAAAATTATCCTCATACAATTTTATGCAAAAAAAAAAAAAAAAAATCATCCTTTTACGACCAAAATTGACAGACTAGCTGTTTAAAGTTGGAGCACTTTTTGTTCTGAGAAATGGTCAATACGGTCCCTGATTGGTTGGTTGCCTGAAACGGGACATTTTTATGCGTAGAAAACCGACTTAAGTCAAAGTTTAATGCTTCATAACTCAGTTAATTTTGGTCGTAAAAGGAAGAATTTTTTTTTATTTCGAATGAAACTGTATGAGGATGATTTTCCTAGATATAATTGGTAGGACAGGGGGGCCGCATAAAATTTTATATTTCGTATTTCTTTCAGAAATGTATTTATTGGTTTAAACTGTTTCTAAGATAATAGATTTTAAAATTTAAAACATTTTTGCAATAGGAAGTATATCTCTGTGACTAACGGTTGAGGAAATAGCTATTGGGCACCAATAGCACTGGGCACTCTGTATAAACTACTTAATAGAATAATAGCTACAGTAATGTAATTGCTATTAAAAATACACACAAAAAAAAATTAAAAGTTGTACAAAAATGCTGCAGCTAAATTTTGTCACAATTGACAACTTAGATACAGCAACTTTAAAAAAAACTGTAGCACTTTTCTGAAAAATTATAGCAGATTAAAAAACATTTTTGGGAAAATCATACACAATCAAATTCAATATCATCATATAGTTTCTCTTCTTCCGGTGTAACAGGAAGCACATCATCCAAAATTCCAGGCACAAGAATATTTCCTCTGACATCAGTTAAAGAGCTCATTAATGCTATTAAGTCTGGCATTGCTTCATGCCTAAAAATGAATATATTGCATACTTTGCCTCAGAACATACACAAGACAAATAATACATTTAAACAATTCAAGATATACTATTAAAAATGAGGGGGGGGGGATTTCATATGTAAAGACCAAAGCATCCATACTAAAATCTGCCAAACCACAAGTCACAGTTCAAATCAGTCAATACATCCCTATATAAAGATAATTTATATAAACAGAATCAAAAACTCTATAGGCAAATAATATCCAATTCTAAAAAAATCAATTGAGACCATTTTGAGGTCACTTTGAAATATTTTGTTCCATTGATGCTAATGAAAAATTATTTTTCAGCGTCTTATAACTTACATAAAAAAAACTGTGATTGATGAGCTTTTATAGATTTTCTTTCAACCCAGACCATCTGACCTACCTGAATGTGCAAGGTATCTGTTTGGACAACTAGGACAGTGCCACCCAATTTAGACTGCAACCCAGACTAGTGTCTGCCCGTTGCGCTGACTGGCAACGGCCGATATGAAAACCTATACTGCACATTCGAAATTTTGCAGGTTGGAAAACATATTTGGCACAAAATCGCTCATTTGGCGATGTATGTTTTGACTGCTACTTTACTGTAATGTATATATTAAGAAAAAGTTTGAACTTTCCATAGTACATGATTGTTCATATTTCAGATATTCCAAACAAATATAAAAATGAATGCAATAAAACAAAATTTCGAGAATCAGCTACTGAAATTTTAATGTCAACTCCACGTTGCTTATTTAGAGACTGTATAAATGCTATTTCCCGGATTGTAATGAATTTCTTTAAT
The DNA here is from genome assembly GCA_951213105.1 of Amaurobius ferox. Taxonomy (NCBI): domain Eukaryota; kingdom Metazoa; phylum Arthropoda; class Arachnida; order Araneae; family Amaurobiidae; genus Amaurobius; species Amaurobius ferox. The sequence continues at coordinate 46,722,729 of OX578135.1, forward strand.
TAAAAAGTTCATTCACAGAGTAGTTTATAATAGTTGCATGTAAATGTGTGTGTAGTGTAACTTGAAATTTGTAATTTTTGTGTTTTACTTTCAAAATTATATTGCCTTTTATATTTTTAATACAAATATATTTAATAAAGTGTATAGTGGTGCCATCTATGATATATAATTGAAAGATTCTTTCCAGTCCCTGTTTAAATCCAGTTTAAAAATATTGTTTTTTTTTTTTAGTTTAATATGTATGATAGGATAGTACACCACTGAATTAACCAATTCTTTAGTTGTACTTGATCCATTAAAATTCTAAACTCAGAAATTAATGCTAAAGGATTTAATAAGATTATACAAAACGTAAAAACCCAGAAAATATTCAAAACTGACATTTTGGGACTTTTAAATCTATTTGAAGAATTATAATATTCCATATTTTTATGTATTTTAAAATATTTAAATATTTTATGGTGTTTAGTTATGCTCTAATAGCAGTACATTTTCAGTATCCAAAACTACACATTATTTGTCTGGTTTTAAAGCATTATTATCATTAGCAAGTATCCAACACAAATAATATTATATTGAATATATATTTTGTATTTTAATTTGGTACAAGTGGGTAAATAAATGAGAAAATAATTTTCTATTTAAAAAAAATTATTTTCTATATAAGATGAAGCAGATGCGCTATTTCTTAGATAAAAGACCAAAAAGATATATATTACATATATATTGCTATAAATAAGTTTAGTAGTTCTATATGACACTATACTCTATGATCCCCTTAGTGTTGCTATATTAATATTATATCTTCATGTAACAATTTAAAGATGTGATGTGAAAGATTAAAAGTAGCGTGCACTATATTGGTATAGGCAATAGGCATAAACAACAAAGCTCCGTTCCAATGCCAATTTACGGCGGTCCAATACCATAAAATATCGCCAAAGCACTAAGTATTGGGGTTGCTAGAAAATATATCAATCCAAAAGTTCCTTCCACAGCCAGTCAGCACAATGGGCAGACACTAGTGCAACACAGTGGGGGCGACATTCACAGGGAACATACCCTCCTTCCCTTACCACCAAACCCTTGGAAGGCTTTATGGACCCACAGATTTAACGTGCTTGTACTCCGCATGAAAACAAAGACAGTTCGGGCAGAGTCAGGAATCGAACTTGGGTCCTCCGAGTACAATCCTCGTGCCTTAACCACTGGGCTGTTCTGCACTTTTATAGATTTTGAACTCCTCTTTCCAAATATATAGGTCACCATATTAGGAAAATATGATTTCACAAAATAACAGCCAAAAATACTTTTTTGATATGGCCTAAACCACTGGTCCTTGCTAGCATGTGCTAGGTCCTTGCTCTAGGTCCTTGCGCTAGGTACCTTGTGCTAGGTCCTTGCTAGCCAATGAAAGAGTAATAAAGTACAGAATAAATGTATATTTTGATGCATGTACCAATGAATCTTGCTTATAAAAAACATTGTCCCAGATTCTAATGCTTAAATTTTTATCTACTACCTTTATTTTTACTTTGCATAACCAAAGTTAACACAGATCATGATTATTGATTAATCTCTTACGTAACATATAAATTGTACAAGCTAAGATATAATTTTATATAACTTATTATTTAAAAGATATTGTCATGGATTCCAACGTTTATTATTGTTTTCCTTATATACATAATGTATAAGGAAAGTATTGTGACGAGGTCGAAAATTCAAATTCGAGTTTTCGACGGGAGAGCACATTTCAAGCATCCCTGATCACGAATCAAACATTTTTGAAGTGATATCTGTGTGTGTGTGTGTGTGTCAGTGAGTCTGTGGAGACGATAACTGACGAACGAATGGACCCATTCGAACGAAATTTGGTACAAAAATCACAATCCGTAAACACTGGAAGCCTATTGTTTTTATACGCAATCGAATGTTCAGAACCCCCACCTAAATTTTCGAGTGAAATTTTGAAAAAATTGTCAAAAAATCAAAACCGCTAATAAAGTCATGCAAATAGACATTTCTTATGTAATTTTTCATTAGAAAACGATTGACAAATTTTAGAACGCTAACATGAACCGTTCTCGAGATATTGCACATTTTTCAAAAAAATTATCAAAAAGTTATATAAAATAAAAAAAATATTTCCTATTGAGAAACATGTTCACTTTTCATATGTAATACCATGCGATAAATTGGGTGACATCATTCTTGTGGATCTAGTTCGTTCCATTCATGAAAAAAGGTACTTTGAGTAATACTTTTGCATTTGAATGCCAATAGTCATTTATCTGCTGTAAAAATAACTTATTTCGTCGTCCATAACGCTTGGCGTTATTTTGGCGACGAATTTGGTGGAATGTCGCCAACTTGGCGACATTTTTAATTGTTGCCAAATTAACAAAAATCCCGCCACATTGATAAAAATGACGCTAAATCAATGAAAATGACGAGTAATTGAAGAAAATTCAATATCTTGGAAAGAATATAAGTGTCTACTATAAGAATAACATTTTTTTAACTGTAAAAGTAGTAAATTCATTGCATTATATAAGGAAAGTCATGTGTTGCCCACATCAGATTTTTTTTTTATACTACAGAAAACCATGATGATATTTTATTGCTACCTGAACAATCTGATCAAAGTTGGGCGATTGCCAAATCACAACTTTCTGAAAACAAAACTCAGATTCTATTGTTGTAAGGATTATATGGAAGATATCGAATAAATAAACCAGGTTTTAAAATTACTTATAGGGCAGAATGCCCATAGGTTTCCCTAGTATATATAAAAAGGATTCTCACAGTTTTCTCCAAATAAAATTCACCCATCTTCCAAGGGTTTCTAAAGACCAACTATTTTATACATGAGTACTAGCGACAAAATTAGTTTTAAAGATCAGATTATATCTCTCATGAAAAATAATTTATCTGAAACACAAGATTGAAATTATCAACTTAAAACTTCTAAATTTCTTGTACTGAAATACATATTGAAAGTAAACATTTGCTGTCATGAAATCCAAGTATTTTAAAAATCTGACGTGAATAACATGGATATTCCCATTACTGAGAAAAAGCTTCTATTTTGTTATTTAAATTCACTCGATTCAGTTATAAGTATTTAGTCATGCGAACTTATAGATAAAATGAACAATAATTTTTTGTTTAGAAAATTGGTACATGAAACAAAATATTTCATCAAAATTAAAGAAATGGCAATATTATGAGACCAGTTTAATTTATACAAAAACTTTTCTTTTGTAAAATGTTGGCCTTGTGAAAATTGTTCTGTAAAAAATATGATGTGGGTAGCATGACTTTCCCTACATAATTCAACGTATTTCACAGTAAAATAATGGTTAACAAGATCCACTGCACAATACTTTTGGAGTTGGATTAATAGCACGTAAATTGAAATTTGAAAATTTGCAAACAGAATAACTTATTCATACTCATGTGCAACATTATCATGAAAATGCAATTGACATTTGACTAATATCCTGTAAAATAAATGACCAATAAAAAATTCTTTGACATCAAAATACAAAACTATTATAAAAAGCATCTTCTCTCATGAATGGAACAAACAATATCCACAAAAATGATATTAACAGATTTTTTAAATGATATTAAATACGAAAAGTGAACCTATTTGATGATATTTGCTGCATTTTTTTTTTTACAAAACATTTATATTTTCAGAGGTATTAATATTATGCAATTCTTTTTTATAAATTCCCCTGAAAATGCGCAATATCTCGAGAACGGTTCATGCTGGTACACTAAAGTTTATGTTATTCATTTACTAATGAAAAATTACATCTGAAATGGTTATTTAACAGTATTGAAATTCCTGATTTTTTAATTGCTTTTTAAAAATTCATTTGGCAGTAGTACTATAGACATACGTTCACATGCACACACACAGACATAATCTTAAAAATATCCGATTTGAGTTCAAGGCTGCTTAAAACACCCTCCTTAATCAATAACAATACTTTACCTATACATTGCACTTTGTATATAGGGAAAGTATAAAAAGTTTGACAGATTTTTTTCTACCTTTTTAGTGCAACTGTTTATCCTATCCTGGTAAAGAGTGATAATTTTGCTTAAGAAACTAGTAGATAATCATTGGTTTTTATTATGCATTGCTTTTCTAAGTATTTTTTCTCGGGTAACAATTTAATCTACCATAATTATATGACTGCATCATTTGCTTTTTAAAACAAAATAACAAATTACTTCATGCAATTAAAAAAATCTATTATTTTAATTTGGGACTATTTGAAATTATTATTATTTTTTTAATTTTTATTAAAAAAAAATCTATTCTGATTTGAATCAAGGCCAAGTCAGCATCAAAGTAACAAATAAGACTCTAAACTTTTAAAATTTTAACCAAAGTGGATAGATACATCCATTGAACATAGCTGATTCTTGTTTAAGAGCATCTAAAATTGGAAATCTGTCAAAAGCTCAAATTTGAATATTTCATGTTGTCACATTTCTTTTCCTTGGCAAATGTTTCTCAAAGTGTGGTCCATGGCACACTGGTAGACTATGAGGACCCTTTAATTGGGCATTGAATATATGCAGAATTATAAGTCAGTCTGAGATAAATAAATGCAATTTCTAATGACAACTAATTTCACATCTGAAATCGGGAATTCATTAAATGTTACAATTAAAACCAACTCATATCTACAGGTATTTAAGAAGTCACATGCTATATTATTGTTTTTAATCAATAATATTATGTGTTTCCTGCAAAGTCATATTAAACTATTGTAAAATTCCACCGATGAGCCCCCCTAATGAAAGCCCCCCCCCCCTATTTTTCGCTTCAATTTGAAATTCTGAAAAATTCCATGAAACAGCTATCCCCCTAAACATTTGAAACACACAAAAAACATTTGTCCTGAAATAAAATAAAATAATTGATAAAAATCCTCTATTTTATCTTGCAGTAAGGCATAATGCACATAAGGAATCATAAATTCATTCAAGATTTGAATCCCCCACCCCCTACATACTCTGATTTTTAATCACATTTGAGGGTGCAGATACGACGAATTCTATTGTATTGATATAGAGAAATTGTCCAGATATTTTTGTACTGTATTGACATATGATTATTTAAGTATTATATTTCACCTCTTAAGCATAATTAATTGCACAAAGAAATGGCATCAAATAATGTAGCTGGACTGCAGACATTTTGCCAGATGCGAGTCATGAAAGATGTGAGTCATGAAAACTTTTTGCACTATCAAATGGGCCACAGTAAAAATAATTGAGAACTGTTGTTCTAGATAAGTACAATCAATGGCAAATGCTGCCGTAGAATTTGGTATGTCAGAGCTATACCAAATTTACGGTGAAAACCCTGCCCCAATTACAACATATAATATAATAGCAGTAGCATTATTAATTAAGCCATTAAATCCCTTGAGTATTGTGGTGTGATTGATAGCATAAGGGTGGGATGCAAGATGCATTTCCATATGACCTGCTTTTAGACCTCACCAATGTATACAATGTATTACAGTACGCGACCTCTTATCCGGCGTTCCAATATCCGGAATCTCCCAAAACCGGAATACGGCAAAATAATGCCAAATTCTGCGCCAACAAGTGATTATTTGCTAAATATTGCGCCAAATAGCGATTTTTTGATTAAAATCCTGCCAAATGCTTTTTTGCTTTAATTAGCAATATCAATAAAAAAAAATGCATTGAAACCTACTATTTTAGAGGGTTTGTGCTGGCGACTAGAAAGTCATTTAGAAAATTTTGCAGTGTTTGGCCATATCCATATAAATCTGAAGTGCTGGTAGAAATTTTAGTAGAAGATGATACGCAGTAGTGAAGTGTTTTTCAAGAAAGCAAGTTCGTCAAACACAAACACAATTTTATTCTTGTGAGATCCATTGCAAAATATAAGGTTACAAAATCACTGTAACATTCGTTGCAAAGCAAAAGTATATACAATGAGCTAGCAAGCTCATGAAAAAAGGTTTGTAAACAGTTTATGACTAGGCACACACTCTCAGTTACACGTTCAGTTACTATAACATCGGTAAGTAGAAAAACAGCTACTTTACCACAAATGCCGTGCACGTTAATGAAGCCACCATCATCAGGTCACACGTCATGGCATTACAAGTTATACTACTCTCTGCCATTCTAAAGGTCTACTACCTCTACTAGAGAGTCTGCAGGTCTGTCTAAAGGTCTGCATAACTACAAAGTCTGCCTTCCTTAAAGGTCGTCCTTCTCCGTCAATCACCGTCTGATCGATCTGACTAAGCGTCTGCCTAACTGAGAATGTGTCCTATCATATATACACCGTGATGGGTACGCTCCGGAACTCAACCGTTGACGGCAGCGCCCTCACTATATGCAAAACAGGATGCGCGCACGGCGAGAAGGCGATTTGCATGAATGGTATGTTCTGTTCTCGTCACGAGTCGTTCACGAGAACGGTAAAACCATTCTAAAAATGTAAACACGTTCCCGCGATAACGAGAATCGCGAACAGAACAGAACCAAGTTTCTAACAATCGGCCCCCTCATTCAAAACCCCAAATCTCGGCGCACGTGCTATCAATCAATGAAGTTACTCTAAACAATACAAAACAGCAAAAATGTCAAGTTCTTTAGTATCCAGCAAAAACATAAAGTATATACATCACTTTCATGTTGAGCAAAAAAAAATTTTTATCATTGAAAGAAAATTTTAGATATCATTGAAAGTTCCAAAATTTTAATTTAAGTCGATCAAAATTTAAGTTTCAAGAAATTTAAGTACAACGCTTTAAATTTAACATTTAAGATAAAAAAAAAATTTACTGTAAATATCAAATTCAAGTTGTAGAAAATTTTATGTATAATTATTAAATTTAACATTTAAGATTAAAAATTTCACTATAAATATCAAATTCAATTATGTAGAAAATTTTATGTATAATTATTAAATTTAACATTTAAGATTAAAAATTTCACTATAAATATCAAATTCAATTATGTAGAAAATTTTATGTATAATTATTAAATTTAACATTTAAGATTAAAAAATTCACTATAAAATATCAAATTCAATTATAGCTGTTCATTATCTCTGTCCAAGACCAGTATACACAATTAATACTAACAGTAGTGACACAGATAATGAAAGATTTTTTTTCTGTATTGTATTCATATACAAATTTGAATAAGTGGTTTGTCATCAATGAATCATGAAGTGCATGATAACAAGGAGTAAACACACAATGTAATACACATAAGCATAATTGTCTTATGCGGGAATTGAAAACATGGATATATATATACATTCAGTGTAATGTGAAACATTTTTTTAAAAAGTTCATTGTAAACAATACACATATATATACTCTAGATACAAGTATCTCCATCACAGAGGGAGGAGTAAATTATACGATATCCTAACCATATTTGTACAAGAAAGAAAAATTTAATCATTTTTGTTTTTGAAAATTTGATTACAAAAATTTAATGCTCTATCTTTGGTCATTGGTTTTGTAAAGTAATCTGCTACATTTTCCTTGGTATTTACAAAGATGATTTTAAAAGATTCATTCTCAACTAAATTCCTCAGGAAATGGTACTTTATATCAATATGTTTGGTTCGGTTATTCTCTATTGGGGAATTTGAAAAATTAATTGCAGCTTGGTTATCACAGTAGATTATGCTATTATTTCTGTTAAATTTTAACCCTAGCTTCATACATTCCTCAATGATATTTTGTAGCCAAATCACTTCTTTCGCAGCTTCTGTCAATGAAACATATTCCGCTTCCATCGTTGACAGACTAACACACTTGTGTTTAAATGTACGCCAAGAAACGGATACTCTATCTATCAGAAATAACATACCCCCGAGTGACACCCTGTCATCCCTATTGGCAGCAAAATCCGAATCCGAGTAGCAATTTAAATTCAAGTTACCAATGCCTGATAAGTTTAACATGTAATTCTTTGTTTTCTCAAGATATCCTAAAAGTTTAAGTAATGCGTCCCAATGTTTCATGCCAGGATTCTCTTGGAATTGAGACAGAATATTTACCGCGTAACATATATCTGGTCTAGTTCTACTTGACAAATAGGCTAAACATCCTATCAAACTTCTGTATGGGATATTTTGCATTTGTTTTAATTCTCCATCATTCATTGGGCAATCATTTTTGCTCAACGTGATTCCTTTTGTAATAGGGAGTGAAGAAATAGGATATTTGAATTTCTTAAACATTTGGCAAACTTTATCAATATACTGCCTTTGATGTATAAAAATTTTGTTATTGATTTCAGTAAATTCCACACCTAACAGTTTTTTGACCTTCCCTAGAGTTTTGATATCAAATTCTTCCTTTAGCAAAGAAACTGCATGATCAATATCACCTTGATGTTTTGAAAATAAAACTATGTCATCCACATATACCAACATTAATACTTTGTTCTGGTAAAAATATGCACAATTGCACCATTTGAGTTTGAAGAAATTTAATTTTCTCAAAGTGGTGTCAAGCTCATTATATCACTCTCTGCCGCTCTGATGTAGGCCATATATTGCCTTTTTCAGCAAACAGACATGATTTTGTTGGTTCGGATCGACATATCCAGGTGGTTGTTTCATAAAAACCTCATCTGTAATAGTCAAAATCCTCATCTGTAATAGTCAAAAAATATTTGTTTCCCCCCAATGAAGCTACAGGCATTGGACCACAAACGTCCATGTGCAGTAATTGCAAAGGTTCTGTAGATCTAATCCTGCCTATTGGTTTGTACGAAACTCTCTTAGATTTTGCAAGTTTGCAATGAATGCAATTTACTTTTGCATATTTTAATTTTGAGAGTCCGTTTGCCGCGGAAACTTTACTTGTTTGGTGCAAGTAGTCTGAGTTAATATGGCCATATCTTCTATGCCATAATTCTGCTTTATTCAGAATTTCAACTGTTGAACCACTAATTTTATTTGACTTTGATTTTAAATCAGATTTGTTTTTCCTTTTATTCAAGTTAGGCCTAATTTTGCTTTGACTTTGACTATCTATTGCAGGGGATTTTCTAACCTGTTTAGAATTTTTGTCCCTATCCTGATCTCCTTTACGGCCCTCAACACTACTATTTAAACTTTTAGTTGAGTATTGCGGTTTTAAGAAATAAAGCCCTTCTTTACGTTTAGCGTAAAAGAAATTTTCTCCCTCAGGAGTCTTAAACCATAGAATACCTTTGGCTGCACTAAAAGAATAGCCCTGCTCTTCTAATACAGATGCGGCCAACAAGTTTCGCCGTAACTTTGGTGAATACATAACATTATGTAACACAATATTATTTGTATGATCTTTAAATTTAACATACATATTCACCGTTCCAATAGCCTCAACTGGGCTTTCCATATCACCCACTGCCAACGACATTGATGTATCCTTACATTTATTAAATTTAGAAAACATTTTTATATCATTACTAAAATGTCGTGTAGCAGCGGTGTCAATCACCCAGCTGAGCTTATTGTCAGGATCATCAACAATATTAGCTTCAACATTAATATTTGAAAATACTTCAATGATATTAGAGCTAGTCAACTTTTTCAACTTTGGGCATTTTGCCTTTAAATGACCAGTTTTATTACAAATAAAGCATGGTCCTATGACCTTAACAGATTTATTGACTTTGGTGACATTTTTGCTTTTAGCGTTAACATTAAAAAAGTATACAGATGAATTGGAACTTACATTGTTATTGTCACGATCCCTCTTCAACTGCCTAATCCTTCCCTCCTCCTGGGACAGTTCCTTCTGAATTTTATCCAGCGTGAATTCTTTATCACTCCAACGGTAGATGACTTGGATGATACTCTGGTATTGGTCTGGCAAATACCGGATGGCTTGGAACGCTACGTATACATCCTCCACGGGATGGTTCATGTTTTTTCAGCTTGGTGACAGCTTTCCTTATCCTTGTACAAAAAATATCGATCGGTTCCTCGATTTCCGGGCGAAGACTGAAAAACTCGTCCAACAGATGAACTAGATTAGCGAGCGTTGGGGCCTCAAAATGCGCCTCCAACTTCTCCCACGTATCCGCCGGGCTGTCGTTGATATCGAGCACTTCTCTGTATTCCGCCGATATGTTTGGAAAAAGGATGGAAAGTGTGCGGTCGCTGCTGCGCATGTACTCCTCTCGCTCATGTCGTGACGTAGACTCGTCGACTGGCAATGCAGTACGGTTGACATGGCCGCAGCATCCGTCTCCTTTTAGGATAAAAGAAATTTCATTACGCCAGGTGACGTAATTGTCCGTTTAACGCTTCTATGCCGTTGCTCACCTCCATCGTCTTTAACTGTGACTAGAGTGCTTTGTTTACTTTTCTGCTTGATGCAAATGGCGCCACTCGCGGTCCCTGTCGATGGAATTCTCAACTCTTCACTGCTGCTTTATAACGATAAAAGTTATGGCCTTGACATACTGTGGCCCATAACCTAATATGCTGGCGACTAGAAAGTCATTTAGAAAATTTTGCAGTGTTTGGCCATATCCATATAAATCTGAAGTGCTGGTAGAAATTTTAGTAGAAGATGATACGCAGTAGTGAAGTGTTTTTCAAGAAAGCAAGTTCGTCAAACACAAACACAATTTTATTCTTGTGAGATCCATTGCACAATATAAGGTTACAAAATCACTGTAACATTCGTTGCAAAGCAAAAGTATATACAATGAGCTAGCAAGCTCATGAAAAAAGGTTTGTAAACAGTTTATGACTAGGCACACACTCTCAGTTACACGTTCAGTTACTATAACATCGGTAAGTAGAAAAACAGCTACTTTACCACAAATGCCGTGCACGTTAATGAAGCCACCATCATCAGGTCACACGTCATGGCATTACAAGTTATACTACTCTCTGCCGTTCTAAAGGTCTACTACCTCTACTAGAGAGTCTGCAGGTCTGTCTAAAGGTCTGCATAACTACAAGGTCTGCCTTTCTTAAAGGTCGTCCTTCTCCGTCGATCACCGTCTGATCGATCTGACTAAGCGTCTGCCTAACTGAGAATGTGTCCTATCATATATACACCGTGATGGGTACGCTCCGGAACTCAACCGTTGATGGCAGCGCCCTCACTATATGCAAAATGTTAGAAACTTGGTTTTGTTTACATCGCGATTCTCGTTTCGCGGGAGCGTGACGTCATTATTAAAATGATTATTCCGTTCTCGTGAACGAATCGCGATGTGGACAAAACTTGGCTGATCATGCAAATCACCTTTCTCGCCGCTCACGCATCCTGTTTTGCATATCCAGAGGGCGTTGCCGGCAACGGTTATGTTCCGGAACGCACCCATCTTCGGGTATAAAGGCTAGACACTTTTCTGGTTTTAAGTCAGATCGCTTTAAAAGAGATCACAGTAGATCGCTTTGTTTTAAGTGAGATCGTTTTGATCGACGGATCGATCGCTTGGATAGCTCATTGGATAGCTTGCTTATACTGATCGATGGAAGGATCTAGATCGGGCAGACGGATCTTCGTAAAGTCATGTTTCGATGTTGTCGAAAGTTACGATAAAGTGTTTATCGGTGAACGCGGATATTTAAACTAAACTTAGTAGTTTTTGATGGCTCTCAGTTAAGGAGACCATGTTTCCCGTGTTGTGGACTTTATAGTGCTGATCCGGAAAGTTTAAAGTTTTGCCATAGCGTGTGCCCAGCTAGTGGTGGCGTCGGAAAGTGCACGTGGTCACGTAAGTGTGAAATGCTTTTTATTCCACTTACTTGTGTAAATAATACGTTAACCAGAAACGTGTCTAGGCATGGAACTTACACTGAAAAACCTTCATATGAGCTGTAGTGCTCATGTTTTGTAAATAGTATGCTTTGGTTATTTGGCTTACCTGTTTTTCATGATATATACTGTAAGCAAATACAATGGATTCACTCTTCAATAAAAGTGATTTTGATTTAAACTGGAACTGTTCTCATTTAACACTTCTACAGCTACTTGTATTCCTACAACTACTATCTAACGTTTGTTATAGCTGCAACACTCTGTTTTAAATTTTCAACGAAGTTGTGGAACCAGAATTTCGTGGCTCATAGTTATTCTATCACCAGCTTCATCAGAAATTTAATTATACGTTAATTTTCAATATATAACTTACGGATATGATACATATTTCCGTCAAAGGTTACGGGCCAGTGCTCCCCATAACAACGTTAAAAATTTAGAAGTGTTAGAGTTCCAACGAATCCTGTCGACTGGGGCCGCGGACGGCGCCATTTGCATGTCGACGAAAGCGTAAACAAAAGGTCTGTTCAGCTCAGTTCCAAAAGGCCACCTTGCCATGGAGGCAAATAAAATTACTGCATTAACTAGAGACAATTACGTCACTTGGAGGAATGAAGTTTCATTCGCTCTTAAAGGAGAGGGCTGTTTCGGATTTATAGACCGAACAGCGTTACCGGTGGATGAAAAAACGTCACGCCGTGATTATGAAGATCACATGCGAAGAAAGGACCGCGCGTTAGCAATCCTGTTCCAAAATGTTTCATCTGATTACCAAGAGTTAATTGACATTAACGACAATCCGGCAGATGCGTGGGATAAGTTAAAAACGCACTTCGACGCGCCGACTCGCGCCAACCTGGTGCGTTTACTGGATGAGTTCTTCAGCCTACGTCCGGAGCCAGATGAACCGGTGGATATCTTCTGTACGCGTTTGAAGAAGGCGGTCGCCAAATTGAAGGACGTCAAGCACCCGGTGGAAAGCGTCTATGTGGCATTCCAGGCCATAAGATACCTCTCTGATGACTTCCAGGGAATAGTTCAGCTAATCTACAGATGGGAGGACAAAGATTTCACTTTGGAGAAAATCCAACATGAATTGTCTGCGGAAGAAGGACGTATCCGGCAACTCCGTAGTGATAGAAACAATGTAAGTCAAAATTCATCTGTATTCTTGTCTCAGAGTAATGTAAATGTAAAGTGTAAAAATAAGAAAGTGTTTAAAAGTGTTAAACCAGTTAAAAGGGTCATAGGACCATGTTATTTTTGTAAGAAGGCCGGTCATGTAAAAAATAATTGCCCTATTCTTAAGTCTAGCTCAAATATAATTGAATTGTATTCATCTGCTAGAGTTGAAGCTAATACTGTGCAGGATCCTAGCGATAGACTCAGCTGGGTAATTGACACCGCTGCTACGCGGCACTTTTGCAATGATATTAATTTATTTTCAAAATTTAAGGAAAGCAAAGGTGCATCTATGTCGCTGGCAGTGGGTGATATTGAGAGCCCAGTTGAGGCTATCGGTACGGTCAAAATGTATGTTCAGTTTCAGAACATAAGAAGTAATATTGTTTTGTCTGATGTAATGTTTTCGCCTAAGTTAAGACGAAACTTATTAGCCGCATCTGTTCTTGAGGAACAGGGGTATACTTTTAAAGGGGCTAATGGGGTATTGTGGTTTTACACTCCAAAGGGAGAAAAATTCTTCTATGCTAAGCGAAAAGAAGGGTTATATTTTTTAAAACCTCAATACGAAGTTCAGACTGCAAATAACAATATTGAAGACCGTAAAACTAAAGGAAAGGATCAGGGTAGGGATAAAAATTCTAAGAAAGATAGAAAACCCCTAAATAAGAAAAACAGTATTGACAAAATGAAAAATTTGCCTAGAATAAATAAAAGTAAACGTAACTCTGAGGTGAAGTCGAGGTCAAAAGAAAAGGTTAATGAGAAACCAAGTTGTGCGGTTTCTGAGGTTTTGAATAAAACGGAACTCTGGCATAGGAGATATTGCCACATTAACTCTGATTATTTATATCAGACAAGTAAAGTTTCCGCGGCTAATGGACTCCCTAGACTAAAATATGCAAAAATTAACTGTACACACTGTAAGTTAGCAAAGTCTAAGAGAATTTCTTTTAAGCCAATTGGTAGGATAAGGTCCACTAAACCTTTACAATTACTCCATATGGATGTGTGTGGTCCCTTACCTACAGCTTCAATGGGCGGAAACAGATACTTTTTGACAATAACTGACGACTTCAGCCGGAAAGTGTTTGTTTATATAATGAAACAAAAATCAGAGGTGTTTAAGATATTTAAAGAATTCCAAGCTAAGGAAGAAAGGCAGCTAGGCAAAAAGATTTTGTGTATCCGTACGGACAATGGTATGGAGTTCTGTCACAACCAGTTCAAGGCATACTTAAATAAATTGGGGATTAAATCAGAAAGGTCAAATGCATATACACCCGAACAGAACGGGGTTTCTGAAAGATTTAATCTGACTGCACTAGATAGTGTGAAAGCTATGCTTGATCAAAGCAAGGTTGATAACAGAATGTGGGCAGAAGCGATTTTGTGTTTTACACACACTAAGAACAGAACATGTCATAAGTTCAAAACCAAAACTCCACACGAGTTATATTATGGAAGGAAGCCAGCCGTTGCTCACCTCAAAGTTTTCGGGTGCAAAGCCTATGTGGGCACAGCCAAACAAATTAGAAATAAGTTGGATATGAGAGCCCAAATAGGAATCATGGTCGGATATGCCGAAAGCACCAAAGGCTATAGGATTTATATAGCGGGTAAAAAGAAAGTTGAGGAAACTTCTAATGTAAGGTTTGAGGAAGGAGTGGCAGCGGAAGGCGTCCTGGGCCCTAATTACCCTAAAGGAATCACCTTGAGGAAATCGAATGTTACTCAGTCGATTGACTCGGAATCAGAATGCTTAGGAGGAGTGTCAGAGGAAGAAGCAGGTGGGAGCCGTGACACTAGTAAATCTAGTGGGGATGAGGACTCTCCTGCTGATTCTGGTCTGACACCCTGCTCAGATATTGACTGGATACGGAAAGCAGTACCTAGGCCTGATGGGAGTAGGACGGATATTTACTACTCAGTAAAAGGTGACAATAAAAGGCTGAGATCTCATAATGATGTCAGAAAGTTTTGTGGAAAAGCTAACATTCATTATGATCAGCAAATGTTTAATTTTAGAGAGAAAAAGGGGGTAAGTGATATCAAAAGGAAACCAGAAGCAAGCAATGTTGAGATCTTGATACCCAAGAGCTATAAATCGGCAATAGAATCTCCCCAGTCCGATAAATGGCAAGAAGCCATGGATGATGAAATAGCTACAATGCAAGAGAGGGGTGTCTGGGACTTAGTGCCTGCACCCATCTCACAACAAAAAATTATAGGAAGTAGATGGGTTTATGCCATTAAGAAGGATGAAAGGGGAAATGTGAAACGATTCAAAGCTCGCCTAGTAGCTCAAGGATATACCCAGATAAAAGGGGACTCATATGATGAAGTGTTTAGCCCTGTGATTAATTTTAGTTTAATCAGAGCTTTCTTCTCCATATTCGTTTGCATGCTTAAATGGAAACATTTTCAACTGGACATTAAGTCCGCATATCTTTATGCAAAGTTGAATGATAAAATTTTCTTGAAACAACAAAATGATATAGACCATACAGTTTCACTTTTGAGTAAAGAATTTGATATCAAAGAATTGGGAAAAGTCAAAAGACTTTTGGGTGTGGAATTTAAGGAACTTAGTTGTAAACGAGTCTTTTAAAATTAACTTTGTTAATACTAAAGATAACGTAGCAGATTACTTCACGAAGCCAATGACTAAAGATAGAGTTTTAAAATTTAGTAATGATATCTTTAAAATATAAAATTTAACTGTTCAAATAAAAATTTTTACTTTAAATTTTTTTTTCATATTTTCAAAGTATAAATGGTTAGGGTATTTTATAATTTATTCCTCTCTCATTGATACAAATGAAATGTATCTTGAGTATATATTGTTATGTGACAATGAACTGTTACTTTTCTCACATTACACTTGAAAAAAAAAATATATATATCCATTTTTACTACACGCATAATGCATTTTCGCTTATGTGAATAAAATGTTATCTGAATGTACATTATTGATATAATTCACATGAAACATAAAAATTTTTAATCTGTGTTTATCTCATATGTATATTTACCTTCTGTATCTTTTATTATCATTGCCATTGTATTGGGTATTTAGTGTGTATACTAGTCATGGGCTAAGATAATAAAACTTAAATTTTTAATCTTAAATGTTAAATTTCATAGTTATACATTAAATTTTCTACAAACTTGAATTTGATGTTTAGACTTAAATTTTTAATCTTAAATGTTAAATTTCATAGTTATACATTAAATTTTCTACAAACTTGAATTTGATGTTTAGACTTAAATTTTTAATCTTAAATGTTAAATTTCATAGTTATACATTAAATTTTCTACAAACTTGAATTTGATGTTTAGACTTAAATTTTTAATCTTAAATGTTAAATTTCATAGTTATACATTAAATTTTCTACAAACTTGAATTTGATGTTTAGATTTAAATTTTTAATCTTAAATGTTAAATTTCATAGTTATACACTAAATTTTCTACAATTTGATTTTGATGTTTAGATTTAAATTTTTAATCTTAAATGTTAAATTTCATAGTTATACACTAAATTTTCTACAACTTGATTTTGATGTTTAGATTTAAATTTTTGATCTTAAATATTAAAATTGATAACTATACCTAAAATTTTTCTAGAGCTTAAAATTTTTGATATCTTTAGACTTTTAAATTTTAAACTTAATGTTTGTTTATAAATTTTCAAAATAGTAAAGAAATAGCTTTCTTCAGTATGAGCTAGTACTTAAGAAAGGGCAATAGTATGGTTATACTGTTTTCTTTGACTATGTTATCCTTAAACATGTAATTTAAAGAATGCTTATGATCTGCATAATAGATAAGTGTACTCATTTGATTGTTGCCATTTTGAGAAAAGGCTATTCACTTTCTAAATGTTATAAGTGTTATAAATTTCTTTAATGTATAAAATTTTTGTGTATGCATACATTATGTTTTTAGGATACTAAGAACTTTGATTCTTAGAATAACCTTTTGTTGGATGAAAGCATGGGCGCCGAGAGTTAGTGTTTTTGCATGAGGGGGCCGATTGTTAGAAACTTGGTTTTGTTTACATCGCGATTCTCGTTTCGCGGGAGC
Organism: Amaurobius ferox; assembly: GCA_951213105.1. NCBI lineage: Eukaryota > Metazoa > Arthropoda > Arachnida > Araneae > Amaurobiidae > Amaurobius > Amaurobius ferox. Next base: position 46,739,811 of record OX578135.1, read on the forward strand.
GTGACGTCATTATTAAAATGATTATTCCGTTCTCGTGAACGAATCGCGATGTGGACAAAACTTGGCTGATCATGCAAATCACCTTTCTCGCCGCTCACGCATCCTGTTTTGCATATCCAGAGGGCGTTGCCGGCAACGGTTATGTTCCGGAACGCACCCATCTTCGGATATAAAGGCTAGACACTTTTCTGGTTTTAAGTCAGATCGGTTTTAATAAAGATCGCTTTGTCAGTAGATCACTCTGGTTTTAATGTAGATCGTTTTGATCGACGGATCGATCGCTTGGAAAGCTCGTTGGATAGCTTGCTTATACTGATCGATGGAAGGATCTAGAAGGATCTAGATCGGGCAGACGGATCTTCGTAAAGTCATGTTTCGATGTTGTCGAAAGTTTCGATAAAGTGTTTATCGGTGAACGCGGATATTTAAACTAAACTTAGTAGTTTTGATGGTTCTCAGTTAAGGAGACCATGTTTCCCGTGTTGTGGACTTTATAGTGCTGATCCGGAAAGTTTAAAGTTTTAACCATAGCGTGTGCCCAGCTAGTGGTGGCGTCGGAAAGTGCACGTGGTCAAGTAAGTGTGAAATGCTTTTTATTCCACTTACTTGTGTAAATAATACGTTAACCAGAAACGTGTCTAGGCATGGAACTTACACTGAAAAACCTTCATATGAGCTGTAGTGCTCATGTTTTGTAAATAGTATGCTTTGGTTATTTGGCTTACCTGTTTTTCATGATATATACTGTAAGCAAATACAATGGATTCACTCTTCAATAAAAGTGATTTTGATTTAAACTGGAACTGTTCTCATTTAACACTTCTACAGCTACTTGTATTCCTACAACTACTATCTAACGTTTGTTATAGCTGCAACACTCTGTTTTAAATTTTCAACGAAGTTGTGGAACCAGAATTTCGTGGCTCATAGTTATTCTATCACCAGCTTCATCAGAAATTTAATTATACGTTAATTTTCAATATATAACTTACGGATATGATACATATTTCCGTCAGTTTCCAACAGTTTGAAATAGGACGCGCAAACCGCGAACGAAATTCAAAATTTCCACGCAGAAAAAAATGCCGTGCGCACTCGCCGCCGCTGATTCTTCTTAAATTTCGAAAACGAACGCGAGGAATTCTCGCGATACCGAATGAAAATATTCCGTGGATCATGTTTTTTCCGAGAAGTTCCACAATTCCTCTTTTCCAGAAAACATCCAAAGTAGCACCGTTTTCCCCAAAAATTTCCTAAGCGGCTGCATCCGGCCATCACCCCCGATAGTAGCTCTCGGAGGTGACGATTCGGCACGGGCGGGACCGTCACATTGACGGCGAGACGCGTCATTCTATTCTTCACTAGTTTCGGATAAGTCTCCTGTATAGTATATAGGAGCCGCGACTTGTCCGTAACTAACTCCTGTATAGTATAATACAGGAGTTAGTTACCGACAAGTTGCGGCAAGGTGCTTTTTTAATGGTGTTTCATTTTTTTCTGGGTGTATAGGGCAGAGCACACTAGGCACAAAGGTTTCGATTTTTCCAAATTCATTACATTTTCTGTTCTGCTCCCAGGTGAGAGCCAAGATCAAAGCTCACAACAGTGCACGATGGAACACTTATGTTGAGTCCCTAACGACTGATGACAACACCATTTGGAGGGCAACCTCACGTTATCGTAGGCACAAAACACACATTCCGACCCTTGAAGGTCCCAACTTCAGGGCTACCTCTAACACACAAAAGGCTGAGCTGCTTGCAGACAGTCTTAGAAGTCAGTTTGAACCACACCACGACGTAATCGATCCTAGGACGGTTGCGATCGTGGATGCCAAGGTTGAACAGTTCATCACAACAGCTATACCTTATTCACTGACAGATGTCACCTTTGACGAACTGCAGCCCCGTATTCAAAAACTCAGAAAGAACAAAGCTCCTGGGAAGGATGGCATCACATCTACCATGTTGAAGAACTTGCCTTCTTTGCTCTACAGCTACATAGTCAAGCTTTCCCGGGGCTTGGAAGGTAGCCACTGTTGCTCCCCTCCCCAAGCCAGGTCTTGACCATTCGCTTCCGGTCAAGTACCGTCCAATCTCTCTCCTTTCTAGTTTGTCGAAGCTCTTCGAGTTTGTCATACTGCGTCGCCTGGACGAGTTCTGCGACCTGAGGAAAATAGTTATTCCTGAACAATATGGGTTCAGGAAGAAGCATTCCACTCAGCACCAGTTGCTGCGGGTCGTAGAGCTCGTCTATGAGGCGCGTAGCAAGCGCGAGAGCTCCACTTTGGTCTTTCTTGACCTCCAGAAGGCGTTCGATAAGGTGTGGGTCCAGGGACTCATATTTAAACTTATCAAACAATCCTTCCCTCCAAATCTCATCCATATTTTGTATTCATATCTGACTGGTCGAAGTTTTGCCGTTCGTGTTTCCGACAAGCTATCCTCTCCCAGGAATGTTCTCAGAGGGGTCCCGTAAGGTTCCCTTGTTGGGCCCAAACTGTTCAACCTCTACATTAATGATCTTCCTCGTTCCCCTGGTGTCACCCTTGGCCTCTATGCCGATGACACTGCCCTGTTCGCACATCACAAACAGACACAAGTCGTGCACGACACTCTGCAAAGTCATCTGAACGACATGACACAATGGCTAACCAAATGGCGCATCAAAGTCAATGTAGGTAAGTGTGCTGCTGTCACACCCCCCCCCCCCCCCCCCCCGCGGCATACCCATCCCGCTAATCTTATCTTAAATAATCAGCCTATTCCCTGACAAGATAGTTACAAGTACCTTGGCGTGTACCTTGATTCTAAATTATCGTAGAGCCTTCACATTTCCGAAACTAGTAAGAAAGTGAAGGCTGCACTTGCCCAGCTTCGCCCCCTTTTGGCTAGGAATAGTCGCCTGTCCGTTCGCACTAAGTTATTGCTATACAAGTCCTGTATACGTCCCATTATGACATACAGAGTCCCTGTTTGGGGCACCGCAGCCGAGACTAAAATTAAGAAGCTTCAAGTCATCCAGAATAACGCACTGCGTATGTTTGCTAATCTGCCGAACTACGTCCAGCTAGAAGTCCTGCACAGAGACCTCAAAATTAGGCCTTTTTTGGAACATGTCAAAAAGCTTTCTCTTAAATTTCACGGAGGTCTGAGAAGCGTAAACAATCCTACGTTGGACAGCATTCCTCACTATCGAATAGGGCACCCGGGCTCGCGCAAGCGCCCCCGGTCGTTACCTACCAGATCGGTGAGAGATGTTTTCTTCCGCCCTAAAAAGCAGTTGCGTCCATCATAGCCTTGTGTTCTCAATTTAGATGCAGACTCTAGTTTGCTGTACCCCTCCCTAGCATTTGGGAATTCGCGTTTTTCGTTGGCAAGCTACCTTTTATGTTGTCGCTACTAGGCACTGCTCAAGCTCAAGGCCCTGCGTCCTCCGGGGCGCCCCAGTCTATCCCCCTCTTTTATCTCTCTGTTGGGAACCCGCTTGGGCCCCAACTTTTTCAGTTTTCTGAAGACTTGGGGAAGGGCACGACCTCGGTCGTGCCCTTTCCCCAAGCCCTTCTTCTTCTCGGTCATTTAAAAACTCTTAATTTCTATAATTCTGAATATGATTTCTCAATATTTTTTTTAAATGTATGATTTAAATTTTATACTGTAAATTTAAAATTCTAAAACTTCATTCTGAGAGCAAATTTCTAAACCTTCATAAATTTATAAGAGCCTGGGTAAATTCTAAAATTATTTTAAATTTAATATTTTTGTTAATGATTTTTTGATGGAATATAAAATAGATTGTTTTGAGTAAAGTTTTTATGCTAATTCCTTAATTCTAACTAAGTTGATAAAACTCTAAAATTCTAATGTCTGTCTAAAGTTCTAATGTCTAAAATTCTAATGTTAATTCTTCCTGAGTTGCCTGCCTGTGAGCAGTGTTTTTGTATTTGTTAATTTGAATTAATTTGAAGTTACAATTTAATAAACTAATTTTCTTTAAACTAAATATTATGTCTTCCTTTATCTCTTTTAAACACAGCAGGTTTTATTCTACTTTTCAAACACAAGAGTTGAAATGTTAAAAAAAAAAAGACTTCTAATAACTACCCTGAATAATCAACTTTTCTCAGACATTTTTTTCTTTCAAAAATTTTTTTAATCACTAAATTTGATACTATAATTACATGTAATTTGCATTTTAGTTAACCCATATAGATTGTAAAAAAGTTTTTTTTAATACATTTATGTTTTTAAAATGAATTATAATTTTCTATAACGACATTTGAGACCACATTCCAGTAAGTTTCAGAAAAAGTGTTCCGAATTAGAGAAAAAACCCTTATCCAGAATGCCTGAAGTCCCAAGCATTCCGGATAATAGATCCTGTACTGTATAAAGAAAGTAAAATTTCTCAAAATATTACATAAAAATATTCACTATTAAATAAGGAATACTTACACACAACCTCCAAAACTTCCCGAATGTAAATCTCTTTGAGCACATTCAACTTCAAGGAAAAAATAACAAATACCTCTGAAAAAATTTCAAAAATTAGTTTTTTATTAATTAAAAATACACTCTTTTGCAAAAAGAATGAAGCACCTCTAAAAAATAATCCGATCATCTCGTAATTTTGCATTTAAATTCTTTTATACAAAGTATGCAAATGATTAAATTTGCAAGGCCAATGAGTGTTAACTTCGGTCTTAGTGTGCGTTTCTACTGTGCAACTAGCATCCTATAAAACAGGTTAAACATGTGGACGGTTTATCTTTACTCATTATCGGCATTGCAATTCTATGGAGACGCAACTAATAATGTCGTTATGACATTGCCGAAGACCTTATAAGCAATTTGACGAATTTGAACGTGGCCGTATAGTCGGGATACATGAAGCTGGCTCGTCATACCAAGCAATAGGCCGCCACCTGCACCAAATGGACACTGCTGTGCAAAGGTGCTGGCAGCAATGGTTGCTGCAAGGAACTCATTGGCAGAATGATGGCTCTGGATGTCTAAGGTACATGAATGTAAGGTAAGATCGGATGATTGTGCGACGGTTCCGAACTGGCCCAACGGCATCATTGTCCACCATTCAACATGCTACTGTAAGATTAGAATCTAAACTAATTTATTTACAATCATATGTACATGTATAAAGCCCAACAGAGGGTTGTTGTTGTTGTTACCCAGACCGTCCGACCTACCAGAAAGGTGTAAGGTAACTGTTTGGACGGAGGGTGCAGTAATATGCAAGATACATCATAATTTCATAATGATGGCTTACACAGCCCAAACAATTTCAGAATTTTACACTTGTAAAGTTCAATAATTGTTTTCTTAAAGTCCGATTACGAAATGTCCTTATTGATGAAGATCCCTTTTTGCCGGTTTCAGAATCTTTCTGGTGGACGTCTGTTTTGGCGAGGTGAGATACGTTGAACATATGGTTTGAGAGTTTGAATGTGAACTATTTTCGGTGGGATTTTTCCTTTGACATCAGCGATCTCGTAACACATGGCCCCGGCTCGACGTACAATGCGAAAATGTCCTTTAAACTTTGGAGTAAGTTTATGGTCTTGAGCTTGTGGCCAGTCGTACTAGATCGCCGCTGTTAGATGTCTTGTCTAGTCGTCTGTGGTCAAATCGATGTTTGTTTTCTTGATGAGTTTCTTCAATATTCAGTAATGCATTTTCAAGAAGATAAAGGAGGTCTTCTAGTTGTTCCAATGGAGTTGATTCGTTCATAATGGTTCCAAAATGTAATTCTTTTGGTAGACAAGGGTTATAACCATGTAACAAAAAGAATGGTGAATATTTGCTTTAACTTTGTCGAACAGTATTTATCGCAAGTAAGGTATTTGGAAAAAGTGAGTCCCATTTGGTTCGATTATGGTATGCAAATTTCACCAAAACACTTATGAGTGTGGCATTCACACGCTCTACTGTAGAATTTGACATGTTCGATGCCATATTTTTTTAGAAAGTCTTGTATATGGCGAGCAATATATGCAGGACCTTGGTCTGAGATGTATAGCATAGGAGGTACAAAACACATAATGTCTTCTTCGAGAGATTCTGTTACTGTGTGAGCATTTAGAGACGAGGTAGCTCTGGCGATAAGGTAACGAGTAGTATGGTCGATCTGTACAATTATGTGTTTGTTCCCTGATGCTGTTTGGGGAAGGGCAACAATATGATCGCTAGAAACAACTTCAAATGATGTTGACGGGAGAGGAAGATCATCTAAGAATCCGCTTGTACTAACTGTACATCTGTTTGTCCATTGACAACACAACTTCTTACGTACTGTTTAGTTTCTTGTAACATTTATTGCCACCAATATCGTGAGCGTAAATGCTGTAAGGTCTTTCCGAAATCAAAATATCCGGCATCGTTGTGACAGAGACTGAGTGCTGTTTGTCGATGCGATTTTGGTAAAACTATCGCATAAGTTTCGTCTTGCAGTTCTGTATACTTTTGATGCAACAAAATATAATTATCAAGTTTAAATGTTTTGCGAATTTGACGATAATGGTTGGTGTTGATTGGCGATTTGAGCTTTGTTATGATCTGCGAACAAAATTCGTCTTTCTGTTGTTCATGGATAAGCGAAGAGTTGGAGTTGAGACTGATAGTCAAGCATAGTTGAGGTCTGGGATCAGGATATCGAGAAAGATGGTCAGCTAAGGTGTTCTTTTCTCCAGGGCAGTGCTGTACGTCAAAATCATACTGTGAGATATCAAAGATATGTTGAGCAAATTTTTGGTTTAAGTGACCTTTAGAAACAACATATGCTGTAGTGTAGTTATCCATTATTAAAACAAAGATTATTGTGGCCTAGAAGATACATATGAAATTTAACTGTTACAGCCCAGTGAACTGCGGTACATTCAAGTTCATTTGAGTGATATCGAGTCTCTGTAGCACATAAGGTACGACTAGCATATTCAATAATGTGACGTTTTCCATTATTTTCCTGCAAAAGGCAGGCTCCAATTCCGGTATAACTTGCATCGGTTTCAACAAATGTTGGTAGCCCAGAAGTGAAAAATGCCAATGCAGGTGGAGTAGTAACTAATTCTAGAAGTTTTTCGAATGCTGACTGTTGTTCAGCGTTCAGAATAATTGTTTTTCTTTTGGAATTGGGTGTCAAAGAGTGATGTTGTGCTTTAAGAAGTTCAGTTAACGGCTTGGCTATTGTTGCAAAATCCTTGATGTTGTTGGGGGGGGGGGGTTATACATTTATGATATACTAAAAAAAAATTCTAAAATACATTCAAATTCTCAAAGTTCTTAAAACCTAAATGTCATCTGAAATTCATCTGAAAATGCGCCATTTGATCAGTTTCTTCCTAAATTTACGAATATGTAACTACATAAAATTAAATGGAACTTTCCTAAAAATAAAAACGCATAAGTAAAAGAGAGAGAACAGAATTTTAGGTTTTCAAAAATCTAATGTTTATTAAAATTTAAACTTCATTTTTAAAAGAATTTTCAAAACATTTTACATCTCATTAACTAGACAAATTAAACATCTTAAATAATTTAAATAAATTGAATTTATACAAGGGCCGGTCGTTTAGTGGTTAGTACAAACATTAGAATATTAAATTTAAAATGTTAAAATTATTCAATTATTTGTCATAACTAGAATTTGGAATAAAAAGAACATAAGTTAGCCAAAAGGGAATTTCAACAAAATTTAAAGATAACCACAGGTTCAGGTGACCTAAAATATATAAGTCTAAAGGGGTCTTATTCATCAAAACTGAAAACAATTGGAATAAAAACATATTTTAACTATTGAGAGATATAATTAGAAAAGGTTTCACCAAATGCTCCAACGAACTGCAAAGATCAGCAGGAGGGAACTTCACAGGAAAAGTCACCAAAGATCCTAAAGAACACCTCTTGAAACGCAGAACACAGCAAAGGAGAATTATGTCCATCAGTAGAGAGGAAAATCTTTAACCGGATCCTTTTTCCAAGGGGATATTCCCAAACAGGATGTTTAGTAACGATGGAATTAAGCAATTTCTTCCAAACAGTTGTAGCTGACCTTAGGCATTAGAACAGAATACAGACCATATGTCCGTCTTAATTTATTTCGGAAATGTGCATTCCATCCATCATAAATAGAGCTACACTGCTTGACAAGATAAACAAATTCTTAATTGGCTGGTAAAGATTCCTCCGCTGACATCGTAAACAGCTCGGATTTTCTTGGATCAAAATTTAGATGACAGGAAACTAATTAGTAACAACGCTTCATTCCCTCTGTTTAGACGCTTCCAGGCATAAACAACATCAGAGAGTACGGGAGAAGGGATTCAAATAAAATGCGGCAAAGGACTGCTGGTTATAAACTAAACACATCAGTTTACATCATTGGAAAAACACATCACAGACTTAGCCGGGTATAAAAGAATATTTCGTTCCTATGGAACGCGCGCGCGCGCCAAAGCGCTAGAATTAACAACTTAACAGTATTACATTTTCAGTTCTAATTCAGAAGGAAGAGAGAAAGAGATCGAAAAAGTGCGCGATTTTACTTATATACTGAGAAACATCGCTGCCACAGATTGTAAACAAAATTATCGATGAATGATAAAATAATTAATGACAGACGATTTTAATATTACGGTCAACCAATTAAAATCTCGAAATTTTAAAGAGAAATGGAATTTCAAAGCAGATGAAAATTAAAAAGAAATGAAGTGAAACGATTTGGAATATACGAATTCGGCAATAATTTAAATATGCACGATTCTGAAATATTTAAAAAGCTGAAAATAGAATAAAACTGTAAAATTGCGATGAATTAACCAATTTTTAACCGAAAGCAATAAATTGGGAATCAAATCAAAGGGAATAAAAAGGGCAATAAATGGAATTGCAAATTAGCCAATTTAAATTGCTAAAACCTAAAAAGAACGGACTTTCGCCGTTTTTAACACAAAACCTATGAAAAAGAACCTAGTTGAACAAAGAATATTAAAAACCTAAACAATTGGAAAATGGATAACTAGAAGAGAAAGACTATGTGAATAAGACCCCTGAACATGTTTAAATTATAAACAAAATTCCTAAAATTATTAAATATCCAGAAGTATAACCCAACAATGTGTTTAGATAAAGTGTTGGCGAAACCTAAAAAACTTCGTACTTCATGTACAGAATGTAAAGAAATGTAACAATTTACTGCAGAAGCATGGTTAGGGTCTGGGAGTATTTCATTTTGCATGAGTATCCTTCTCAACAAAGGAATTTGTGAAGCAACAAAGATACACTTCGAACAAGAAAGTTTAAAGCCAGGATGACGTGTGAGTAGAAAGAGAAGACGTAAACATTCGAGGTGTTCGTGAAAATTGTCGTGAGAATTGTCGTGAGCTAAACTCAAATCATCAAAATATGGAGCTAGTTCTCTTTCCAGTAGTTGAGCATAAGCTTGTTTTATTGCTTTCGAAAGAGTGGCAGGACCATTAGAAAGTCCAAATGGCATTCTTAGGAATTCATAGTGCCCGTCGGGTGTTACAAAGCCTGTCTTGTGAATATCGTTGATAAGCACTTTTATATGCAGAAATGCTGATTTGATATCTACTTTCCATATATATTTCTTTCCAGCAATACGATAAATATATAACATCGTCCATGTTGTCAATTGGTTGAGGGTCTTTGATAGTAATGGGATTAATTGTTCTAGCATAGTCGACTACAGTTCGAAGGGATGTTTGTCATAAAAGGGTTGTTTTACTACAAATGCAGGAGCAGCATATTGAGAATTTGAATCTTGGCAGACGTTTTGTTTTTTTCATTCAGAAATCTGAGTTATTAAATGCAAATGATGTGGTTTTGGAAGTCAATATGGCTTGCATAGTATAGGACAATCATGCTGTAGTTGAATTTTTAATTCGATGTTCAGAAATTCACCGATTGGGGATTCCAAAGATGCAAAAATGGCATCAAATTCAGAAAGAACGTTCTGTAATTTGGACTGTTCAAGAGGAGAGAGTTGAATTTGGGTTGACTCAACAGGAGATTTCATTGATTTTGGAATGTTTGTATTCAATGTTTCATTCTCTTCCAAAAGTTCTGCAGATTTTTCTTTTAACATGTTTGGAAATGTTAGCGTTTGTGCTACATTCTTTTGCAAATGAGCGATGCAATTCACTGAAGGTTTGGCAGATACACATTTAAAATGTTGAAGCGATGTAGGCATTGCACAAAGAATTATCTTGTTCGAAAATATAACATGCATGAACTGATATTTTCCAATCTGTACTGAGAATGAGGGCAACGGGAAGTTGATCACAGATACCAACTTTTGGCATGGTGTAGTCAATGTTTCCTATTTCAATACGTAATGTTATTCATCCAGATGGTGTTACGTAACCACCAGCAACACTGAGAGGTCCATCTTACCATGGATACACATTGGTAGTGGCAGGAACATAACTGTTAATTAGGGTAATACAAGAACCTGGATCACAAAGGGCATCAACTGTAGTATTTCCATTGATGATAGCGGCAACAATTGGTGTTTCATGAGACACATATTTAATGCAATTTACAGAAGATTGTCCTTTTGATTTTTCTTTAGTCGAATTAGTTTTTTGCAGCGTTGTATTCTGGAGATGTTGATCGATAATAGTTGGTAGAATGGTGTGCTAAAATCTACGGATGGTTTTACAATTTACTGTTTCTCTTTTGGGTTTGGTGGAGGTAACGAACATTGGGAAGAAATGTGGCCATAATTTCCACATAGCCAACAATGCAGTGGCGGATTTCAGGAGGGGCAATCGAGGCAATCGCCCCCCCCCCCCCCCAAATGCCTGACGAACATCTACGTTTTATCAAATAAATTATAAAATTAAAAAATATATATATCATTAGGGAGATACTTTGGGCTTGCTCTCCCTCCCTCAGTTTATCCACGAAATCTCGCCCCCATAATGAAAGTCAAAAGTCTGCACCTGGATGTCTTATATGTACAAGATTTAGTACCATCGACTCTTTTAGCAAAAATCAACACGGACGAAGAGTCAGTCACTCCTCACATCTTGGACAGAGCTAAGCAAGAAGTATCACAGAATAGCCGAACTGGGAGTGGAAGAAATGAACAGTACACTTCAAGTTGAGGTGATTAACTGGAGAACCAAATGGATGCGAGAAAATACCGATACCGGCAAAGTACCCAAGTCTGCTTTTGAAGCAATAAAGAACTGTGATGCTGCAGTGTACCATGTGATCTACGTGTTACTGAAATTTCTTGTAGCATTACCAGTTACTGTAGCAACCGCCGAGCGTAGCTTCTCAGCACTAAAACGATTGAAGACATGGCTGCGAAACACAATTAGAGAAGATCGGCTAGTGGGATTGGCTTTGTTGCATGTGCATTATGATATCGCAATTTCACCAGTAACAATTTTAGATCGATTTGCTAAAGAAAAAGCAAGAAGACTTGAGTTGATATTATAATGATGATTCTTCCTGGGAGGTGCCAGGGTTTTTGCGATGGACTCCGTAAGGCTGTTAAGGATAATGATCGACAATAAGCTGAATTGGCAATTACATTTGAATAGTGTTATAGGTACTACGCCTGGCAAAAATTATGGAATCACTTCCATGTTATTTCAATGGGATACGACGTTCAATACCCTACAACTTTTGATGCACGGATACCCTGAAAAACCCTTTTTGAGTGAAATTGAAGAACTTTAAAGGCTTAACAAAACAAAAAATATTTGAAAAATTTTACACTTTCATTATTTAATAATTCATGATCAAAAAATGGGAAAAAAGCTAGAGATTGAAAGAAAAAACTCGTAAAAACTAATTTGGAATAATAAATTTGATCATGGAAAAGATATAGCTACTCATGTTTATATGATCAAATTTATTATTCTAAATTAGTTTTTACGAGTTTTTTCTTTCAGCCTACAGCTCTTTTCCCATTTTTGGTTGTGAATTATTAAATAATGAAAAGTGCAAAGTTTTTCAAACATTTTTTATTTTGTAAGTTTTTAAAGTTCTTCAATTTTGCTCAAAAAGGGTTTTTTAGGGCATCAAAAAATGTAGAGCATTGAACTTCGTATCCCATTGAAATAACATGGAAGTGATTCCATAATTTTTGCCAGGGGTAGTAAACTCAATCAAACCATTGATCTTTTCTTTTGATGTTTTTGCGTGATGTTTATACGTGATGTTTTTCGCATAAAAATTTATTGATTCCTGTGCATGTAAAAAAATGGAAAAATGTAAATCAATGTTCAGTGCTTATTAATACCTATATTAACTGCATTTACTCATGTTCATCCTCTTTTTCTACCACAATCTAAGAAAAATAAAATTTATTTGTATTGTATCGTATAACCATATTTAGTGAATAGAATATAAATGTGTGTTTATTTAGTTAATATTCAGTATTAATCTTCTCACATGGAAATCTCTTACTTGTGTATACTTTTGAGTAAACTTAATACAGAATATAATTTAGTTTCCTGTTTCGACTTCAACAATAAGTTTGTTTCCTTATATAGTCACGTAATTTTTTTTTCTTCCAATCTTCATTGTTTTGCTTTGGTCTTAAAAAGATGATAGACCGTATTTTATAAGCTGCAAAGAACTTACTATAAACTTCCGAATTTGTTCTAGTTATTTCAAAAATGTCAAATATCCGTATATAGGAAGACGTTAAGAAAATCCTAAGTGAACAAACCTCAGAGAACATTTCGATCTACAAAATAGCCGCCCCCCCCCAAACAAGAGGCCAAAATCCGCCACTGCAACAATGGAAATTTCAGGAGAATCCATTTTGGGATTAAATATTTGCATAAATTTCGTTTTTCGTTCATTTGAGCGAAATGGTCTTTTTTCATCGTCATGAAACTGAGAATCATAGTTGTCATTTTTAGATACACTTTTAACGTTTAACACATGAAAGTTTTTCTTATTGTGCAAAAAAGAAAGCTGTTCCGATTTGTCTTTATGCAAGCGTCTTCTTGAATCCAATGATGAAGCGTGGTCAACTAATTCAGAAACTGTGTCATAGTGAACGGAGTGTGGGTTAGCCCATTGGTCATCTTGTATGTCACCTAGAATGAGTGAAATGCGTTCGGATATGTCCAATTTATGCGGAGCATTTTTGAGCAAGGCATCTTTTGTGTGAATATATGACACTAAAGTTTCGTCTTCACGAAGCACACGTTTCGCCTGAAATGAAAAATAATCTTTCATATTCATCGATCGTTTAAATAGCTTTTGAAATTCTTCTTTCCATTCTAACCAATCTTGACAATTTTTAACGTACATGGAGTCCCAATCTGCGGCTGATGATTTTAATCTTGTTTGTGCATTTATGAGAGTTAAGGAGGGCGTCCAATGTGCATGAAATGCAATTCTTTCCACTTGCATAATCCATTTCGTTGGATCTCCGAATTGTTTTCCGGAAAAATTTGGTATCCCTTGAGCGGTATCCATAGTAGAGATTATTTGAATCGGCGAATTTAATTTTTCTTGATTTAAAGCCAATTGCTGAACAGTGGCAGCTAATTGTGCAACAATGTTAGCAAGATCCGGTGCTGTTGAAGAAGATTCATCAGAATGTTTTAAATTTTCAGTGATTTGATTATTGTTACTTTCGATTTGGTTTTTCAATTCTTGAATTTCTAATTCTTTCTCCTTTAAAGTTTGTGTCAGTTCTATATGTTCATTGTGGGCAGAGTTTAATTTGTCAATTGTTCTTTCACGAAAATGTTTTTCATTGTCCAAAACCAAACGTTGAATTAGTTCATCTTTCAATCCTTTGCAAGATAATTTATGAATATTCAGTTCTGTTTTTAATTGCAAAACTGTAAACTCTTTTAAGTCTTTCGAGTCCAATTTATCCATTTTGTGTATATGTTACGAAAAAAATAAATAATGAAAGCAATTACCTTCTGCCTTCGATGCTTGGAAACGAGACATTCATATGTCTAAAAAATGTCACGAAGATGAGGTGTCGGCGGCCTGGCTTGAACAATTTCTGTTTTCAGTAGAATTGATAAACAGAACTAAAATTTTTGCAGAGTGAAAGTTTTACGACTGCGCTATGTAAGATTAGAATCTAAACTACTTTATTTACAATCATATGTACACGTATAAAGTCCGACAGAAGGCACAGTTATATATAAGATACATCATAATTTCATAATGACAGCTTACACTACAGCCTCTTCCATATCACCCGTGGTAACCTCTAGCATCTCACGGCGCTTGGCTGAGGTGGGGTTACGCTCACGGCGACCTTTAAGATGTATGCCCATAACCCCACAACATTGATAAGAGTCATTTGGAGTGGTGTCGTAGCCGAGCATCATGGCTGTCAGCAGACTAGCATCGCATAGTGTTCAGCGATGAATCACGCTTCAGTCTTTCAGCAGATGACCATTGGGTATGTGTGTGGAGGTGCCAGGGCCAGCGGTTCTAATCAACCTTTGTTTTACACAGACACACAGCCATTATACCTGGTGTGATGGTGTAGGGAGTTATCTCTTACGACAGCAGATAGCCCCTAGTCATCCTGTGTACAACTTTAACAGCTCGATATATTGATGAAATCCTGCAGCGTTTGCATTACCCTTCATGGCACATCTTTCTGGGGCCATTTTCCATCAAGATAATGCCATACCACATATGGCTCGCATATCTGTGGACTGTCTCCATCCTGTTGATACTGTTCCTTGGTCAGCAAGGTCACCAGACCTTTTGCCAATCAAGCATGTATGGGGCATGCTAGGCCACCAGATTCGAGCACCTCAAAATGTAGCAGATCTGGAGCAACAATTGAGGAATGCCTGGCAGAATGTATTGCAGGGTGACATTAGGAAACTTACTCACTCCTTACCTAGACGTATACAAGCATGCATTGCCGCCAAGGGGGTTTCACCAATTACTGATTCGAAAATTCAATTTGCAATTGCTAAACATTGATAGGTCCTGCGGCCTTGATTTTATAATCATTTCATTACCTGTGTATGAGCTGTACGCTATACTCAATTTCAATAAAAAGTCACTTTCTTCATGGTGCTTCGTTGTTTTTGCAAAAGAGTGTATTTAGATAATTTAATGAGATAATTTAATTTCATCACTATTGTGACAAAATATCTGGATCAAAAATATACTTTCACACACTATTGATATGCCATTATTCCAATTTAAAATATGAAATTTTGTTTCATGCAGAAAACACTTTGGTTACCTTATAGAAGCAAATAGGACTGATTGTTAGTATTTTTCAGTTTTTGTATGACATTTACACTATTTGTGGTATTTCTGTTCAATTTTACAACACTTTATTTAACTTGATCTGGTGTTTGTTTGTCAGTGATTCAAATGTGATTTAACTAAGCAGGTTCACAATAACATGATTCACATGCAGGCTCATAATCATTACAATAACATGATATTTGTATGACATTTTTTGATTCTTTCAGCTTATCAGGCTAGCTTATTCTATGCCTGCTAGAAGAATGTACATGTTTTGAGGGTAAAACTTGAAAACTGGAGTAGCCAGATACTCCAATTGCAGCATGTCCTTGTATTATGCAGTAGGTATATACTTTAATTCTTTAAATTTTGAACCTTACTGAGCTAGCCTGTCTTGGAATGTACTTGTTTTTGCTTTTTTAAATAATATGAAAACCAGAGTAACTAGAAAGTTCAAATTTACTATACAATTGTCTTTCATGGTATGTTTTAATTCTTTGAATTTTGAACCTTATTTAACCTGCTATAGGAATATACTCATTTTTGGAGAATAACCCAAGAACTGGAGAAGCTAGAAAGTCCAAATTTAGTTTGTCATTGTCTTTTGTGGTATATTTTAATTTTTTTTTTTAACCTTACTGCATAGTCCATCACAGGAATTTACTCATTCTTTGGGAATAACATAAGAACAGTAGCAACTAGAAATAACAAATTTGGTATGCCATTGTCTTTCATATTTTTAAGTTACATACATTTTTTATACATTTAAGTTACATACAAATAGTAAATGGGGTACTTTAAAAAATTTAAAGTTTTACTTTAGGAATACTTTGCTTTTACTTGTTTATCTTTTTCTAGTGCATTTTCATTGCTACAGCGGTGACTGTGGCTGTTTTACCAGATACTTTAGTGCTCATAAATTATATGCTGAAGACCCAGGCCACCCAACTCACCCTAGGGTACGAGCATCATAAATTATATGTCGAAGACCCAGACCGTCCGACTCATCCTAAGACATAAAGTGCAGCTATTTGGACTGCCGGAAAGGAATCAAATTTATATGTGTAATACCTGACTCCATAAGTGATGCAAGGTTTACTCTTGCCTAACCAATAATTATCAGAAATACAGATATAATCCACATCTTTAAAGAAGGTGTCTTTCCTTTCAATAATTACATCATCCAAACCTTCTGAACCAGACTCTTCCATCCCTTCAAAGCAAAACTATAAATAAATAAAAATCCACATCTGAGAAAAAGGAATCCAAAAACATAAATCAAATAAACTGAATTTAATGCAAATTTCAAGTTAATAACAAAATTTTTATGTTTTTATTTATGTTAAATTAAATTAATGAATCTAACATACATCTTACATTATTAACCATTTAATGACTTAATATCATGGTTCATATTAAGTTTTAACCTTAAAAAGTAGGAGAAAGCAAGACAATTAAACCTCGCTTTTTGTATGCTTTTATCAGATACTAGTATATGCATACATTATTACAGACTCCAGGAGTGTTCCGATAATTGATACAGATCATCGGTTTAGCCAATATATCTGTATATTTTGATACCAGCAATCAAACAATATTTGAGAATCGATAAACCGATAGATCAGTTTTTTTAACTTCCTTTTTTTTTATACTTTAGCATTAAGCAAATGGGTTCTCTTTAACTGTCTTTCATCCTGAAACAGAATGATGTGCAAAAAGATGATAAAATACAGAAATACATCACTAGCCTAAAAGATAGACGTTGGAGGCCAGGGATAAGTCTGTCGGATCCTGTATATCTGCATGAATGGGAATCTCTAAAGATGAAGATTCCTAGTCAGACATATAGTGTATATGTTTTCGGCCTTCCTGAACAGGTTTTGACTATTTTTAATGTGATGTCAGACTGTCTGTCTGTGGTTGATTTCTTGTATACATGATAGATGCCACAAATATTAATTAATTTTCATGAAACTTTATATTTAGCTTTGTTAATGAAAAATCTAGGACTAGATAAATTTTTTTTAAATTTGGGCAAAAACTTCCAAATTTTATATTTTCTTAATATGGCAGCATAGGCAAGACACTCCCATTGCAGATAACAATGCAGCAACATGGCAGCATAAGACAAAATTTGACATAATCATGCATAAAAGGGGTTACTTATGGCTCAATGATCACAAATCTTAATACAGTAAAGCCTCAAGTCATCATCCGGATAACTCGGCACTCTGGATAAGTCGTCATTGTCCTTCAGTCCCATCTGGCTTTCATGGACAATGTAATTAAACCCTTGTTTACTCAACTCATCACTGTGGAAAAGGTATGAGACAATACGAGATTAGAGAAATAATTCAAAAATAAGTGACACTAACATGTGACTTCGAGAACAGCTGGACCTTTTACTGTGGTGGCTGAAATTTGCCAAATCTGAAAATGTACCTGTTTCTGCAATAATTCTTAGAAAATTTCATGAAAATCACTAAAGAACTCAATTTTAAACTTTAATGACAGTTAAATCTGGATAGAACATTGGTAGAGACCCTCAAAATTCGCGACTCGCGAAATACGCGAAAAATTAAAAAATTCAAATGATGGGAAACATGCTTTTAAGTCAAATGAAACACATTTATGTGGGTTTTGACTTGCGAACTACTCACAAATTTTTGCAAATCTAACCACATGAACGAATTTTTACTTCTAATCGAGAATTTTAAGAGTATCTGCTGAAAAAAATCGTAAATTTAAGCCATTTTATCCGTTTATTGCTTTTTTCGCGAGAAAGTTCTGGAGCCTGTGGCTGATCTTTCCTATAGACAGAACGTGATCTCACAGGCAGCAACAGGAGAAAACTGAAGACTCTATTCACCAAAATACCGACGTTGAAGGACATTTCTAGCGATGAAGCTTATAAGCTTCATAATCAACTTCATAATCATTGAATAAATTCAATTCTCTACTTAATAAAAGTTCTTGAAGCCTTAGAAACCATTCGATATTACCTTATGTTAGTTCAGCATACTGCAGATGTGAATTCAGTGCTCAAAATGTTTTAAGGAAGAAAGTCAATTTGACTGACACATGTTAGTTTCAATCAAATTTAGACATGTACTTAATATCATAATACATATGTAAAATTGTAGAAGTAAACATTGAAGAATGTACAAATAAAGCTCAAAAGAGGTAAAGTCAACTTTTTATATCATTTATGTAATTCATTAGTACCTCTAACTATTAAACTATAATTATTATGAATATCATAAATTTAAAATTTAAATAATCGTTACAGTAATGCATATTCAGTACTTTCACTGGTTATTCTGCTCCACTTAATTCGTCAAAATTTCTTAGTCCCTTGAGTGGCGGCTTATCGAGGTTTTACTGTAGTTTCAATCATAGTGAAAAAAAGCTACGATTCAATTTTTGTGCTTGTAGCATTAGTCCCCTTTGAGGGGGATTGGGGCAAGCAATATTATTCTTTTCTTTAAATTTGTTACATTTTTGCTCATTTATTAGCCTTTGGGACTCTTGCATGTCATTTTGAATTGTTGCCATCTTGTTGGAACTCAATTTGTTCGGACTTGTCTCATCTTATTGGGACATTTCTATTATGTTTGGGGGCACTCCAATCTTATGTAGACAGTGTTAGGCAGAACACAGTTATTCCCTTTCTACAGTTATTCTTCTTTATTTCTTAGAGCTCTTGTATTCCAAATTCTGTGACTCAAGATTTTGAATTGGAACTTTCTTAATTCTGCCCCACAAGCACCTATTTGATCCTTATTGAGCTTCTGTTTACATAAATTTCTTTATGATCCTACTGACCCCATAAGGTGATAAAGACAGAAAAATACTGTCCTAGGCACTATCCTTGAATTTTATCTTAGATCTATCTTTTGAATTGGTTCAGCTGTTTCTTCATTCTGCTCTCTGATTGGCTCTTTTGGGTGAACTCTAAATTTCCAAAGTTTTTCATATGAGATTTTACTTTTGAAATTCCTACATTAAGAGTAGGGAGGTAAAGACAAGCTAATACCAGTATGCATTGATATGATACACACATACTGGTTGTTAAAACTTTTCAAGAGAAAAATACTAGTAGTTAAATTAAAAGGAAAAAAAAAAAGAATCTTGCAATGAAGACAATTAAAAAAAAAAAAAAAAAAAGTCAGATGTAATTCAAAAACTGATTAAATTTATAAATACACAAATGTACAGTATTATATTGATACTATTTCTTAATTTACAAATAATTGAAAAGGAAATCTTACTTTGAGATTAATAGGTATTTCAGTATTGGTAGCATGATAGGCACTAATAGCATGTAACCATCCTAAAACAGGACCTTTATCATCCGTAGAACCACGTCCATATAGTTTACCATCCTTCTCAGTCAAAATGAATGGATCTGTATCCCAACCATCACTCTAAAAAAACAAAAATGTATTTTTACAAATTAACTGAATTCCTTTTATTTAAAGAGATGTATAGTTTTTATGATTCTTAGTAACCATTGGTTAGTAGACTCCAAAATTTGACTAGCCAATCTTGGTTCATTACTAGGCTATTTCAAGTGAAATTAGAAAATTTTATAGTTGAGACCTACCTGCTCTTCGTGTCTTGGATTTAAAAACATTTTTTTGTCTGTGATAGATACTATCAAAATATATGTTTTCAGAATTTTTAGTCCATTAATAGAGTCAAGGGGTTAAACCAAAAGCATGAAGAAATGGCTGACAGCGTATTAATCATGCCAAGGATTCCCATTTTCTTCAATAACTTTATTATTTATTTAAGTACATAGCAAAGCATGCACACACAAATCTCCCTAAATAACCACAAAAAGATGATGTTTCTAAACAAAAACAACTGTATTGTAAAACAATTCTGCCAATTGATGGAAAACATCAGCTTAAATAAATGAATTAACATATTTTAGTGCCGAGTACGATTCTATGCAGGTAAGAATATGCCACCAACACTTCCCACTTATAACTAGAATAAGTAAAATGCTGAAAGAGAATGCGGAAAGAAAGGTTTTATATACCTTGGCATTCTGCCTCATTAATTAATAGTGAATAAAGTTAAAGTTGATTTGGTGCAGCACAGCTATACTGAAGTGAAAGCCAAAATCCCGGCAGAGCGTCAAGGTATATGTAACCTTTCCTCATTCTCTTTCGGTATTTTGCTTATTCCTGTTATAAGTGAATTGATGGAACATTCTCACTTGGATGGAATAGTACTTGGCACTAAAATATGTGATTTCATTTATTTTTTTGGGAGACGTTTTTGATTACTTGGTGCAATTATTTTACAATACAATTGTTTTTGTTTAGAGATATCACATCTTCCCGTCTTGAATATTTTTTTGTTAAAATGAAAGAGTCATTCTTGCATGCTTTGCTCTGTACTTAACTGTGGTTTACATCTGGTTAAAATTTTTAAGAATGTAACATTTTTTAGCGTGTGCTTCACACATGCATTGTACCTGTATCGATTTTTAATGCGAAATTTGATTGGAAAATACCCAAATCTCCGGTTACACAATTTTTTTTTTTATAGAGCCTACCACAAGCCTGATAATTTTATTTTAAAAATTTAACATCTCCATCCGTACTTCTTGCCTCTGTAATTCTTCTAACCCTATTTTGTGGCATATGTTTACTGTGCTGCATGCAATGCAGTTAATTAATGCGACAACCTGATATGAGCAGTCGAGAGAGCCACATTTGTAATTTATTCTACACAAATAAAAATGGTAACAATAAAATAGACCTTCAGTGCAAGAATGGAGGTAAACTATCCCAATAACTCCATGATTTCCAAGTTTTTAAAATTTTATCTAATGCATTGGTATAAAATAAATATAAACATTGTTGAATTTAATTGTTAAGTTATTTTCTGTCACCATATAACTTACAAAATTCATACCTAATTTTCAATTCCTTGTTTAATTTCTACAGAAAATAACGAAAATTCAAATTTATTTTTAATAGTCACACACTTGGATCATATGGAAAAAGTTAAAATACATTTTGTTTAGACTAGTTTTCTCATTTAGGGTATTTTTTATCTTTCCTAGATTTTCTATCCCTATCTTGATTCTTTCTTTCTATTTTACAGTCTTCGACATTACTATTTACATTCTGAGTTACGTATTGTGGTTTCAGAAAATATAAGCAGTCTTTTCTTTTGGCATAGAAAATTTTTACCCCTCAGGAGTGTTAAACCACAATACCCCGTTAGCCTCTTTAAAAGTATACCCCTGTTCCTCTAAAACAGATGCAGCTAACAAGTTTCGCCTTAACTTTGGTGAAAACATATCAGATAGTACAATGTCACTTTTCTTGTTCTTAAACTGAACATACATGTTGACCGTACCGATAGCTTCAACTGGGCTCTCGATATCACCCACTGCTAGTGACAAAAAAGTACTTTTGTATTCCTTAAATTTCAAAAACATTTTAATGTTGTTGCAAAAGTGCAGCATAGCAGTGGTGTCAATTACCCAGCTGAGTCTATCGCTAGGATCCTGCACAGTATTCACTTCTATTTTAACAGAAGAGTGCACTTCAATTATATTATAAGAGCTAGTCTTAAATTTAGGGCAGTTTGACTTTAGGTGACCTTGCTTTCTACAAAAATAACACGGTCCTATGACCTTCTTAACTGGTTTACCAGTTTTACATACACTGTTATTTTTACATTTTACATTTGCATTATATTTACATTGAAATAAAAATACGGACGAATTTTGACTTATAGTTTCAGTCACTCCGGAGTTGCCGAATCTGGCATTCCTCCTCTGACAGCTCCTGTTGAATTTTGTCCAATATAAAGTCTTTATTGCTCCAGCGATAAATTTGCTGTATTATGGCTTAAAAGTCATCGAAGAGGTACCTAATGGCCTGGAATGCCACATAAACATCTTCCACTGAGTGATTAACGTCCTTGAGCTTGGTAACTGCTTTCTATAACATTGTGCAGAAAATGTCCACAGGTTCATCTGGCTCCGGATGCAGGTTGAAGAATTCATCGAGCAAGCGCACTAGGTTAGCACGAGTCGGCGCCTCGAAGTGTGCTTTTAGCTTATCCCACGCATCCGCTATATTATCGAAGATATCAATCAGCTCTCAGTAGTCAGATGACACATTCTGGAACAAGATAGCTAATGCGCGGTCCCTTCTGCGCACGTGCTCCTCATAGTCACGCTGCTACGTCTTTTCATCTACTGGTAATGCTGTTCGGTCCGCGGAAGGCCAAAAAGTATACTAAGCCAGAAAGCCTTCTTTTAAATCAGACGCCAAACTTCGTTTTATCGCCAGCGTGATATGATACTCGAAGGAGCGCTCTCTCTCTCAAGGTTACTATAGCAGCCACATCAAGAGAAGGACTCTCGCAATTTGGTTTATCTTTTTATTGGATATATAACTTACAATTTAGCAATAGAGACACGTTTTAAATGGTTTGTTTCTTAGATTGGAATTAAATTAATTCAATATTGATTAGATTAAAGAAACCGATATATAACTTATGATTAAGCAATATGGGCTTATCGCCGATATATAATTTACAATTAAGCAATATATAGACACTTTTTAAATGCATTATCTCTTAGATTAGAATTAAATTAATTCAGTATTGACTCAATTAAAGAATCATTTTATTATTTTCTAATGCTATTGTATAGAGGAACTTCACGGATAATCACGACATTTAGACGAAAAAATACACTTAAAGACACCATGAACACATTTCGAACATTTTGGGAAATATTTCCCATCAGTGTGTGTGTGTGTATCTGTGGGGTGCGAATGCACGTATCACTATGGCAATGCATATGTAGATGCATTCTGTAGAAAATTAGAAACAGGTAGAATATTTTGTAATAAATGGGATTAAAACATTATTCGAAATTAGATATATTAAATTAGAGAGAGTACGTACAGCCACGAAATTCTATATGTAGCTGCATTCTGAAAAAATTTGAATTAGGTAGATCATCATGTAATTAACGTGATTAGAATACGAGTGAAAGGGAGGGAGGGAGACACAGAGAGCGAGAGAGAAAGAGTGTGGTTGTGTGTGTGTCAAAATATAGTGTGATCAAAATATAGTCTGGTAACTGCAGGAGAGGTTGACCTTGCTTCGAACGAGTAGGATTCAAGGGCGCCCATAAAACTTATTCCTGAGATGGCCAAACTCAAGGATGGGAGGTAAATATCTATTAACTTAATACCTACATTTCTAACCTTGAACGTTCGCGGGAGTGAAAGTGCTCCCTCGCGCTCCCCTATGGGCGCCCATAGAACATTTTCCAGAGGGTAAACTCATGGATGAGAAGTACAATGTTGACTAGCTTGATACCTACATTTGTGACTTTGAACGCCCCTATGGACACCCATGGCTATAAGTGTTGAAGACCCAGACCATTTGACTGCTGTTTGAGTGGCCGGGAGAGATGGCTATAGCGCAGACTAATATAGTATCCTGTGGCTACAAGTGTTGCAGACCCAAACCACTCGACAGACCCAGAGGGCTTACAGCAGCTATTTGAGTGGTCGGGGTGGCTATAAGTGGGTAAAGCTGTAGACTTCACGGTAACTTTTGTGGGGTCTGGAAAGACTCCATTTTTCCACCCTTGGGGAAATCGAAACTCAACTCCGTTAGGTTCGTTTTGTCCTGAGGTTACTAGTATAAGCAGGGTTTTTTCAATGAGCGCCCATAGGGGAGGGAAAGGAGGCACTTGCGCTCCCCTGGACATTCAAAGTCCCAAATGTGGGGATCAAGGTAGTCGATATTGTACATATCATTGAGTTTAACATCTAGAAAAGTGCTATGGGCGCCCATGCTTATAGTTTCAACAACGGGACAGAACCTAACGGAGCTTAATATTTTTGTTTCTCACTCGAGGGTGAATAAAATGGGTGCGAGTGTCAAAAAGACTTTATCAATCAATGACTTTGAGTCCTTCACAGCTTAACCGAATTAACTTTTATTTTGTGCAAATATTGTATTTGAAACGATTATAACCGTGAAACTCAACATATCTTAAATCAAGAATATTAATTTCCCCAAAGGGACAGGAATTATCAAATAAATTAAACTTCATTTTCCAAGATATTAAATATTCATCAATTTGACATTATTTTTATTAATTTAGTGTCATTTTTGCCAATTTGAAAACATTTTAAATAAAATGTAAAGTTGACATTTTGTTAATTTATCGACAAGCATTACAGACAGACAGACAAACTAATAAATTACATTTGACGAATTGTTTGATGTCAAAATGCAAAACTATTGTGAAACAGTGTCTCGTGAATAAAACCTACCAGAATGATGCTAACACCGTTGTCACATAATATTGTACATGGAATGGAAACATATTACGGTAGTTAGCGCTGTTTTAATTTCATGTATTTTTTAAAATTTATTTCAAAAACGTGCAATATATCAAGAATGGTTCATGCTATTATCCCAAAGTTTATGTTATTCATTTTCTAATAAAAAATTAAATAAAAAATGATATTTTATGTAACAATATTAAAGGTTCTGATTTTTATGATGTTTTTCAAAATTTCATTTGAAAGTTTGGAGCTGGTTTCCAAATATTCGATTGCTTATAAAATCAATAGGCTTCCAGTATTCACTGATTGTAATAATCGAAATTTTTTTTGTTTGAAACGTTCCATCCGTTCGTTAGATATCGCATCCATTGACTCAAGGACACAGACACTAATATACATCCACACACACTAATACACATACACACACTAATATACATGCACATACTACATACATTAATATACATGCACACACACGCACGCACACACAGATATCACTTAAAAAACATTCGATTCGATTTCAGGGATGTTTCAACCAAGCTCTACTGTCGAAAACACAAAGTAGAATTCGAGTTTTCAACCTCATCATAATACTTTCCCTATACATTATATCAGTGTTTTTCAAATTTATTTTGTCATGAAACTCATTTGAAATTTAATTTGATGGTGGAACCCCAAAATAAGAAATATCCCCTGTTGTCTAAATTATGCATTAAACTTTTACATGTTTTTAAATTTAAGACAATTTACATGAAACTATCACGTCGCGGAATCCCAAGGGTTCCAAAAACTTTGAAAAGTCCACCTTGAAAAACGATGCATTATACTAGGTATGTCAGAAAAGTAATATTTATTGCTCCCACAAACCGAAAATGTCAAGCAAATTTCCTTAAAATGTCACAAATTTTGCATTTTTAAAATGACAAATGTTCCCTCCTTTTAAATAATCTTCAATTTTCGTCACTGATTGTTGTACAATATAAGTATTGAACAACATACGAATCCTACACATATATTTACTCCAAAATCTCGCATATAAACGTTTTATTCAAATAATAAATTATATATGTGGGTGGAACATTTCTTACACTCATTGCAAACAATCTGCGTGCAGTACAAAAAGGTCTTAAATACATGTATTTTCATAGTATTACTTTAAAACCAAAATGTACATAAAACATGATTTAAATAATGGGAAACAAATGTATCTAATCTGTTTTCATGAACAATATCGCGGATTAAAAACAATCGTCTTTCTCTCCGCTTTTGCAGGAGTTGCAAAAATAGTGTACCAGAACTGGCGATAAAACGATGTTTGGCGTGTGATGCAAGAGAAGCTTTCTGAATTGGTATACCTTTGGGCTTATCGCGTTCGGTCCACGTACCCGTAGCAGCCCTCTCCTTTTAGAGCGAACGAAATTTCGTTCCTCCATGTGGCGTAATTATCTCGTGATAATGCTACAATTTTGTTTGCCTCCATGGCAAGATAGTCTATTTGAAACGAACTGAACAATCCCTGCTGTTTACACTTTTACCGTCATGTAAATGGTGCCATTCGGGGACCCCGTTGATAGGATTCACAGCAATTTTTCCAGAACACAGTCACTTTTCACAGTTTGGAATGGGTATAATAAGGCCTTGATTCTGTTGTGGCTAGGGGCCTATAGCCTTTTGTTGTTGGTTATAAATGGAAATTTTAAAATTTAAGTGAAGCAGAGCAGTAGCATTTGATGTTAATGGTCAAATGAAACTTGACCATTAAAGATAATGAAATCACGTTCACAGGAAACGAGAATTGCAATGTAAACAAAACCAAGTTTGCAACATTTTTGAGTCAAAAGTGACTTTTGTTTTAAAATCTTTAAAAAATATTAGAAATTGAAATTGAGATTTGAAATTGATATATTTTTATTCGCAATTGACGGCTCTTTGCAGAGGAAGAAATTTAAAGATGACTGGCATTGGAAATACCCAAACTGACGGTATATGCAAAGGTGATAAATGTTCGTAGAAAAAAGCAATTCAAATTTAAAGACAAATCACTTTATTGTGATATGAATCCCTTTGCTATATAAGTTACACAATCTTCAGTAACTATGTCACAAAGTTAACAATATTTACATGTTGAGCTCTCAAGCTCAAGGAAAAGGTTTTCAGTATAATTCCTAACTAGACACACCTTTGGTACAGCAAGACGTTGAAAACACACAGGTAAGTAAAAGAAACATTTTAACTTACGAAAATTTCGTGCATTTCAGAATGCCACCATACACTGGTCATATGCTACGGCGAATTCTTTAAACTTTCATATTCGCGTTTCTCAGAGTCCACTACGCGGAAAACATGGCCTCTCAAAAACAGAGAACCATAAAAGCACAAGATCCACAATACAAAATATCAAACTTCCACATTCACAATCTACTGATCGATGCATTCGAACTAAACAGTCAAACAGACTCCAAAGTAAATTTCAACAGGTCTCTCGAGATCTCCACAGGCTACAACCTTTACAAGGTCTGATTGTCAAGTCCGTCTATCGGTCTACCGATCTATATGTTGATCTAGTCCAATCTGCAGGAACCAAAAATGTGTCTAGTATATATATCCAGCGAAGGGTGCGTTTCGGAACACAACCGTTGCCGGCAATGCCCTCTGGATATGCAAACCAGGATGCGTGCACAGTGAGAAGATGATTTGCATGATGAGCCTGCTTGTTTACATCGCGATTCATTCACGAGAACGGAAAAACCATTAAAGATAATGAAATCAAGTTCACGGGAAAAGAGAATCGCAATGAAAACAAAATCAAGTTTGCAACATTTTTGAGTTGAAAGTGACTTTTGTTTTAAAATCTTTAAAAAATATTAGAAATTGAAATTGAGATTTGAAATTGATATATTTTTACTTGCAACTGATGGCTCTTTTCGGTCGTGTGATTTGTTTTTTTCTACGATGTCTGGATGGTGGAGAAAAAAAGGGGGGGGGGGAAACGGTCTAAATTACATAAAACATTAAATAACAAAAAAAATAATTCAAATTTTAAAAATCGGTTAGTGTATAAGACACACAGACATTGCCTTTTATTATATAGATTACTTGGCATGGACTACAGAAGCACATAAAAGTAAAATCTCCAAAAAATTATCAGGCCTGTAGTAGGCTGAATAAAATGAAAATTGCCTCTATGTAGACATGGATATTTTCTGATCAAATTTTGCATTGAAAGTAGCTACAGATATAATGCATGTTAAGTACACACTGACTAAAATTTTACATTCCCAAAAATTTAACGTAGGCATAAACCACAGTTAAGTACAGAGCAGGGGTCCCATTTCAGCGCGAACCCGCGAGATTCTCGCGACATCCATAAAAAATCTCTCGTAAAAATTTAGACTGCGCGAGAATTTCTCTCTCTTCAGTTCCGGCCTAAAATTATTTTTTCCTTCAAATTGGATAACGAGAAATCCGATGCCCGATGACTAGAGATGCAGATTCGCGGTGGCCAGGTTGCCAGAAATGGAGAAGTCGCCATTTCTGGCGACTTCTCCAGAATCCGTTCAGTCCCACGGCGTCGGCGACCGGTAGATCGGGCCAATTGCTTCGCGATCGCATATTGCGATCAGTCGCCTCGTTACGAATCGCGGGCCGATTGCCGCGTGGTCGCGGGCCGCAATTCCGTAGCTACGTGTGAATCGCAGTCAATCGCGATTTGGGCACACTAAAAGTACTACGTGTTTCTAATTAGAGAGATATTTTATAGAAAACTATAGGTGTCTTCTTCGCTTACGCGGGTCGCAAATTCGGTCAAATAAAATTTTGCTTTTTTTTTTATAGGATTCTTTCACGGATTTGAATTATGCTCTTTCCGGGTACTTCCCGCATTTTTCATGTTTTGCTTGAGAAATTTTCTTCTTTCCGCGGACGAAAATCCTTTCCCCCGTACACATTATGTCTACAGGTTACAAAAATCCCGAAAATGTCGTGAAATTGGCCATATATGCCCCAAAAATGTTGCAAAATTTAAACAAAGCAACAAATTTTTTATTAGAGACATTCCTTTCTATCTGAAAATCTGTTTCTCCGCGATTGCGAAAACGGCGTTCTCATACGGCGATTCCCACAGTTTCTGGGGAGAGATGATCAATGAATATCTTTTTGCCATTATTTGCATCGATTGAATTTTTTTTATAATTATTTCGTTTAATATACAAAGAATAAAAACCAAACCATTTTTCCACCGTATTATTAATAAAATGAAGGGTTGTTTTGCAGCAGCATCACGAAAATCTGCATTTGTACGTGATCTTCGGTATACCTCGTTTAATTTGAAAAATATTTCCCAATTTTCCAATCTGTTTGCATCGACTACAGTGTTTATAATTATTTCGCGTTTTTTACAGAAAAATTATTTTACAAACGTATTATTTATGAAATAAAGGTCTATTTTAAAAACAAAAAGAAAAAAGTCGACACTTTTCAAACAAAATGGCTAAAATCACATGACTGGCTTGAGATTCAACAAAAGGACGATGCAACTCTTGTGTTCTGCAAGTTTTGTAAAAAATACAGAAAAAAAAATCCATTTTCAAACATCAAGTCAAAATTATTACCTAATTCTATTTGCCCAGTGAAATAGTTTTCGTTGATATTCGCCTTTGGCGATCAAAAATCATCAAGTTTTAATTGTTATTGCTGCATGAAAATTGATCATAAAATGATTTTAAAAAGCAAAATATAAAGTAAATACAGTCGGCCCTCAACTTTTGCAGTTTATAGACAAAAAAAATGTAAATTCGCATGCAAGTCATTTTACATGAAATAACCCATGTAGACGTTTTTATGTCAGCAAATAAAATCATAACGTAAGCATGGGGGAAGTCAGGAATTTGAGTATTTTTGCTAACAATTGGGGGGAAGGAGGTATAAAATTACCAAAAATGTGCTTACTTAATATTTAAACGACTCCTAATTAATTTTTAAAAAGAATGTTATTAAGAATGTTAAAAAAATGTAAGTTTTAAGAATTAAAAAATGTAAATGCCGAAGAATATGAGTTATAGTTAATGCTTTCTTCTTTATTACTTTCTAAATTAGCATGGTAAAAAAAAAAATGAAATTTTAAGTTTCTCTCCTTATGACAGAAAATCTCTCCCAAAATTTTCTGGAAGGAGAGAAATTCTCCCCCTCTTTTCCTGACTTAGTGGGAACCCTGGTACAAAGCAAAGCATGCATGCATGCACAAATCTCCTTTTCATTTTAACAAAAAATTATTCACCACAAAAAGATGCAATATCTCTAAACAAAAACAACTGTATTATTGTAAACCAATTCTACCAAATAATGAAAATCGTCAGCCGAAAAAAGAAATGAAATCACATATTTTAACACCATGTACGATTCCATCCAGGTGAGAATGTACTATCAAGACTTTCCATTTATAATTAGAATAAGCAAAATGCCAAAAGAGAATGAGGAAGGAAATGTTCTATATACCTTAGTTCTTTCCCTTGTTAATTAATATTGAATAAAGTTAAAGTTCCTTCAGTTGCAGTGTGGCAGTTCTCATACAGTGAAAACCAAAATCGTGACAAAGGGCCAAGGAATATGGAACCTTTCCTCATTCTTTTTCGGCATTTTGCTTATTGTAGTTTTAAATGGAAAGCGTTAATGAAACATTCCCACCTGGATGAAATCGTACTTTGTGCAAAAATAAGTGATTTCATTTTTTTTTTGTTAATGTTTTCGATTACTTAGTGAAATTTTTTTTAAATACAGTTGTTTTTGTTTAGAGATATCACATCTTTTTATGGTGAATATTTTTTGTTAAACAAAAGTGAGATTCATGCTTGCATGCTTTGAACTTAACTGTGGTTTATGTCTGGTTCAAATTTTTAGGAATGTAACATTTATTCGTGACAAAGTTAAAATACAATCTAAATTTTACAACTGAACTGGTAATTTACATAAATATATCAGAAAATGCAATCAATACAAAATTAAGTGTTAGGTAGCAAGGGAAAAAAATCCTTACCTTAGCAGCTGGTTGTACATCAAGGTGGCCATATATGCAAACAGTTTTCTTCTTAGGATCACTTCCTAAAGAACCCAATAAAACTGGAGGCAAAGGCACAACTTTGCCATCAGGAAAAGTTTGCTTACCTATATCCACTAGCGTTACACTGACACCTTCTTTTTCTAAATACTAGAGAAAGAAACAATACTTAAATGTAATTATAACTGAAAATACAATCACTGAAATAAAACAATTCATAAATTCATTCACTTTTCAGAGAAATTCAACATCCTGTTTGTTATCTGCATCAACCGCTGATTTTGGTACATATACATCAAAATTTTAAAAGCAATAAATATTTACAATTTTCATTAAATTTGTCAGATTTCATCAATTAAAATGAATTGGATATCCACAAAGTACAATATATGGTTTTAAATGGCTCTATTTTCTTACTCTCCATAATCCGTTTCCGTTGATTGGGCCAAAATTTTTCCTTAGCACCTTTCATTCCCAAATAAGCAATCAGGGTTAAGCTCTCAGGATTAATGTCCAGGTTTCACAGCTATACAGAAATACTAATTTAAGAATTACTTTTATATAACTGAGTTTTACTTTTGAGCGATGACAAATTACATTTTCGCAGTGGTTAAATACAATAGGTTTTGTTTGCTGTTGACATTCTGAAATATCATTATTCAACTGAAATATCATTATTTTCTGTAATTATAGTGCCTAAATAAGCAAATTGTTTGTACTCTTTTAAACTTCTCTTAACAACAACTACGAGATATTAGATATTAACACCAGTTTCTCTATCACAGGCAACAATCCAACATTTTGTTTTAGTTTCATTAGTCTTAAGTCATATTTTTTCTGCCTCTTCCTCAATTTGCTTAGAAGGAAACTCAGATCCACGGTAATCTTTTCCCAAGATGGTGTTTGTAAAAATGGTATGGTTGCAAGAATTCGGCCTTTAGCTCTTTTTCCACAGTCCCTTCTCCTAATTGAGCTGCCCATCATTGAAATGACTTTCGCATGAAAAAGTAAGCCTCTCTTTGTATCCTATTTAAGAATGCAATAAAGTCATAAATTCCCGTACCCTTATCCAGGTAAGTGAATGTCACAATGCAGAGCCTGTGGGAATGGAACATTAAATTGAATAAATCAGTTCAGTTTCAGCTCTCTGAAGTGAAAGAAAGTTTCGAACTGCTCGTCTGATGTCATATTATGCTGATGATTAGATTATTTTATTGGGAAATTTGCATAAATGTTAAAATAAAGTTTAGTTGAAAGTTGGAGTCAGCAGCAGAAATACTTTAACATTTATCAATAACACCAAATTGGCTATAAATTGGGAAAATTGATGTTAAAGACAATATAAGATTCCTGTTTATTGAATTGTGTTGTGATGTGATTGCATACATCGTTCTATAAGAAAAAAGAAATCTTCCACTTCAAATTAGGAGTAGGATATTTTATCTCCATCGTCAACTAGTGTTTAATGGTGAAATAAACATTTTTTTTATGTAAACATTTGTTTGGCTTTAAATAGCCCATGAAATTAGCTATACGAGTTCGTGAGTTACATGGGTTGGCAAAGTCTAATGAGTGGGAGGGGGGGGGGGGCCTATAGTTTATAAAAAAATAATTACAAAGCAACTTTTTATTCAAAATTTGGGTTACATCTTGAATGAAATTTCATGTCACTACTGAAAACCAAATATTTTTTTATCAGGAAGGGCTTAGTATAAGGGGGTCAACCCTCTCTGGCCATTGGCTGACTGCAGCCCTGTGATTCTGTCATGAGCTGACGGCGACTCTGAACTTATTCAAGATGAAATTTGAGCATTGCATATGGTAGAACTTTACAGTATCAATGGAGATCAATGAGTCTGTCAGCGACTCCTCCTCCCCCTCCACCAGCAGCTTAAGTCCTGGAATACACTAAAATAGAAACTAATAGACCAAATTTCACAAAATTTGGTAGATAAATCACTTGTAGGTTAACCTGGTGCTGATTAGATTTTGATACAATTTGGAAAAGAATAACCTGCATTTATTGCAAAATGGCCTGCAAAAATTGTTAAATTTAAAAATAAAAGACTACGTATGCTCACATATATCAATTAAATGCTTATTTTGTACGTAATTTTTGAAGACGAAAAAAATAAGGTGAACTCCATTATTTTAGGGCTAGCTGTTCTCGTGACATTTTAGCTTATTCACATTTTTGCTATTCCACCTTTGAAAATAAGTCCAGTTACCAAATGAAAAGAAAAATGGAATTAAAAGTGCAAATTCAGTGTCATTTAAAATGATTATTTCTGTTATTTTGTGTAATTAAACTCAATTTATTGAAGAAATAAACATAATGTGAATATGAGGCTGCAAGGAAAATCGTGTGCTGCCCACATCAATTTTTTTACTCCCCTTTTTCTAATCATGAGGATCCCATGTCCTTATTGAGTTGGAATTATCTCTGGAAGCAGAATTTTTTTTCAAATAACGAACATTTTTTGTTGTCCTTTCCTCTTTTTCCTAATGAATACAAAAGAAAATTGGTATTTTTCTCTTAGACTTGATGTGTAGGATTTTTAACACTTTACAACAAAATTGAAAAGTGTTTATGACTTTGTTCATTCTGTCTGTCTGTCCGTTAGCATGATAACTGCCGTAAAAATGACTTAATCAAAATGAAATTTTAGTATGTTGTTCAGACGGTCTGTAGGACCTATGGGAATATAAATGAATAATATCACCCAATTAGTTTCAGATTGAACCCGGGTTGAAAAAATGAAATACATTGAGCCCTATGGGACCTAATTTTTCAAACATTTTTTAAGCGGATTTAAAATTCACATATTGCTTCGAAAATTTTAGGTAATATTCAAATTGTTCCATAAAATATATAAAAAAATTCAGTGAAATATATTCAGTAGTTTTTTAAATAAAAATTAAAATAATAATAACACCTCTTATATGAAGCGATCAAGTGACCATGATATGAAAAGATCACGTGACCCACTTCAAAATGATATATGGCATCCATCTTGTCTCAAAATCGTGAGTTGAGACAAGTTCTTTTTAATTCATATTGAGCGTTGTATCCGTCCTAAAACTACTTTATTTTTGCTTAAATTCTGTGCATCTACATACTGAAACAACACAATGACAATACATTTGAGTTTAAATGCTCATCCAAATTTGATTATTTCTACAACGAAGCCTATTTTTCACCTATGTAAAATGTAAACAGTAAAATATGTAAAATGAGTTGTATTAGAATTGCTGTATTTCCTTAACACAAAACCATTTAGTTCATGGAGTCTGCATAGCTAATATGAATGAAATATTCATTGATTTTACAAAGAGCAGGACGATTTTTTTCGATGAAGTTTTACGCATAGAGTTTAATTACTTGTAGCTCTATGGTCTTAATTTTTAAATAAAATAAATTATTATAGTATTGTGATGAATGACATGAATGGGAAATTATTTATGAATGAAATGCTGCTTTTATAGAGGGCCAGGCATGTTATTTTTTCTATGACGTCATTTGAATGAATTTCAGTTGTTTTCAATGAAGTTTTCAAATATAATAAATTATCGTAGTATTATGATAATTCTAAAATTATTACTGAGGAATGTATCACATTTTAGAGATGTTTAAACCAGGCAATTTATATTTCAATGCCGTCATTTGAATGAAGTTCATTTTTTTCGATGAAGATTTAAGTTTTCAAATATAATAAATTAATTTAGTATTGTGATAAG
Organism: Amaurobius ferox; assembly: GCA_951213105.1. Taxonomy (NCBI): domain Eukaryota; kingdom Metazoa; phylum Arthropoda; class Arachnida; order Araneae; family Amaurobiidae; genus Amaurobius; species Amaurobius ferox. The sequence goes on from OX578135.1 coordinate 46,774,196, forward strand.
TTTTAAAATATTACCAAGGAATGCATTGCATTTTAGACATGTTTAAATAAAATTGCATTGAAGTTGGAAAGTGTTTCATAATCAATGCTTTAAGCATTATTGATCTCTCTTGTTTAATACTTCACTTGTATATTACTTCCCCTGCAATACATGGTAATGTGTAGGGAAAGTATTGGAATCGCGTCAAAAGTTGCAACTCAAATTTTCGAAAGATTTACACGTTTTGTAACCTCTAGAAGATGAAAAAACTATTTTTAATGTGACGTCTGTATGTGTGTCTGCGTGTTTATCTGGGCAATGTATGTGTCTGTCCACTCTAACTCAAAAACCAATGGGCCAATTTCATAAAATTTTATAGGTAAGTCACTTGTGGGTGACCCTGGTGCTGATTAGATTTTGGTATGATTAGGAAATTAAGAACCTGCCTTATTAACACTTTACAACAAAGTTGAAAAGTGTTTATGACTTTGTTCATTCTGTCTGTCTATCTGTCTGTCCGTTAGCACGATAACTGCCGTAAAAATGACTTAATCAAAATGAAATTTTAGTATGTTGTTCAGACTGTCTGTAGGACCTATGGGAATATAAATGAATAATATCACCCAATCAGTTTTGGATTGAACCCGGGTTGAAAAAATGAAATACATTGAACCCTATGGGACCTAATTTTTCAAACATTTTTTAAGCGGATTTAAAATTCACAAATTGCTCTGAAAATTTTAGATAATATTCAAATTATTCCATAAAATATATAAAAAAAAATTTCAGCAAAATATATTTAGTAGTTGTTTAAATAAAAATTAAAATAATAATTACACCTCTTATATGAAGAGATCATGTGCAGAGTTCCCCCCCAGGATTAAACAAGAAAGATCAATCATACATAAAGCATTGATTATGAAACACTTTCCAACTTCAATGCAATTTTATACAAACATCTCTCAAATGCGATACATTCCTCGGTAATATTTTTAAAACTATCACAATACTACATTAATTTATTATATTTGAAAACTTCATCGAAGAAAATGAACTTCAATCAAATGACGGCATTGAAATATAAATTGCCTGGTTTACACATCTCTAAAATGCAATACATTCCTCGGTAATATTTTTAAAATTATCATAACACTACAACAATTATATTTGAAAACTTCATCGAAAACAAATGAACTTTATTCAAATGACATCATCGAAATATAAATCATCTCTATATAAAAGCAGTATTTCATTCATAATCATTTTTCCAATCGTTTAATTCATCACAATACTATAATAAGCTATTTTATTTAAAAATTTGAAAAATTGTTATCTACCATATTTATTTTAAAATGTGAAACCTTTCTCATATATAAAATAATTAAACTCTTGGAAAGATATTTATTATATAATATATTTCTTTTTTCTTTCTGGAGGTTATAACAAGAGTCAGAATTTAATTAAATTTGTTTTTCTCCCTATATTAAATAATTTTTATTTAAAAAACTACCTAACATATTTTACTGAAAATTTTTTTTATATATTTTATGGGATAAGTTGAATATTTCCCAAAATTTTGGAAGCAATTTGTGAATTTTAAATTCACTTAAAAAATGTTTGAAACATTAGGCTCCATAGGATTCAATGTATTTCATTTTTTCAATACGGGTTCAATAAAAAACTAATTAGGTGATATTATTCATTTATATTCCCATAGGTCCCACTGACCGTCTGAACAACATACTAAAATTTCATTTTGATAAAGCCATTTTTACGGAAGTTGTGCTAACAGACGGACGGACAGACAGAATAAACAAAGCCATAAACACTTTCAACTATGTTGTAAAGTGTTAAAAAGGTCAGGGTGCTGTTACCAGAAAAAGGGCACTTAGAAAAAAAGGGCACATATTTTTTATATGAATAACATTTATGCTTGGGATTTTTATGATGAAAATCAGAGCATTGCAATACAAGAAAGATCAATCATGCTTAAAGCATTGATTATGAAACACTTTCCAACTTCAATGCAATTTTATTTTAACAAGTCTAAAATGCAATACATTTCTCGGTAATATTTTGAAACTTATCACAATACTGCATTAATTTATTATATTTGAAAACTTAAACCTTCATCGAAAAAAATGAACTTCATTCAAATGACAGCATTGAAATATAAATTGCCTGGTTTAAACATCTCTAAAATGTTATACATTCCTCGGTAATAGTTTTAGAATTATCATAATACTACGATAATTTATTATATTTGAAAACTTCATCGAAAACAACTGAAATTAATTCAAATGATGTCAGAGAAAAAATAACATGCCTGGATCTCTCTATAAAAACAGGATTTCATTCATAACTTTCTCCTATTCATTTCATTCATCACAATACTATAATAATTTATTTTATTTAAACATTTTGTTTAAGACCATGGAGCTACAAAAAATTAAACTCTATGCTTGAAACTTCATCGAAAAAAATCGTCCTTCTCTTTATGAAATCAATAAATATTTCATTCATATCAGCCATGCAGACTCCATGGACTAAATTATTTTGTGTTAAAAAAATACAGGAATTCTAATACAACTCATTCTATAAATTTTGCTGTTTACATTTTACATAGGTGAAAAATAGGCTTAGTTGTAGAAATAATGAAATTTAGATGAGCATTTAAACTCAAATACAGTAGGTGCCGCTTAATGTGATCGCTTTGGGACAGATGCTATTTGATAACAATAACCGATTGATAACAATAAACAAAAGGTATCAGAAACATAAAATTTTGATTTTAAAAGTTAATATTTACTGTATTTTTGCAGCTACTACAAATTTAAAAGACAACGATTCACTCAAACACTGTTTTAAACAAATCGTTAAAATAAGTCAATTAAAAAAAGTCTTCCAAAGTTGTCTGCCTTGTATTTTGTCTCAGCAAATTATTTATAAAACTTTCATACCTGTACTGTTCGCGAAAGTCCCTAGCAGTGCCTCTGTGATGTAGTGTTGGCAGGTAGGAGAATGATTTTGATATGCTTTAATGTGACATTTGAATCGTGAGCTCTGCAGTTATCGATGAGTACGGCGATATTGTGATCTAATTCTTTGTCACACTTTAGAAGCCATTCGCTGAATAGAGCAATTGTCATCCACACTGTTTTATTGACAGCATAATCAACAGGCAATTTTTTAACATCCTTAAAGCATCTCGGCTTTTTGGTTTTTCGTTGGAGTACAGTTATGCGTCCTTTTGAAAGTTTACATCCCTTAGAGCTCTCGTTTTTGAACAGGTACGTATGTTCTGGCAAGACACGAAAATAAAGCCCGGTTTCGTCAGCATTGTAGATGTTTTCGGGTGAATAATCAGCGATTATTTTCGGCCATTCATTGGAAATCCATGCCAAAAAGGGCCCTCTTTGGGGTTTTGGGGATTCTCCCTTTGCGTTTACGTATATGTAGTTTGGATTTTTTGTTGAGAGAATAAAAAAAAAAATTCAAAAATGGTGCACGAACGACGAAAGTGAAGTGATAAAGTGATAACAATAAACGAAGGCGCTGATTACAAAAACCGATTTTTTTAACATGTGTTAATATACAAGCGTTCGGGACTTCGCGATTCTGATAACATTACACGAATGATAACATTATCCGCGATCACATTAAGCGGCACCTACTGTATATTCTCATTGCGTTGTTTCAGTATGTAGATGCACAGAATTTAAGCAAAAATAAAGTAGTTTTAGGACGGATACAACACTCAATATGAATTAAAAAGAACTTAAAAAAATCACGATTTTGAAACAAGATGGATGCCATATATCATTTTGAAGTGGGTCATGTGATCGTTTCATATCATGGTCACGTGATCGTTTCATATAAGAGGTGAAATTATTATTTTAATTTTTATTTAAAAAACTACTGAATATATTTTGCTGAATTGTTTTTTTATATATTTTATGGGAAAATTTGAATATTTTCTTAAACTTTCGAAGCAATTTGTGAATTTTAAATCCGCTTAACAATTGTTTGAAAAATTATGTCCCATAGGGTTCAATGTATTTCATTTTTTCAACCTGGGTTCAATCCAAAACTAATTGGGTGATATTATTCATTTATATTCCCATAGGTCCTACAGACCGTCTGAACAACATACTAAAATTTCATTTTGATTAAGTCATTTTTACGGCAGTTATCGTGCTAACGGACAGACAGACAGACAGAGACAGAATGAACAAAGTCAAACACTTTTCAACTTTGTTGTAAAGTGTTAAAAATGTAAACACTTGTCGTGTATACCTCCAAGTCTAATAGACAAAAATGTAAATATATTATCTTGTTTTGTAGGAAATAGGATCCATCTTGTGAATATATAAAATTAATTTCAATTTTTTAATATTTTGAACTTGTTTTTTGAAAAAATTAAAAAAGTATCTGTCCGAGTAACTCATTTTTTTTCATTTTGCTTATTTACACTCGAAATATCTTCAAAACCATAAAAGACAGATATAAATAGTAAGGGATAAAAATATGTAGTATTCAGAAATTTAGTTGCTAAATCTATAATCATATTTTAAAAATGTACTTATAGTTTTTGAGTAATCATTTTGTCGTGTTGAAGAAGAGTGAAAATTTCCCCTTTTTCAAGTTTATAATGTTATCTCAAAAACTAAACCTGTAAACAAATATGTAAGAATATAGCTCTTTGAAATCCCTACAAATGTATATAATTGGACTTTGGATGAGCTCCTTGTTTGCGAAGTATAGTGGTCATAATTTCGATATTTTAGTATTTTAACCTGGGTTTTCTAATGTGTGGGAAAGCTGTAATTTACTATATAGTAAATTACAGCTTTCAACATTATATAATGTTACTATTGTTTCAGCTGAATCTGTGAATCTTACTCCTTGGTGAAATATTTGTGCATAAGTATGAGATAATTTTATTTTGTTTAAAAAATTAGAGCATTAAATGAACTTGGAGATTCTAAAAATGTGTACTGATTGGTTAGGTTTGAACAAAAGAAATGAAAATATACATATTCAAGTACATATTTATGTACCGCCAGGCAAGTTTATAGATTATAAGTCAGGTTGATTTCAGGTCAGATAAGTTTAATTTATATACTGAAAAACAAGTTTGTAAAATAATTTTATATTTTAATTTTAACCTGAAGTCTATGGTTGAAGCATCCAGATAAAATCATTGTGAAAACTAAAGTACTAACTAGCTATAAACAGTTAGCAAGTCATTTGTAGCACTTTGAAATCCTGTAAGTAATATAAATGAGTCTGAAAAAAATCGAATAGCTTTATTGAACTTTACTGAAGTTTTATTTTACAAAATGTTATTCATTCAAAACCATTTTGGCTTCATCGGACTGGAGCCACCACCACTAAGGTATGAAAATGTTTCTTTTGTTGAGAACAAATTTATCATTGAATAAATGCTATTTTTACATCAAATGCAATTATAGTCTTGAGCAATTGGGTTTATTAGCAATTACAATTATTGAAGTTATATAAATTTAGAGTTTATTAAATTTAAAAAGGAGAATATTAAATTTTGAATTTTAGTATTTTCTCATTAGTCAATGAGGTTTGATGATTTTAAGGGATAAGATATATTTAAACACTGAAAATATTTGTTAATTGCATGTTGTTATATATTGATTACAAAAAAAAGGCCTGCTTTAAATAACTAAAAAAAATTCCAGAAAGCTCCATAAAATCACCGTATAAAGTTTTGAACTATGAACTATGAATTATGTTAATCATTATTCCACGGAGCAGTTATTAATAGTGCAAGCAACGTACGTTCATGTGTCTGCGCAGCATTCGTATCCTTAGCAGTAAACTCGCGTAGAGGGCGAGTACGCGAACGAAAACTACTGCATACGTCACTAAAGCGGGCGTATCGTTATTAACCTTTTCGCGACGGTTGGCACACCCGCGTGCCGGCTGCGAACTTGCATTCAAGGACGTACAGCACGCACTGGTGCCGGAGAGAACTTTACCCTAAACGCCGAGTGGCACGTATTGGTGTTTCTACGTGGAATGTTTTCATTTGAATTTATTTGTCCACTAGATGGCGTTAAATGCCCGTGGAAGCAACTTAAATGTATTTTATAGATGTTTGACCATGGCACAAGGAGAATCCAATGAATTATTTCTCCATTTGGAGCAGGGTTGGGGGGGGGGGACATGGTTCTGTAAAGTAAACAGACAGCTCACTTCTCGCAGCATAAACAATTTTATAATCGAGTTCTGGGTCTCGTTCTGATTTTAGCTTTTATTGATTTCGTTGCTGAATTAGAGGAATATAAGAGAGTATTTTTTGGGGGGTGGGGGAGGGGGGGTAAAGGAATGTGCGGCAATGAAATGATTAGGTTATTTCGGATAAAAGTATGGCTGGTTTGAAACGTTTTCTTTCTGTGGAAGAATATACGCATATGGTAAACGAACCAGACAGTAATGAAAGTGCTGCATATAGTGAAGATTCGTAGATGATGAATCTGAAAATGAAATTGATTCTTCAGATTCTGAGCCTACTATTATTGCAACGCCGCCAGCTTCAGTTGCTGTTTTTTCGAATGATGTTTGGACGTATGATTTGAAAGATCTGAATTCTTTGGAGTTTCTGAACATACCTGGAATAAATCACAAAATATCATGCCGTCTAATTTAGATAAGGAACTTGATTTTTTTAGCATATGTTTTGATGATGAACTAGTAGAATTTATCGTAAAAGCAACTAATGAGTTTGCAAAGACAAAATGGGAGAAAAATCTCCTCTCTCTTTCCACATCGAAGACTCCACCTAAATGCATTTACAACTGTGACAGGAAATGTATTTACACCTGTGACAGGAACTGAAATGTATTTTCACCTGTGACAATGTATTTACACCTGTGACAGGAAACAAATTTCATGTGTTTCTCGCACTAGTAATTTTGACGAGCATTGTCAGAAAACCAATCTTAAAATGTATTTTTCTAAGAATCCAATTATCAGTACTCCTTTTTTTAATTCAGTTATGGTGTCGCGATCGACTTATAGGAATATTACGTTACCTTCATTTTACTCTTGATAGTAATGCCCATAAACTAGATAAATTGAAACCTGTGTTAGATGCATTAGTTTCAAAATTTAAATCTATATACACTCCTAGAAGAAATGTGTTCATTGATGAATCTTTGTTCTCATGGAAAGGAAGGTTGGGATTTCGTCAATATATCCCCTCGAAAAGGTCCAGATATGGAATAAAAATATATAAATTGTCAGAATCGGAATAAGGCTATAAATGGAATTTCCTTGTGTATACTGGAAAGGACACGGAATTATCAAGCTCTGATGGTGGGTATGGAGAACGCGTTGTGAAAACATTTCTAAATGAACTTTCAGGAAAAGGATATACTTTGTATTTAGATATATTTTTTACCTCTCCTGTACTTGCAAAGTATTTGTTGCCTAAGAATACACATATATGTGGTACAGTTTTAAAAAATCGGAAGGACATGCCAAAGAATAATCCATCTGTACCTAAAACATATATACACTAAAATTTTTAATATTTGGATAAAAGAAAATTTATATAAAAAATATACATCAAATAGAAAATAAGTATTTCCTTTCTTCCTGAAAAAAGTAGAATGCTGTGTTGAACGGGTGATTTTTAGTGAATTTTTTTCGAGAGTTAAGCTTAGCGCAAAAAATTAGACGTCTTTCGAAAAAAGTTCAGAAACAAAGCGCTCCGTCCTTTGGGCCATGGCGGTTTCGGAATGCCGCCATCCCGAAAGGGTTAAATGAGCTTGATTATTATTGTTATTGCATGCGTTCGCGGAGCGGGTCAAAGACGAGTCTGCTGATATAAGAGGGAGTTATTTTGTGTTTTAAATCTGCAATGCGGATGTCGTGCAACGGGCTAATCTGTTAATCCATAAACCCGCATAGTGCACATGTTCATAATAGGGTTGCACCGAATACCGAATACCGAATATTCGGTTAAAATTCTAACCGAATATTCGGTTAAATTTTTTAAAGGTAATATTTCTATTTTATGCCAATTTAAAATAGAAAATGTTTCTATTTTGTGCCTTTTATAAATGCATTTACATTTAACATCTTAAATTTATTTGCATTTACATTAAGTATAATTATTAATTTAAAATAAATAAAAAATAAAATAAATCATTCCAAAAGCAAATTAATATAGTAAAATAGTAAATGGCTACCTAATTTGGTTTATGTTTATCTGCATAAATTGATAATTGATAGTTAATTTCTAATATGTGATAATCATATGGCTTCATATTATGTTATAGAGAATCTTGCATTTACCTTACATACAAACCCAAGTTGCTTAAAATATCATTACAAATTAGAATTACAATTTATTCAAGTGAATTTTTGCTATCTTAGTCTCTTCTGTACTGTAACTGATAAATAATTTTATCAAAATTGAAACTGAGCAGTCAAATTCAAACATTGCCAAATCATTTTTCTTTTTAAAGTGCAAAGGATACTTTGCCAGAATGTCCAGCCATTCTTTTTTAAGTTGTTGTCACACCTGGTCTTGCGAACTACAACAGAGTAGATACTAATAGATAACTAAACAGTTACAGACAGGTGTACCCACCCTGTGACAAAAGACTCAACAAAGTAATCTTCTCTTCAGAAATCATGAAAGAAATTAGAAGGTTTGACTACAATGGGGCCACACACAGAGAAATTCTTTGGTTATCTTATTTGACACATTTTAATGGATACAAAGGAACACCAATGGCACCCTCAGTATCTTATCTATCTCTATCGAAATTAAAATACTGCAAAATTGAATATTCATCCAAGTGTTTGTTTTGTATATTAATCACCTTCACCTTTTTTTAATATTGGTGAAATGATAATTGATTTTTTTTTAGCTGCATATTTTATAAAAAATTAACCATTATATTTTTGAACACGTAATATTAAGAGTTTTATTTTCTGGTTACTGTTTCATATTTAAATGAGTTAGTAAGGTTAAGGTGTGATAAGATTTAAGAAAAATTGAAAAAAAAAATTTAATATCAGAGTGTTTTCTTTTACATTAAAATTATTTTAAATGTGATAATATTGGTAAGTAAAATTTTGAATTAATTTTGTACTATGATACTATAACTTTCATTTATTGTATAAAAAATGTGCTTTACCAATTGTCGAATATTTTAATTTTGTTTTACTATTCGGTTAGGCCGAATATTAAAGTATTCGGCCGAACCGAATATTCGGTTTGACTGCCGAATAGGCAGTATACCGAATACCAACCGAATATTCGGTGCAACACTAGTTCATAACACAATGTCATAAGATTTGCATGCGTCTGCACAGGGTATATATCGTTATTGCGTGCGGATTACATACACTAGTTAAAAGAAGGTGCTTAATTTTGCAAATCCACTATGTGAATTAAATATATGTCGAATCGTTATTGCATGGAGCGGAGTTACTGTTATATTATACATAACGCGTGCTGCATCCGTCTGTGTAGTAGTCGGGCCAAGACCATTCATACAAATTTCTGAGTTACCCTTCATATTTCCTTTTCCTCTTTTGTGCATTCTTCATGTCTTCTCCTCCCTCAAACAATTATTGGGGGGCCCCATCACTTGAGTAGTGTCCGACCCTTCTTATGGACGGTCGTGGTCAGATACACAGCCAATAGCTATTGCATGACCTGCATTGGGAGTAAATCCGCTACGCGAATTAAATATATCCGTGCAGCCCACATATCATTATTGCATGGAGCGGAGTTTTCATTATATCGTATATAATGAAATATGAAGGGTTCCCCTTCATATTTTATTTTCCTCTCGTGCATTTTTCATGTCTTCTCCTCCCTCAAAAATTGTTGGGTAGTCCGGGTCCCACCAATTGGTGTCCGATCCTCTCTAAGGGCGGCGGTGGACAAATACACAATCGATAGCTATTACACGAAATACAAATGGGAGTACTCTTAGCCATGACTTTCACGCGTAGCGGAGATACGCAGTCTACAGCAAGAAAGCATATTAAGAGAATTTTCAAAAAGCGACTAGGCTGGTAGCTAAAGGCAATTAGTAAACAATATAAAGAAAATAAGCTATCCCATATTTCATTCAAGCCCTCTAAAATCATCACGCTAATCTAACAACTTTTCTCCCCCACCCTTTCTATCATCCTCCGGTTTCGACTGAATCGGCAGAATCAACGTAAACATCTTCCTGCAAATGGCGCAAAGAACCCCCAGTCCTGAAATCTATATTTTTAAATATTTGTTTTAGAGCAAATCTGCTTACAGGGTTTACATTTATAGAACTTTATAATTCAAATGCATATCAAACATGAAATAATTTAACAAAAATTTAAGTTGAAAAAGAAAACTGTTTTGAAAATTTTCATCAGATGGAAGAAGGAATGTACATGCTTAATATTCCCTTTTCCATTTTGTTTCTTTTAGTGGAGGAAAGAAGTGATATGGGACTGTCAATCCTCTTTTTATTGGCACTAGATCACCCTTTTCTTTCTTTGAAGGAGGAGGGAGTGGGGGGGAGATAGACATGATCAAAATTTACAGTAATGAACGCAGAGAAAGAGCTCTGGGACTTATCCCAAGTCATACAAGAACTGGTTGATTTTCGTTTAAGGACAGATATTGCTCTTTTAACAAAAGGCTAAGCAGGGGATCTGATCTGCTAACAAAAGGACAAGGAGGGCGCTCTTCTCATACAAAAAGGCAAGGAGGGCGCTGTTCTGGTAACAAAAGGGCAGGCAGGGCGCTGCGCCCTTCCAAAAGTGCCTGGAGGAAACTCTGATCCCGTGACCCACTTCAAAATGAAATATGGCATCCATCTTGTCTCAAAATCGTGATTTTTAAAGTTATTTTTAATTCATATTGAGTGTTGTACCTGTCCTAAAACAGCTTTGTTTTTGCTTAAATTCTGTGTATCTATATACTGAAACAACGCAATTACAATATATTTGAGTTTAAACGATCATCCAAATTTGATTATTTCTACAACGAAGCCTATTTTTCACTTAAGTAAAATGTAAACAGCAAAATATGTAGAATGATTTGTATAAGAATTGTTGCATTTCTTTAATGCAAAATTTAGCTCATGGAGTCTGTATAGCTGATATGAATGAAATATTCATTGATTTTACAGAGAGAAGGACGATTTTTTTCGATGAAGTTTTAAGCATAGAGTTTAATTATTTCTACCTCCATGGTCTAAGTTTTTAAATAAAATAAATTATTATAGTATTATGATGAATGAAATGAATGGGAAAATGTTTATGAATGAAATGCTGCTTTTATAGAGAGAGCCAGGCATGTTATATTTCGATGGCGTCATTTGAATAAATTTCAGTTGTTTTTTATGAAGTTTTCAAATATAATAAATTATTGCAGTATTATGATAATGTTAAAACATTACCAAAGAGCCAGGCAATTTATATTTAATTGACGTCATTTGAATAATGTTCATATTTTTCGATGAACTTTTAAGTTTTCAAATATAATAAATTAATGTAGTATTGTGATAATTTTTAAAATATTACCGAGGAATGTATCGCATTTTAGAGATGTTTAAATGAAATTGCATTGAAGTTGGAAAGTGTTTCATAATCAATGCTTTATGCATGATTGATCTTTCTTGTTTTACGAAATGGCCTGCATTCACCAAAATCTACAATAAAAGACTGTATGCTCAAATGTAGTTCAATACACTTTTTATAACTATAATTAAACTGTAATATTAATTGGTACTGAAATAGTTAAAGAATTAACATAATAAACACAAATGATAAATAGCAGATATTTTACCTTAGCTGCCCAATGAATCATATTTACAACTTCGTCTCTTGTATCTGCCCATCCTGATACGCTTTTAATGGCAACTGCCTCTTTTAAATTGTCAATATAGTCTTTCTTATGATCATCAATGTACCTATGCAAAAAAAAAAATTCCAAAATATAAGTAAATCTTACTTGATAAGACAGAATTTACAATAACAAACATGTAAATGCAAATGGGTATGTAACTTTTGCCATCTATATTATTTAAAATTTGATACCATTTCTGTTTCCCAATACTTTCATAAAATCTATTTAATCAATTTTTTGTATGAGAGGTTTTAGTATGCTAATTTGCTCCAAAATATTTAAAAAATGAAGAACACACTTCAATTTAAGTTTCTTTATGTTCAGTAAATATTAAGAAAGTCATAAAATATACCCACTCCTTGATGTGAACCACAGACACAGCAAAGATCTTAGAGGGGGGGTTATTACCAAATGTGAACGGTTTACAATGCTAGATTTCATTTTTGAATATTTACTCTATAGAGAATTAATGTAATTTTTCTGCCAAACGGATGATTATGACTTCCTCTTCAATGCCACAGATGTGAACATCTTACATTATTCAAAACAGGGATTGGTGAGCTTAGCAAACAAGGGACAGTGCACTAGTTTAAAAAATTCTAGAAAAACTATTCTAGAGATGCTTTATGTGCAGATATGAAATTTTGTTTATATTTTGTAACTGATTTTCAGAAAAGGAATTCTATTTAACCCTTTCGCGACGGCGGCATTCCGAAACTACCGTGGCCCAAAGGACGGAGCGCTTCGTTTCCGAAATGTGCCCAAAAGAAGGCTATTTTTTTGTGTTTAGCCTAACTCTCGAAAAAACTCACTAAAAATCACCCGTTCAACACAGCATTCTACTACTTTCAGGAATAAAGGAAATTCTTATTTTCTATTTGATGTATATTTTTCATACAAATTTTCTTTTATCTAAATATTAAAAATTTTAGTGTATTTAAAATCAAATGATTAGGGTCTGATGGGGTAAAATGGGTAGTCAAACTATATTGTTTCACATTTTTAAATTTTCAAACATATTTACAGTTTTCAAAACTACAGATGATTGTTTGATGTCTAAATATTTTCCGCACACTATATTTCTGTCTATAGTTTGTTTTATGTGAGTGGCAACAGTAGAAACCCTTCTGCACAGTTTCATGCCACATGTTAACTGATTAAACTTCATCTTGCAGCTCAGAATCTTTGATAAAATTATATTCTACTGACCTCATTGCATTTATTGAACACTTCTATTACTTTTCTAAATTACAAGTAAAAAATTATTTTTTGTTTTTGCTTTGTTTTTTCAGATTTCATAAATGGGGTAAAATGGGTATAGTGTTAGGCTTACTATATGCAGTGCAGTTATTCAGATACAAGTCTTGAGCTGGCTGTTAGAGATGTTGATAATGGTAAACCGATATACAATGCTGCTAATGAATACAAAATTCATTACGAAACTTTGAGAAGATGGGTGGTAAAAAATTCTTCACGTAAGGGATCTGGAAGATCAAGTCTTCTCATTGGAGGAAGAAAATATTATTGTGCAGGCATTAAAATTTATGGCAAGGTGCGGTTATCCCCAAGATCGGAAAGATCTAAAATTCATTGTAGAGAATTTTGTTAAATTATTACCCATTTCTAGAGCAATTCCTTTTTCAAATGGTATACCAGATGCTGATTGGATTCGAAATTTTGAGAAGAGGTGGTCGAAGGAGTTAGGGAATAAGAAGCCAGAATTGCTGACGAAAGCAAGAGCATGGCTTTGACACATTCTTGTGTGAATAGCTTTTTTAATACCTATGAAGCTTTATTGAAGGAAAACAATCTAACAAACAGCCCCGAAAGAATTTTCAATTTGGACGAAGCAGGCCTTGACACTGAGTCTCAGAACTGTGGAGTTTTTGTTGCTAAAAATTCTCGCACAGCATATTTAAAATCTGCAACATGTGGCAAAACCATATACACAGTGCTTTTTTGTGTTTCTGCAAATGGGAAATACATGTCACCATTTACAGTTTACAAAAGCTTTCATTTGTATGACATATGGACTCGTGGTGGACTTCCTGGAGCTATATATGGCTGCACAGATTCAGGCTGGATGCACGATACAGTTTTTGAACAATGGATGAAAAACTTTTCAAAGTATGTTGAGCCATTACAAAAACCTGTGCTACTCATCTATGACGGCCATGGAAGTCATATGACTATGACGTACGAGACCATTAGACATGCCATGGAAAAACAAATAATCATCTTGTATTTACCCCCAAACACAGGTCATGCCCTTCAACCATTAGATGTTGGTGTATTTTCACTGTTGAAAAGAAAATGGAAAGACGTTCTGAAGCTATGGTTTTGAGAAAATCACCTTTAGAGTGTGACCAAAGCTGTTTTCCCTTACCTTTTAGGTAAACTTTTTGAAGACATGTCAGTAAAAATATCATCAAAGGCTTCAAAGGCAGTGGAATTTATCCTCCTAATCGTGAAGCGGTAGTACACAGAATTACACCATCAACAGATGACGTTACTGAAGGTTCTTCATCTATCTTTAGTGTAATGCCTCATGTTCCTGTTGTTTCAAATGAATCAATGCCATTAACCTCTCAACACGACGTTCCCATATCACCTATGCCTATAGAAGAAGGCTTATCTTCAAGTTCAATGATTGTCTCTCCTTATAAGGATTTGAAAGCTACCATTTTATATGCCATATCACCAAAGCCTTCTAGTCTCACAATGAAGTGCATTACAAATTCAAAATTGAAACGAAAGAGTGTTCAATCAAAAACGGGTGAAGTTTTGATATCTGAAGAAGTCATGATAAGATTGAAAAATGAATCTGATAACCGAAATGCTAAAAAAGTAAAAACAAACAAGAAAAGTTCAAACGAAGTTGAAATTAGATCGGAATGCATAGAAGATATTTCCATAGTAGATATATCTGTGGGTGCATGGGTAAAAGTAGTGTATTTGGGGAAAAAGTGAAAATAAGAATTCATTAGCAAAGTTATGGCCACTGAAGGACATATGTATGAGGTAAAATTCTTGGAGAAATCTAAGATCGGCAAGTTTTATGTTTTTCCCGAGGCTGAAGATACAGACTTTGTTAAAAAGAAACAAATAATACACACCTTAAATGATCCAACATTTAATAATCAGGGACATTATGTTTTTGGTAAACTTTAAACATTTATAACTACTATTTTTTCACTCAAAGAGTGAGATGATAGGATTTTGTCAGGGAAAAAACGTTGCTAATACACATTTGCAATGAAGCGAGATTCATTATTAAATTTCACATGTATTAACTTCAATTTCATATTAAAAAAAAAGTTTAAAAATTTTTAATGGCTTACTACTTTTTTTTTCATATATCATTATGTAATCTTTGGTAAGTGTATTAACTTCAATTTCATATTAAAAAAAAAGTTTAAAAATTTTTAATGGCTTACTACTTTTTTTTTCATATATCATTATGTAATCTTTGGTAAGTGTATTTATTTTGCAGTTTTCATTGTTAAATTATTGTATACCCATTTTACCCCACACTATACCCATTTTCACCTGCATGGGATAAAATGGGTATAGCAAACATACAGTTGTGAAACCTTTCCTTGCAGACAAAATTTTATAGCCTGAAAATTGTGCATTTTCATTCCCATAAAATGCAATGTAAAGAAAAACCAAAAAAAGTTTGAATTGTTAAACATTTACTAGAAAATTTTAACTGAACATTAAAAAACAATGAATTTTATACCCATTTTAACCCATCAGATCCTACTTACCTTGATTAAAATAGTTATCAGTTAATCAGAAAAAATACTGAAATGATGGTAATGGAATATTTATATAGCTAATAGAAATTATGTACATATATACACAAGAAAATAGCGTAGCTATTTTCATTAATTAATACACCTTTTGCGTATGGTATATTTCAAAGCAAGTACCCACGCACAGACCAACATTGCAATCTTTGCATTCATAATAAGTCGTTATGCGCTTTCCTTTGCCTTTTGTAGTTTGCGAGCAAAATATACATCTTCTTCGGAGGTCTTTTTTACCTGTATCAGAGCACAATTTTGGAAAATGTCTTCCAGTTAGACGGAGAGGAGAGGGGATGAGATAACTACTTCTACTGGACTGTTCAGGGGTAAAAAACATTTCAATAAGTTGCTCTATGAAATGAAGACGAAACTGCAAGATTGGGGATTTTTTCCCTTTCTTATTGTCAAAAAGACTGAGCATTCAAAAATGCAATATCTAGAAAGCCAAAAAATAATTTTCTGTACCATTTGATAGTTTTTCTATAAGCTGGAAAATGCGTTAGAGATGCATCCCCAATACCCACCCACCCCATATATTTGTTATATTCCAAAATACAATTTGGTTTTAAAATGTCTTCGGATGTTTTCCGGTCTTTCTTTCCAGAATTTTGCCAGTATGAAGAGTTGTTAAAATTAAGACATCCTTCTTTTTATCTTTGAATAAAATGGCATTCACACCATCCTTTTACACTGCTGCAATTTCTCCTTTGCGTAGAGGTACAGATGGAAAATTCTTTGGCATGTCCTTCCGATTTTTTAAAACTGTACCACATACATGCGTATTGTTAGACAACAAATACTTTGCGAGTACAGGAGAGGTAAAAAATCTATCCAAATACAAAGTATATCCTTTTCCTAAAAGTTCACTTAGAAGTGTTTTCACAACACGTTCTACATACCCACCATCAGAACTTGATAATTCCGTGTCCTTTCCAGTATACACAAGGAAATTCCATATATATCCTGATTCCGATTCTGACAATTTATATATTTTTATTCCATATCTGGACCTTTTCGAGGGGATATATTGACAAAATCCCAGCCTTCCTTTCCATGACAACAAAGATTCATCAATGCACACATTTCTTCTAGGAGTGTATACAGATTTAAATTTTGAAACTAATGCATCTAACACGGGTTTCAATTTATCTAGTTTTTGGGCATTACTATCAAGAGTAAAATGAAGGTAACGTAATATTCCTATAAATCAATCGCGACTTATAACTGAATTGAAAAAAGGAGTACTGATAATTGGATTCTTAGAAAAATACATTTTAAGATTTGGTTTTCTGACAATGCTCATCAAAACTACTAGTGCAAGAAACACACGAAATTTGTTTCCTGTCACAGGTGTAAATACATTTGGAATAGGTGGAGTCTTCGATGTGGAAGGAGAGAGACTTTTCTCCCATTTTTTCTTTGCAAACTCATTAGTTGCTTTTACAATAAATTCTACTAGTTCATCATCAAAAAATATGCTAAAAACATCAAGTTCCTTATCTAAATTAGGCGGCATGATATTGTGATTTATTCCAGGTATGTTCAAAAACTCCAAAGAATTCAGATCGTTCAAATCACATCTCCAAACATCATTCGAAAAAACAGCAACTGAAGCTGGCGGCGTTGTGATAATAGTACGCTCAGAATCTGAAAAATCAATCGCATTTTCAGATTCATCATCAGAAATAACACTTTTCCACGAATCTTCACTATATGCATCGCTTTCATTACTGTCTGGTTCGTTTACCATACGCGTATATTCTTCCACAGAAAGAAAACGTTTCAAACCAGCCATACTTTTATCCGAAATAACCTAATCATTTCATTGCCCCACATTCCTTTCCCCCCCCCCTCCCCCCAAAAAAATATTCTCTTATATTCCTCTAATTCAGCAATGAAATCAATAAAAGCTAAAATCAGAACGAGACCCGGAACTCAATTATAAAATTGTTTATGCTGCGAGAAGTGAACTGTATGTTTACTTCTCGCAGCATGTCCACCCCCCAACCCCGCTCCAAATGGAGAAATAATTCATTGGATTCTCTTTCTGCCAAGGTCAAGCACCTACAAAATACATTTAAGTTGCTTCCACGGGCATTTAACGCCATCTAGTAGACAAATAAATTCAAATGAAAACGTTTCACGTAGAAACACCGATATATGCCAGTCGCCGTTTAGGGTAAAGTTCTCTCCGGCACGAGTGCATGCCGTACATCCTTGAATACAAGTTCGCAGCCGGCACATGGGCGTGCCAACCGTCGCGAAAGGGTTAAATACACAAATCAAATTTAAGTACATATTTGTACTATTTTTGACAAGATAGAACTATACAGTTATCACTCGATGAATTAACTTATCACTCGACTTTTGAACTTTCAGTACTAGTTTGTGTACAGCCACTTAAAGTAAGCTGCTTATCCAATCCAAGTGAAACTTAGCTAATAATTTGGTAGAGATGTAGTATAATCCCTTTTTCATTCTTGGTGATTTTAGGTGAAATTCTGGTAACCCATTCAGTGCTTTTGCCTCCAAGGTAAAAATCGCAACATTCCATTCTAGCAATGTTTTCCACGTTCCAATGTTCCAACAATTCTTTATAGGTCTACATATTCTGTTTAAAACCTTTAATAAATAATAGCTACAAATGTAAAAAAAAAAGTACAAAATCATCTTTAAGATGATGAAAAGGGTTGATATTTGGTTGAATATTTAAAATTTCGAATGCTCAAAAGAACACTGATAGATAATAATATATGCTAGAGATGCAATACTGGTAAAAATGCCCATATACTTTATTCAAGGAAGATTTGAAATTTTTTCTTTTACAAGCAGAAGTTTGATTTATTGTAGTTATTATAAAATTTATTCTTATTTTATATATATATAAAATTGTTTATTTAAAAATGAAATTAATGTAACGACAGAACCAGACTCACTCTAGTATAAATGGAAAAAAAATATTTTAACCTAAACAACTATGGATGACTACGACCCAGTGCTCGAAATTAACGGTGGTCCGTTGGTCCGAGACCACAAAAACACTCAATGGACCAGCAGAATATAAATTATATTGGTCCGTCGGACTAGTAATTATTATTCTCATTTCCCTCCTTTTATTCTCATTTCCCTCTCGTAAATTAAATTTTCCCCTTTTCCCCTCAGCATTTATATAAACAAAGACGATATTCAACAGTCTGGGGAAAGTAAACAATATTGCTTCCGTGTTTGTAATTTTGTCACTCCCATTTCTTCCCCCCCCCCCCCCCTCCGCAAGACATCTGGCTATTCTGACTCCCTACCTGGATTTGGGAACTCAGTAAAATCTAGCCCGTCCTCGAGTACGGCTATTAACATTTTTTACCCGTTCTAAGAATTTTTTTTTCACATTATATTCTTTAACATGTGTGCTCAAATACATCGCACAACAATAATAAATTAGAAGCAACTGCTTCACGATGAAGTGCGGTAACTGTATATTCATACACCACCCCCACAGCCGCCGCAGAGTCTGATAAAGGACCGAACCTGTCGGAAATCAGATCTATGGGT